>CM068370.1:168752531-169346041 GCA_034769895.1 Magicicada septendecula | reverse complement strand
GAGCACTGCGAACGAGTCAAACAAGTATTAAAAAAGCTATCTGAAAATAATATTACATTAAAATTAGATAAGTCCAAGTTCATAGCAAACCAAGTCAAATTCTTGGGGTTCAACTTAACAGAACAGGGAATATCACCATCCCAAGAGAAGGTGGAAGCTATTCAGAATTTCCCCACACCAAAGAATAAGAAGCAGCTACAATCCTTCTTAGGTATTTGTAACTACTATAGAAAGTTCCAAACAAATTATTCTTATCTAACAGCACAGTTCTCTAAACAACTATCAGCTAAGGAAAAATGGACTTGGGGGGAATGAACAAGAAGAAGTGTTAAAATTAATCAAAATAAAATTTCTTGAAACTATAATGCTACACCACCCCAATTTTGAACAGCCATTCTACTTAAATTGTGACGCCAGTGATGTGAGCCTAGGCGCCAAATTATATCAAGAGGATAAGGATGGACACCACCTGGTTATCAGCTTTGCCAGCAGAATACTGAACCGCTGCGAACGTAACTACAACGTTACTGAAAAGGAACTACTCAGTATTGTATTCGCATGTGGAAAGTTTAGAACGTACATCCTGGGATATCCAATCACCGTCCGAAGCGACCATAAGTCCATTTCATTCTTGAAACAGTGTAAGTTAAGTCATGGGAGGCTTACACGATGGATACTCCCATTACAAGAGTACCACATAACGTGGGAGTACATTCCAGGACGTAAGAATGTTGCCGCAGATGTATTATCCAGAATAAATGTTGTACATCTAACATTTGAAGGAGTAGAGGAGATATACAAGAGAAGGCAATAACAAGGAAAGAAAAGGAGAAGATCAACTTACAAAAAGTATAAATAACAAGGTCGAATATAGAGAAATAGCGTATAAACTTATGTATAATAATATGTATAACCATATGTCATCACGAAGGATAATGGAAACAATACTTATGAGATAAGTAATATAACCACCAGAAAAATAAAAGGAGTTTACAACCAAGCTTCAATAAAAAAGTTTTATGAAGAAAAATAAATTACTATACTATAAATAAAATAAACAAATGCCAAAATTCAAAAATTATGTGAGCACAACTTACAATATTTCGATGACTTATGAGGCCTAAAATAAAAAATTAAAAAAAGGAATAAGTTACACAAATTCCTATAAAAAAGTAAGAATCACAAACTTACAGTAATAATCAAATAAAAGTACCTAAAAGGAATAAGCTACAAACATTCCTAGAAAGTAAGAAAGGTTAACTTATAAAGAATTATCAAAAATGATATTTAAAATAAACTAAACAGAAATAAAATCAAGCTACAACTGCTAAGATAAATACCTAAAGGTATAATGGAAAAAAAATCTGAACTGGCACAAGGAAAAAGAGAAGTTATGTATAAAACAAATATACAAAAAATGGCTAAAGCAGAATATTGCTAAATAACCAAGAAAAGAATAAAAATGTCTAAGATAATTAAAATGATCACTAGAAGAATAGAAAACAAACTAATGAAAAGTTAGATATAATGAAATTAACATATGAATAAATAAAAAACAATCAACTGTATGAGCAAATGACAGTATATAGCAAAGGTACAGCGGAAGGAAGAATGAGTAAAAGGCCAAAGTGATCTAAAAACAAACCACAAGGTGGACAATCCCAAAATATATTATTATTTATGATTGACTGTTGAAAAAGTCCAGCAATCAAATAAACTGAGCAGAGATGATGTTCGTCTGGTCTCAGAAAAAAATGAGTAGTAATGGAAGAAACCAGCTACTAAAAAGTTGGGGAAAAAATTGTGTATAAGGGAGAACACACCAATGGAAATAAATAAAAACAGATCCAAACAAAATGGAATGAACCAAGTAAGAAGAGAAATAAGAATGGAGAAACAAACAAGAAGGAAAAGGAAAAAGATTATATATAACTGATAATTTCATAAAAAACTATGCTAGTGTTTTATCAAAATGATCAATTTTGAAGGAGAGGCATTATGTTACAACACAAATAAGCCAACCCAATACCAGGGATGAACAAAACAATATTGAATTTAAAATAATACTTCATGTTAAATAAAAATGATTAATTTAAATAAAATATAAAAACTATGACTCGACAAACGACAACATGACCTAACCCAAGTGATTGACCCAACAAAAGGAAACAAAAGAAGAAGGGAACCACGAAAAACAAACGAGAATAAAACCAAAGAAGAGAAGAAAGTGATTGATGAAATCAAAGGAAGAAGGGAAAAAACCAAAACCCAAACAAAAATGAAACACGTTCATGGAATTAAATGACTCAATGTAACACGTTGAAATGTACCCAACGGAGAAGGTGGAAAAACCAAGGTATTAACCAAATACAATGAAAATGAAGAAGGAGGGAAATGGATAGAAATGAAAACCAATAATGATACAGAAACAAGTAATAAAGCATAGGAGAAGGAGAAATAATGCACTCAAAAATAATATTGGAACCAAGACCAATAATTAACCTATATGAAAGGAAAAAGTAAATGTCATTATCCATTAATGGACAATAATAATTTAGGGAAGAAACCCTCTTAAACAATGTTAAAGATAAAAATGATAAAAAAGCAAACTAAACCCCAATTTAGAATTAGATGTAAGAATAGTATTGTAAGGACATAAAATTGTTAATAGTATTAAGGAAATATTGTAATGAAAGAGAAAAAACGAGTAGTGAGATAATAATTAGAGGGATTACCCATCCAGAAACGCTTAAAAAACAAAAACATTTGTTAAGTGCAAAATGAAAGTGTAAAAACCCCAGAGTGTAGTGATACAGAAGGTACACTAATTAAATTATAATTAACTATAAATAATTTAATAGTGAAGGTGATGATTGAATGAAAATAGTGTAAGATAAAGAATGGAAATATAGTGAAAAAATAGTGAGTGATAAAATCATTAACAATTAATAAATCCTAAAGAACACTAAAGGTTTAACAGTGAAAAATAATAGTGAGTAAGTATGTTGTGAAAAATAGTATTAAGTATAAACTATAAAGTAAGAGGTATTGAACACTGGAAAGTGATAATCACCATAGTAAACAAAACAAAAAATATAGTTAATAAGTTTAAAAATATGTAATCATATTTAAAAGGGGAGAATCCCAGGAAAGAGTAAATTGAAAGTGTTAACTTGGAAGGAAAGTAAAGATTGTTTAAAAGTTAAGGAGTTAGAAACAAATAAAAAAACACCCATGTTATAAGGGATCATTATAAGTTCATAAAAGTGATGTTGTTTGTCACACTAAGTTAATAATATATTGTAATAATATATAAGTTAAAATAAGATGTATTGTGAACAAAGATTAGCAAATAATAAGTTAGTTAAATAATTATTCAATCAAGTTTATGAATTGGATATGGCTGTAAGAACCATACAGACCATAGGCCTACATGTTATATTTAAATAAGATCAAAAAAGTAGTAAATAATAGCCACCTTGTTATTATTGGCAAAGGAAATAAATAAAAATGTTAAGAAATGTATGACTAGAAAACATGGAAACCAAAGAGTAAATAACTGTGTATAAAATAATAGTGACATAATAATAACACATAAACAGACTCAAAACACAACACAACCAATTATAATAACAAAATAAAGCCCATTAGGCTGAAATGAAATGTAATTTAAATGAAATAAGTCAAATACCATAATGGCTACTTAGGCCTATGAAAGTGCCTAACTGTCAGAAACAAACAACTACAAATTATAACAAATTAACAAAGAAATTAGCAAATCTGAGGTGAAGGATTCACCAAGAATAAATTGTAAATCACTTGTAAAACAAAATATTATAATAAGCATTTGTATACAAAAAGAGATGTAATTAACAAGTATTAACATAATTGTAAAAACATAAAATCTAAAATTACCCAAACTTGTGGGGTATCAAAATAATCTGTGAAAGGAAATAAATACTATAGTGACAATATTTAATAACCAGGAAGGAAGATAGACGAATAACAGCAGTCAGAAGATATACGAAGAATTCGAATTTTGATAACAATACATCATCTCAAAATCAGCCAATCAAAATCATTCAGTTACCATAGAAACGACAGCTGAAGATAGAATTACAGTTGAATACCGTTACAGAAGTGAAGCGTCAGTCAAGCAGTACAGAATCCAATGTTTGGAAGAACGATTTTCTAATAAAATAATGTAAAACAGTAATCAAGGTTCATAACCATGAGGGTATAAGAAGCAGACGACCCATTTATAGCAGTCCACTCAAGATCCAGGATAATTAAACTGAAAATTAACCGAAAAGTATGACCAGATACTCTATGAAAAGGATGCCCGACCTATTGAAGTCCAAAAAATAATGAAAAAAGAACTTATTGCAGCCAAATCCTACCCGATCCAATGAACGGAGACACCGAGTCATGCTGAGGTGTTAAGTACAATTAAATTACCTATTTCCAAAAACCTAATCACTCTGAATTTTACTGAAGTTAAATTTATATCACTATAAACAGAATATTCTCTTTCACAGATTATTTAAGTAAAATAAAACTCACTGAAAATTTGTTAATATAAAACATAACCTATTATTTAAACACGAACTTTCAAAACACATTTAACGACACTACAGAACAAATTGTAACATCACACATTATTATTTATGTACACTTAGCATAAGGTAAAATATTTTCATTGTAACCCTAGGAATTCTTTAGCTCATAATCACAAGAATCCCACGATTTTGGGAACGAAAATAATTGTAATAACTTAACGTTACACAGCCATACTGATGCTGATCGTTCCTTAATCGATTCGTCAACCTTGAGGAAGAAGTGTTTCATGTAAAATGTCGGTGCAGGTTTATTATAAAATAGTTGTCAAATTGAATATTTTAATTATCACCCATTAAAAAATAACTAGTACAGGGAGTAACCGTTGTCATTATTTCATAGGGAGTGTATACATTACTTGTGTTTATTTATGAAGAATAGATTTGATGAGCAGCGAACCAGTCGTCATTTGAACAGCAGTATCGACGATTCAGACGGCCATACGAGCGGGAATTATTTGAATGCCCGACCGTCACCGCTGAAAACTCATTATACAATAGTTTTAATTGTTTTAATAAAACGATTTGGCGCCACCCGGGATTAACACACCCCCATAAGTAAACAGGTAAGGTTACTGCCGTGTTATACTGGTGATTACCGCAACGCTACGGACATCGTTAGCCGCGAACATTGATGTAAAGACCCCGGTGCGAGACGAACACACTAACATTTAATACACATACAAAATTGGTGTACATTTTACAGATACGCACCAAGCGAGTAGTTACAGATTGACGCATACAACGTGAGGCTTAAACGAAGACGAGGCCGCAATTATTTAGTAGTTAGAAAATATATATATATATATATATATATATATATATATGGGAGGTTGTTAAAACATTAACCCTTTGGGTGCAGGCGGCTAATTCTTGTCTCCTTTCTCTGTCAGACCATTTTCAATGAAATTTGTATACATTTGGTGTACTGTGTCATGTACATCCTTACCTGTATTAAAGTGTTCATCATATCCCTTTAATTGTCATTATTTTATCTTTAAAATGGCGTACGTTGCTTTTTTTATAAGTTGTGTATGTTTGTTTAGAAACAGTTTTTGTTAAAATACAATGAAAAAACATTTTATTCTACCTATTATCCATCACGTAAAATAAAATAGTGGTGCTGTGTAGCACAACTAAATTTATTCAGAAAATTAGCTAAAGGATAAAATAGTTTATGTACTTGATATTTTACATTACATCGGTATGTAAATCTACACAGTAAATTTGATACATGTAAAAAATAAAATGAGTAACAATCACTTCACTAGGGAGACAGAAAAATGAACAAACAGATTGAAGAGCTTGATATTACCCGTACAGAAAACGCATGTATTACGTACTACACGCTACGTAAAACTATTGCATGAAAATACACAAAAAAACCACTTGAATATTGTCCTCACTCGTGCTACTAATTTCTACAAGTTCCCTAATTTGTTCTTCACTCAGATGTGCCATTTTAAAATTTTTATACTAAAGACAACACAAAATATAACGAAACACATAATTAAATAAAGCAATCAAAAATAACAAAAAAAGTGTTTGTTAAGTTTATAACATGATACAATGTAAACAAACAACACAACTGTAAGCCACGTGTTCGACACTGTCGTCAACTGTCACAACATTGTACTTCTGCTTTAATGAAATTCATATGTTACATATTTCTGCCATGTATTGGAAGAAATTAAAACAAATAAGTCACTGAACATTCCTATTGTGTTTAACTTCGTAAATATAAGATGGTGAATATTGAAAACAACGAGAAACTTTTGCATCGTAATATTATGACACCTGCACACAAAGGGTTAAGATAAAAACACACACACAATACACCATTTTCCCAGGACATTCATCCTGTTACAGTGCACATCATGACAACATTAAACAATTACCAGTATAGTTACCGTGTCCCTTACTTCCTATGTTTCTTGGTGTGTTGCAGAGGCTGACTGAGGCAAAAAAAAACTTGTTTATCGACATTTTTACTTTTAAAAGCCCTACAAATCTCAAATTATGTAGCTGAATTCAAATTTGTGCCATTATACAAACCTACAGGGCCTCGAAATGACATCCCTTGCAGTGAATATACTTTCTGTTGATAAGGCACAAGTCTCAAAATTCATTAAAAAAGCATAATAATGAAGTCAATAGGTTAAAATAGTACACTGTATTGTATATATATTCCAGGTCACTTAGATACTGTCAGGCGGTGATGAGTATGTTGTTAACTGTGTTTTTTGTTTCAGTGGGCAAAACTGGGAATAAATATTTCCAACTTCCCATTTTCACTAAGTGCTATTGGTTTCCATTTGGGATTAGGAGGTGAGTACATACAACTGATTCATATAGACTTTTAAAATCTCAAATGTTCACTTAATTAAATGTGTCTCTATTACTTCTCAATCCAGTGACTATATATTCTCAATTCTTCAAGTTCTATTAAAATTCTTTTAGTTAAAAATCCGTATATTCTTTCAATCCGTTTATGAACCACTTGATTCAATTTTCCCCCCTTCTAGGCATTTCCACCATCAACCTTTTCTCACAGACCATATAGTTATTGAGACCCTTGTCCATCAGTATATCTTCTAATCTAGGTGTATCTAGAATTTTATTGAGGGAAGGTATCAAAAAATAGGGCGGGTAACCATTATGGTGGCCCATCCTCCAACATTTCTGTAGGTACATAGAATTAATTATTACTGGTGTTATAAATAATGTTTACACCTGGCTTAGAAGGACAGTAAAATGACCCAATGTTATGCTTTTTTAGCTGAGTGGGAAATTTCAAGGGGGTTTATCCCCCCCAACCCTATTCTTCCTATGCCTATACCTTCCAATGAAGGTATTCATTGTGAAAAGTCTTTTCACAAGACTTTTTCTTGTGCATCCTCTACAACACTTTCATCTTATTTTAACCTTCTGCTATCTTCTTCAGCACTGTATCTCAAAATCCTTCAGTTGTCAAGTGTACAGGCCCAATATCTGTGCATCTTCCCTACTGCCATAATCCTCTGTTATATTAATATTAATATCAACCTCCATATGGCATACTGTAATTAAACTTTAATTGTTTTTAATTAATTGGTTACATTTAATCTGATGTAATATTAAAATTATCGGGCGCCATGTTGCAAACTGAAATACAACAAAATATGTATGTACTTACCTAAGGTCAGAAATTCGTGTTATACGAACCAGAGTCGAGGAATATATTACCTGAAATAATTCACTCGTGTTTCTGTTTGTTACCATTGAAATTACCTTTTATTGTTAAATTACGTACACATGAATGCGACTCTACTATGCGAAACAAACACGCTACTATCCGCCAGGAGGCGTAGTTCAATTCTTCAAGTTAAATTTCCCCTTAAACATTTCACAAGCCCTCCAAAATTATAATATTAAGAAACATGTTAAACATATATATATAAATTCATAGTGGCACAACCCAGCACTTTTTAATATATACTATTATCCACTCTTTCACTCCCTCTCTCTCTCGCTCTCTCTCTGGTACAATTATTTATTATGAGCTCATTTAAGTTAATTTTGTTATTAAGAATTTAGTTAATTCGGAGTATTGGATTTTATATATTTAGGTTGCAACCAATTGTACTTAGCTGTACTAGGATTGAAAGCATCCCATCACAGATCACAACCTCTCGAATCTGAAATGTCTCATCTTAGATCACACGCTCCCAAATCTGAAATGTCTCATCTTAGATCACATGCTCCCGAATCTGAAATGTCTCATCTTAGATCACACGCTCCCGAATCTGTAGCGTCCCATCTAGATCTCACTTTTTTCAAATCTGTAGCGTCCCATCGTAGATCTCACTTTTTTCAAATCTGTAGCGTCCCATCTTGATATTACGATTTCAATTTGTAACAACTGTTATTAAATAAACTTTTGGTAGTGTAAAATTTAGATAACCACACTCGGTGAATTTGCCGGCCGGCACGCTTCACTGTCTGGACGAAAATGACAACGTTTCACCACTAAGCATTGCAGAGGTGGGGCAACAACTACGTCACTGGTTCTTTGTTCGAACGGCCCAGCCTAGTTAAATACAATTGTATAATAATGCGCCTTGCATTCTTTTGTCTGACGTAATCATGGGCTAGGCTTGTTTACTCGCTATTATGACAAACTGTTTTTTGCTGGTTTTGTAATTTTCCGCTGACTTCGACACAAATCCTGTTAACTCAATATTGCGTTATTGAAAATTCTCACCAAAACTTTACCAATCTCTTATAGGGGATATAAAATAAAATACAATAATTATGTTTTGGAACAATAGTTTCCCAAAATTATTAGGGTACCAGAATTGTACCGTTACAATACAAGCCATATGCATCTTCAATGCCCAGTGCAATGACAGCCTGATTGTCACTGATTATCAGTGAAAATACAGAGTTGTGTCTCCCAACTACTGTTCCCATACCCTAGCACTTTTTGTTACCCATTGCTTTAATACCTTTTTAATATAAAACCTAGAAAGTGTTTGTGCTATACAGCATCCATGTTGTTGACCGTTATTAACAACAAAATCAGCTGATGTTGGAGTGCAATAATTTATGGGAATGATTTGACACTAGGAATATAGGTGGATATCAACTAGAAGCCCTAGAAATGTGGATTGGAGGAAAATAACAAGAATGCTTTGAATAAAAAAGATGAATATAAAGATATAAGAAAGAGAAGGAAACCAGTTGAAGGGATGGAAAAGTGAAAAGTAAAGTTTCTAGAACATCTTAAAAGCACACGCTTTTAGAGAAAGAATAGATGGAAATATTACTAGAAATGCTTGAATGCCATCAGAGCTTGATAGGAGCTGTGAAAAGTTGAAAGAACAGCTGGAGTACAGTTGGTTGCAGCAACAGAGCATAGTCTTTAACTGATGAGTTAAGGAGTACTGTAGAATAATGTGTTAACTAATATATATAGAATTATAGTACATAGTTTCAAAGTGGCCACTGTTTAAAAATGTATTGACTAACTTTACGTGTGGCTTCAATCCACTTCCTTCTGCAGGCGAAAATATAATCTTACCTTTATATGATCCCTCTCTATCACATAAAATCAGATTTAGTAACAGATTTACTTGTCAAACAGTCTGTAAACATCATACTCACCATGTGTATACACAAAGGTCGTGTACATTCAATCTGAGCATGATGTTCAAAAAAGTAGAACTATTAAAATATAGTTTTTTTTTTCAGGAATATTTGCACTGTTTGGTTGCTTCTGGTTGAAACTCAACATGTTTCAGACACTGAAATATCTGTTTGGACTTGGAGTGGTTACATTTTTATGTGGGAACAGAATGTTAGCAAAGATTGCAAAACATCGTAAAAGCCATTAAATTTAAAGAAAACATTCCTTTTCAGATCAGTGATGTCATTTTCACAAGAAAGTGTCCACACTAGAATAGAGTGATGTGGATGAGACTTTGGCAGTAGGTTTTTTTTTAATTAGAAGTAAAATCATTTGAATGATTGATTTTTGTACAGAGAAAGTAAAGCATTTTAGAAAAAATATGTTGTTTTGTGTGTATGTGTGCGTGCATGTGTGTCCGTGCATGCAAGTGCATTGTGTGCACACGCGCGCGTGTGTGGTGTTGAAAGAGGTTTCTTACGTATTGAGTTCTTGGAATAATTTATTGATAGGAAGTTTTTTGTTATAGCTTTCACCTGGTTTGCTTTGTATTGTCAATCATATACAATTATTATAAAATTAAAAAATGTACTTATTAAAATACAGCATTATATTTTGTTCTTATTATAGATGGTTTATTATATTAAGACCATTTTAAAAATAAGAACTATTCCAAAAATTTCATTTATTCGTATAATAATTGCTTACACTTGTCATACATTCATTTGTCTTTCTTCTAAATAGTTTCCGTAGAGGTTTAGCGGTTGTCAAGTCTTGGCACAAGTTTTGCAATTCCTTTGTCATAGAACCGAGTCATCTCCAATCCAAAACCATGTTTTTACTTCTTTGCCTGTCGCATTCGTTTGCCGTCCAAAAGTTTTTTCAAGTTTTGAAAAATGTAGACATTTGAAATCATAAGTATCAGGACTGTAGAGTAGATGATTAAGGGCTTCACGGTAAAACTTTTTAATTCATTTTGCAGTGTACGGTTTGCGTTGTCATTAAGTAGACACACTGACAGGCTGTGCTTCAAGCAGGAAATAAGCAGTCTATGGTGACAGTTTTGGATAGTATGCCATTATGCTACTTGTTGATGGTTTGTCTACAAGGCTTTGCCTTGTTTGACAAATTATTATCAGCAATGGTAGACATGCTTCATGAAGAACGTCTATTCTTCTCCCATTAAATAATCAACATCACTTGTGTACATGTACATTGTTCATAACCCTTTTCCCATAAACTTTGACAAGTTGACAATGGGTTTCAGTAGGATGAATGTTTGTTAGCATCAACTACTGACTGAGCCATTAGTGGATTAGAAACAGACTGGTTTTTACAAACTGCTACAGAAACAAAACACCCAGTGATTTGATGGGGTTTTTGATGCCACATCTGCTCCCATTAATGGCATGTGCTGGGCTGTGTGTCCAAATTGTTTGTTTTTAAAAATTAATCTTGTACAGTGCCTAATTAACCTTACAGGTTCCAACCTGACATCTTCATAAGTTTGTAACAGTCTTTCATAGATTTACAGTAAGTTCACAACATTAAGTGACACACTGGAAAATGTCAACATAAGATAGTACATACTAGTGTGTTTATTTTTTGTGCAACTGCAGTACTCTCTTATTTGTGTCTTTGAGAGTGTTGTAAATATTGTAATAAAATGCATTAAAACCATTTGTATGTGTGTGACTATAATTTAAACACTGTAATTAAGTTATAAACTCTGTAACTGTTATTGTGTCATGGTTTGTAATAAATTTTGAAATAAATTTTTTTAGAGTTTTTTCATCTTTAAATGATCTCCTCCTCCTCCTCCCCAACCACTTTGCCTGTTCCCATTTCACCATCTTATCCTCAGTCTCCCAACAGTTGTAGCGGGTCATTTTTGGGTGTTTTTATTTTTAACCGTTTGGGGCATCTCCTTCCAAATGGTGTGAACCATACACTTTTGCACAAAATTCTACATAAATCCTTTTTTGCATGGAAAGCTGTTTTACGTACAGCCAATAATCTCAGTCTGATTGTGCTGCTGTGGTGGTTAACATCTCACTCAGTCCAGTGCTAAAGACAGGTGGTAATTGTACTGCCGTTTGTTTCCGACACTGAAGATGGCCTTCGATGGTGGGACCAAAACTTGTGTCCTGCATACAAGGATACTATGGCCTAACAGCCTGGCAAATAGTAGTTCCAACAGTCTTGATGCTGGCCATGAAAACCTAAGGAATTCTAAACCAGTTTTTTCTTTCATAAAGTGGTCCATAAGGATTGAGACACAAGGGTGTCTCTAACCTATTATCAACATATTTCCTAACACAGAGTGCTACAAAACTCTTTCATTTTATCTACCAGTTATTAGTAATATTGGTGTTAGTTTCCTACTGACTTTTTATTTATAAAATGGACAAACTATTATTTGTTACACTAGACATTTGTTTCACTAAAACTTTTGACAAAACATAGCCTAGTATAACTAAGCATAAGCATACCGCATTGAGCATTCAATAAGGTTATACATATAACAGAAATCGATATGCATATCCATTTTTAAAATGTGAAGTGTCATCACAAATATTTCAACGTCTAATGTAAACAACACAACTAGGGTCTATTGAAACTTCTCAAGCTCTTACTGTGCAAAAACTTTATTTTAAAAAATATGAATGTTTTTCCTGTTATACTTACACACCCTTTTACTTTGAATCAGTGATAAACATTGTGTCACTTTTTATTGAAATATTTTTTTGTAGTTATATATTCCACTTTAAAACACATGAATTTTATTTTCACAACAGCTTACTAAGTGCAAAATTCAGTAGAACAGATAAAAGTACATTAGACTTGACAATATACCACAATAATGGACCTTTAAAGGAATCAAATTAGAAAATCTAATGATAACATATTAAATGTTTTAATAATAAATGAAATTTAGTGTTCACTAAATATTATATATATTATATGATAAAAATCATTTTATAAAACTGTTTCATTAGCAAATAAAAACAAAAAAGTACTATAATATCCAATTGTTCAAATTAGCTTTTAAGGTATTGGTAATTGAGTTTTATAAATATTGATGTCTGAAGACAGCAGTACAGAACTGTCAAACACTGTTATAAAATACAAATAAATATAAAAAATATAGCATTTAACAATTAAAACTAAATGAAATGTATTAATATTATTACAAAACGTGTACCTTCGTATTAAGAGTGTTAATATGTAATAAAAACTGGGTTGTTTAATAAATACTTTTGCTCTATGTGTATCTGTTTTTGTCAGTCGATACTAATGGTTGCTTGTTTATTCCTCATATATATGTTAATTCTATTTAATTATAATTTTATTTTATGGATGAATCTTCTTTATCCGTTAATTCCAGAATTAACTGAAGAGAATTCTTCAGTTCGTCTGCTTCAAATGTTTGAATATGGCGGTTGTATCGTCCCAAAACAATTTCTTAATGAATACGTCCGATTTCCATCTCAAACGTATTCGTTGAGGTTAATTTCAGTTTCATAATTGTTGTTATTTTTACAACTCGCAAGACGTCTTCTTTATCTTCGTGCATATAGAGCGAATCCTATTTATACTTTACCTTCGAGAAATAAAACACATGGAAATGATATTGGTAATAATAATGTTTAATCTTTAAAATTTTTATTCAGTTTTAGTAAAAAATTGTTATTTCGATATTAACGTTAGCAATGATCGATTCTTATCTCAGGGTCATTTGTCAAATGAATTAAGTATATAAAAGTGAAGTTCTTTTGGCTGCTACACAAGGTTCAATTAATTAATAAAAAACAAATAAAGAGTACATTACAATGGAAATAGATTAATACGTATTATGTAACATAATATTGTAAATAGCTATTAATGTTTGAACAGTATCAGTGGCGAAGCTAGTAGTTAATGAATGGGTAGGCAAAAATCATATCTTAAATTTTTTTTAAGGAATCATTAAAAGGACGGTGGTTCAAATCGGTCGCTGAGGTAGCGTTTGCTGTAAGCGAATGGTTCCACAAACAGCCGTAAAAATTTTACTAGCAGGGAATCAACAGGTTAGTGCAACAGTGGAATCCATGTCTTAATGTTAATGGAGACTTCTTTTAAAATCGTTGAATAAAAAATGCTTTACAGCTCTATACCTGTTTCTATTGAACAATCCTTGTATTAGTCATACACAATAATACAACTGATTGAACTTCAAATTTTTAAACTTGATTAGTTTCTATATATATGTTTAATGTTACAAATAATTTCAGATAACAATCTTGATCATCTGTTAATTCAGCGGAATAACAGGGGCAATTTTAATAACCGCATAAAATAAACACACTTATAAACAACACAGCGTGCTTTAACTTAACTGTTTGGACCACAGAAGTGAGACATGCCTCAACGGTCTATGTGTATAGCGCGGGACAATCCCCCCTCCCTTCACTTCCCTATTGCTCCAGCACATTGCTTACATATGATGTATACAAAAAACGCTGAGGCAAGTTCAGGTTGCCTCATTCGTTTTAAACGAGCTATGCCGAATCTCACCTGTCACCATCTTAGCGGTCGCTCAGTAAAGCACGTTTCGGCTTAATAAATTCGACAGTCGTGGTAACAATGTATAATCTTTACGTAATGTAGTTCATACGTATTTATAATTTTTATTCTACAGAATTTTTTAGGGTAGGCATTGCCTCCATGTAACTTCGCCACTGATGGCCTGTAATATTTCATTTCATTATGTGCACAAGGCATGCTGGTTGGTTAGTGACGTCATTATCATGGCCGATGAGTGACCAGCTGTAGTTAGGGTAAATTAGTTCCCAATGTATATTAATAAAATATTGTCACTTCGTGTTCACTATTTCTTATACTCTGTTCTTTTTTCTGTTATAAAATGTTTTATCAGTTACTAATGTGGTGTGAGTTGTTGGTGTTGCTGGTGATTATTCGTATTTGGATTACAAGAATTGGTTGGTTAAATTTTGTAGAATACATACAGTTCTTTAGTTAATTTTAATTTAGGCTTCCTTCTTGTTCATCTCTTTATATTTTCGTTAACTTCACTGGTAGTCGTTCATGTTGGGTTAGATGACTTATAGTAATGACTTCATGATTTTTCTTTTTTGGTAATTCATCATTCTTGAGTTTGGTTCCTTTCTTGAAAATTTTTTACATAATTTTTTTATCAGCACTCCTCAACCGTATTCTGTCATGGTTAACAATCAAGTGTCCCAATTTCTTCTTTTTTATACAGAAGCTGACCAAAATTTCTTGGATTCTTATTGGCCCATTATGCAAAGTTCAAGTGTTACATTACCATGATCATTAAAATACATTACATTTTATATTTTGCCTTCAAATTACCTTTTTATCATAACACAATAATATTTTATATGTGGTTATTCCAAATAAAATTATAAATCTTTGATACCAAACATGGCCTGGTTTGGTCATGTAAAAACTAGTATCTTGTGGATTTTACATTTATCTTACTAAACAATTTAGAATGATGGATGACAGTTGACTATGACCCTTTAATACAATATTTATTTAACTTGATCTGCTAGTAACAAGAACTTTTTTTAATATAACACAAAACTCTTAACTATACTCCTTATCTTAATAATTATAATTTCCTACATTTAACTGGTTACACACTGCTAAACAATTGTCTGTGTTATTTTCTAAATGACTAGTACCAAATTCTGTTTGATTGAACATAACTTCTTAATAATAAATAACACCCCACTTTTTAACTATAGTCTGTGTGATTATTATTATGCCACCTTTTATATGTTTGTTCTCACTTTTGTCACTATAGGGTTTTGTCACCTTTGTAACGGTACAGACTGTTGAGGGGCTATAATATAAAGTTTTTCAGTTTTGATTTAACCAGAATATAATAATGGGTCACCGACTATAGCTCCGTGTGAGGTACAGAATGGTACCGGAATGTAAGTTATCAGCAAGTGTGCGTATTCCCGCGTATGTGCGCACGTGTCGGCCAACGTTCACACGGAAAAAATCACGTCTGAAAAATTCCTTCTCACCAGGTGCTGGATGACGTAAACTCCTCGAGATGTGTTCCGCCAATCCCGACGCAAGTTGTCGCACACAGTGGATCCTTGGCCATTTTGAAAATCGTCAGTCGACAAAAGCCCTCAGATCGCGAGGTCAGGAAATTCGTGCTCACGAGCAAACTATCAAGTCGGCCGACTAATAATGAGTGAATTAATAAAACAACAACCAAAGTGTGAAGGAAGTTAGTACTTCACAAGTTTAAGTAGAAACAGTTTTTCATAAATATTCCGGGAATATACAGCAGTGACAATTTGTAAAAACAGTTCGAAAGTTAGATGGAGAAAAAAGTGAATATAAAACAGTGACGCGACGACGAGGATAAGCAGGAAAAGGGATGAGTAACTCATAAACATTTTTATATATTTATTGAAGATGCACCAAACTCTTAATCTGTTATCCTACTGAATTCTGAGAAAGCTATTAATTAAAAAAGAAAATGGGGATTTAAAGAAATAGTATATATATGTATGTATGGGTGTGTGAAAATTATGTAATGAACAAAAACACTGGGTTGCGTTAATTATTTAAGGTATACCGATTATAATGTGCATTTTCAATATTTGGTTTTCTTTTAATATGTTTAGTTGATAACATCCTATAATGGGCTATCACAGTATGTCGTAAAATAATTATACAGAAATACGTAGAAAAAGAAATGAATGTCATGTTAAAGAAATAAAATAATGTTTTTTGTGAACTTATAAATATGTATTTGTTATATGCATTGGCCTATTATTCTCTGCCGAGTACACTAGACGATAACTTGGTTAGCTTCTACACAAATTTAAAGATTTAAGGACTTATTAACACTGCAGTTGACGTCCAAATAAGGTAATGTAACTTAAATTTAAATAATTTTAATATCTAATTACTGAGTACTTCTGCAGTTGGCGCCCGTACAGCGACGTTGTAAATTAAAAGTAATTAAAATAAAAATAATTTACAACCTAGTTGAAAATGGCAGAGAAAAATACAAATACAAATTTATGTGAGAGTGTAGAGGGGGCGTCAATATTATACGTTACACAAGACGATTTAGTATCGACACACGAAAGTGTTAATGAGAGCATAGGCGAAATATTGAATGTAAATGAAACGGTTGAAGGGGGTAGTAGAAATAACGAGGTAAATATATTTAACCAATTAGCGTTGATGATGGAAGTGATGAATAATAAGTTTGAACAACAAAATAAGAATAATGATAATTTGAACATGAGTTTGAATGCATTTAAAACTGAAATCAAGTCAGAAATGAATAATAAGTTTGACCAACAAAACACGAGTTTGAATGAATTTAAAATTGAAATCAAGGCAGATATAAATGCTGGTAACATAGAGCTGAAAACGGAAATAAACAAACAAGACGAAAAATTAAGAGAAATAAATAACGAATTTGTAAACATAAGAAGTGAAATAGAAATGAGTAAATTAAGTATGAATAACCAATTTAAAAGTATAAGTGAGAATTTTAATGGAGTGAGTGAGAAGTTTTTGAAATAAATAAAAAATTAGAGAAACAAAATGAGACTATTGTGGGAGCGAAAGATGAAATGAATATAGATATAAACAAAATACAAACTGCAATGAAAAATGATATAAAAATAATTAACGAAAGGCAGAATGAGAAACTGATAGAGACAAACAAAAAATTCGATGCGTTAACAAATAAATTTAACGATAAATTTAAAAAACAAAATGACAAAAATGATAGTAATGTTCAAGGAGTAATTGATGGGTGTGAGCGAATTAAAGAAGCAAATAAGATACAAGAAAATATTAATAATCAATTCAAAAGCAACATCGAACAAATTGATATGATTAAAAATAGCGTAACTAATTTGAAAAGTAAACAAACAGAACACGAACAAGAAATAATTAAAGTCAGAGAAGATTTAAGTTTAGCAATTAATAAAAAATTAACTAATGTGAGTGAGAGAGTGAACATTGAAGTTGAGTTAGGTTATTTCAGTAATGAAAGTAGGGGGGTGAACCCCATACAATTTTTAAACTCAATAAAAAGTTTCAATAAATATAACTAAGAAAGTTGGGAAATAAAATTGGTACGCATTTTGAAATATTTTAAAGGGGATGCTAAAATTTGGGCAGACGCTCACAATGATAACTGGTCAGATTTTAATGAATTCGAACGAGCATTTAAAAATAAATACTGGTCAGAAGAAAAACAAGAGGGTTTACGTAGCACCATAATGGGATGGGGCAATTTTAATATTAAACATATGAGCATTACTGCGTATGTAACGCGATTATATAGCCAGGTCAAATATTTAGAACCACCGATGCCTCTTCCATCGTTTATAAGATACATTAGTAAACATTTACCTAAGGACATACGGTCCACAATCAGAACCCGGGAGTTTGCTAACATAGCTGAGTTAGAAAAAATACTAGAAGCGTACCAGAGTATGAAAGAAGAAGAAGATAATAAGTATCAGTTTAGAGATAATGAATCGAGGCAAATAAATACCGAAGTAAGACAACCAGACCGTTTTGTTAATAATATGAGTAGATCGGAGGGGGGTGCATGGTTATGTCCAAACCCTAATTGTAGAGCTAGCAACTATAATAGTTCTCGAAATCAGTGTTATAGGTGTCGGGGTCCTAGGGGTGGTTCCCAAGGAGAGAGAAGATAATTATAATAGAGGTTTTGATAGTAGTGAGTATAGTAGAAGGGAGAATTATGGTAACGAGTTTAGAGGGAGAGGTTTTGTCAGTAGTAGGGAGATGCCGGGAGGTGTGAACCATAGAGGGAGAGGGGGATATGTTAGTAATATGAATGCGACTAGGGGTACGGAAGTATTTTCTAATAATCATGATAGTAGAGTAGATCAGAGGGGGGCGTACAACGAACCACCACCTCCAGCACAGTTAAACTAGTGAGGACGGTTGAAAAGGAAGGTCCCCAGCCATCTAGTAGTAACATAACAATAGGCTCACTTATTACAAATATACATAACGAATTATTGGAAGAAGAAGTAGATGAAAACGGTAGTAGCTTTAGCATGGCTGAATTTGAAGCCGAAGTATTCAATTCCAAGTACACTTTTTGTCAACTAACACAATAAAGTCACTGTTCTGGGCGCAAATTGTTAACTAACACAATAATTAAGTCCCTAGTTCTGGGCGCAATTGTCGTCTTACTCACTTTTTTTACATATTTTATGGTAATAACATACAATAAAACATCCACTTACCATAGATTTTTTGGTCTTAGTACGTGGTTTACATTCCAATTGAATTTCTTCTCTAGGGTCCAGGGTTTCGTCTCAGCGAGATTTAGAAACAATAGAGGTGTACGAAACAATGATTTGAACAACTTTAGTGTGGACATATGATGGATTTAATATCATATCTTTTCTTAGTTACATGTTACAATACAACAAAGATGGCGTCTTACCATCACTAGCTACGTGATTTCTACTCCTCTATTAATACTGAGTACACTAATTTCATTATTTGGTTGTATGCATGGTTTATTACCATACCTCTCCAAGAGACTGCAGTTCTCTCGTTATTATTTCTCTTTTATAAAATGACAGAAACCAATGCCTCAATTTGCTGATTAATAATTTATAAGTACAGACATTCTTATGCACACACACACACTCTTTACCCCCATGTTATATGATCGGTACCTTTTGTAAATTTTTGATTTATAATTTAGAGCTCATTTTCACCAAAGAATAACAGTTAATTAATTTGCACTTTCCTGATTAGTAGTTGCGGTCGCCCTTCCGATGTTCTCCGTTTCGGCCAGGTGTTCGACGTCTCTCATAATCTCGTTTTGTTCCTTTGTTACACTGAATTTAATTAAACATCTTAGGTAGCAGTTAACTATGCTACATTACTTGTACTGTTAATTACATTTTACTTTAGTTAATAAACACTTTTTACTGGCAAAACTGTGCCAGCCACAATTTAGCGTGTAGACATCTTGATGAATTGTAGAGGACTGGGAAGATGCAAAGCACATATTTTGTGTATGTGTTAGCGCATCCATGTCATTGTCTTATGTTCAAAATTGGCTCACGCCCTGTTGTCATGTCATTGTTTGTTAGGTCATCACTGATTTTAATGACGTCCCGTCTTCTGGACCAATGAGAGTGGCTATTTACAATCTGTTTCCACTTGGATGGCCATTTTGTACGTTCGTCTCTGCACGTCTGCTCCTGACCTTGGAATCGTTGTGATCTATTTGAATATGCGTAGTTGTCTCTTCACAAAGGAAATTGTTCTCTCCATGTATGTGTGTGGGTGATACAATAAAATCCGATAGTTTGTTACCACTCATACCATAATTCTGACATCGAGATTATTGTACTGTCACAAAACCCCCTCAATGAAAGATTTTATGTCAAAACATAAAAACTTTCATTGACTCATTCACACTTTTCTAAAAGGATCAGTTCAGATATGTCGCCACAACCCCCTTAACATTGATATAAAAGAAATACAATCACTTACCCTTGGTCTGATGATGATGATCGCACCCTCTGACCTTACTGGACTTCTCAGGAAAGATCCCTACACCATAAGGCCATGAGGCACTTAACGCTTCTGTTCTGACGCTCCGGCCAGTTCAGGACCGCGGTCACAACACCACAAAACTCTGAAACATCGAATACAAAATTTTAATATAGTGGCCTTATCTATTCCCATATCCACAACTGATATTTCTCCCCTTAGATGCATTGGTTTGTGTTTTGAGACGTTGGTTTGTTCAACTAAAATTTTTTCCAACACAACAACAAGAATTCAACATAGACTGATTTTTCCACCAACACAAATTCAATCTCTTCCTTGTAAGAGAAAATATATATATTCCTACAAATAACATAATACATAAACAATTCTTTAATATTCCCCAAAACACCATCACCTATTTATTTCTATAAGATTCAACCTACAACTACTATGGCAGGCAAGCTCATTATTCAAATTTCATTACTCAATTTTATAATCATTTTGTCTCTTTTGCAATTTACATCATACTATATTTGTTCAAACATTGCTAACCTTATACTTTTAACATCCAAAATCTACTATCTTTTAACATTTGTTACCGTCGTTACCAATAACAATAAAACATTAAACATTACACATTAACATTGTTACATTTACACTAAACAATTTACATTTAAATAACTGGTATCAAACTTTATAACATTTTTATCATCAATTCTCGATTAACTTTTATTATTTAACATTCATCAGATTCTATACAAAAATTTTCAACTTTATCATTTACCTTTCTGTTACATTACCTTTCTACCATGAATTTTCTTTTTCTAACCCTTCTATCCTCACTAGTTTGGGTGACTCTCTATTATTCACTATTTCTTATTTTGGCATTTGTCAATCTAACCTTACTCACCTCTTTTTTCTACTAACAACCGCTTCTAACCATTAACATATTATGACACCAATATCTCTATAATAACCCCCTTCACTAATCCCATTTAAAACCTCTGGCACCGCTCGTTTTTTTGTACTAGTATGTGTGTTCCCTACTCTAACCAACTCATTCCCTTATTGGTTCCTGACCCTTTCCGGCACACAACGGTCCCTTCCTGTCCCAACACCTTTCGTTGCGGACTCCCTACACCACTACCCTTACTACAAAATATCACCATCAACAAATATAATTACCATTCACATTACTCACCTCTACATATATAATCACTAACTACTGTGTCCCTAAAATATCTAACACCCTCTTTATATATTATCAGTATCTCAACATCCTATTTTCTCTAACTCCCATTAACTCTATTTAACTAACTCCAATGCCCTTATTTATCATTATTACCCAAACTCTTCTACAACATTTCACTTTAATATACCACTAGAAAATTCATCACTTATCTTACTAACAACAATACATCACAATATCCAAATATATTACCTGCTTCATTTACTAACCCTTAGAATCTAAATCTCATAATTGTTTAAATTCCTTATCAATTATTTAAAATTCCACAGTACATAGTTTACACAAAACAAAAATATACAAAATACACAACAGCAAAATATACAAATACATTGACATTAATATACACAAAAATATACAATCCACATTATCATTTTATCATTTACCAAAAATCAGTCATAAGCAGTCCATTTCAAAACACTGTCCACATAATTAAATGTTTGTAAACACAATAAAATGTTTACCCTCCATCGTCAAATAATAGTCGAATCTTAAAACTATATACATTGTTTATTATTAGATATCTTATTCTAACATCATAAATACACATACAATTCAAATGTTCATCATTATCCTCAAACTCATTTAACCTGTCATGATTGATCATTGTCCTGTCACCTCCTGTATACTCAGTCATAATTCGGTATTTTGTATTATCATTGTTATCAACATCATCTCCTACTACCTCAGTTTCAATACAAGGTAAGTACTTGCTATTATTTTCACTTCTCTCTCCACCTAACCTTTCTACAAATTCTTCATAATTTCTATTTACTCTATATAACTCCATCTCCCAATTATCACACAACTCTCTTTCACAATATCTCCCATCATAACCCCAAATCAACTTCTCTCTTTCAGTATATGCAGGGGACACTACAACTTTATTCTCGCACCACCTATCAGGTGCACAAAAATCCAGGGACAACTATATGCAGACCTTTTGTCTCCCAAATCTACATCGAAGGCACTCTCGTCCTTCCTAAAAACATGTACATCACCCCCAAATACACCATTAAGGGAAAAATCTAACCCCTGCAATTCCCCTACAATTATACTCTCTCTACACACTCTCTTTAACCCTTCAACACACATTATCATTCCATCATTATTATATTCTATTCCCCATAAAATTTCATTATCATTACCAACATCCACACTATTATCTCCTATTACCATATTTTTATTTATTTTATCATAATTTCCACTACTACTTACCTTGTCTTTGTTTTTATCTAATTTGTCTATTTCTCTACTCCTATTTTCTAACTCTATCTCATTAATTCTCTTGTCTAATTTCTCCTCTAATTGATTCAATTTTACATTTCGCAAATTATTTTGTTTCTTTAGTTCGTTCTCGAAACTGTCTAATTTTACATTAAATGTACTATTCATCTGGTTAAATTTGTCATCGAATTTAAGATTCGCTGTTCAAATTTGTCACTAATTAATGTAAATAAATCTTCCAATGATATCTTATTCTCAATTATTTTAGGTGTTGAGTTTGGTATTTATTCCGTCTAATAACATTGACTCTGTATCTGTATTATTTATTTCTATGCTGTTATTGTTTTCTGCCATTTTGGTAACTTTACTATTGAAATGACTATTTAGTTACACTTGTCACAACTACTACTTGATATGTTTTTGTCAACATAACCTCCATAACCTCTCGTATTAGGTTCTGGATTATTTCGTCACTCTCTATGTCTCTGAATCTGGCTTATTTATATAAAGTAATTTTATATAAAGTCCCTGTTCGGGTGCCAATTGTCAACTAACACAATAAAGTCACTGTTCTGGGCGCAAATTGTTAACTAACACAATAATTAAGTCCCTAGTTCTGGGCGCAATTGTCGTCTTACTCACTTTTTTTACATATTTTATGGTAATAACATACAATAAAACATCCACTTACCATAGATTTTTTGGTCTTAGTACGTGGTTTACATTCCAATTGAATTTCTTCTCTAGGGTCCAGGGTTTCGTCTCAGCGAGATTTAGAAACAATAGAGGTGTACGAAACAATGATTTGAACAACTTTAGTGTGGACATATGATGGATTTAATATCATATCTTTTCTTAGTTACATGTTACAATACAACAAAGATGGCGTCTTACCATCACTAGCTACGTGATTTCTACTCCTCTATTAATACTGAGTACACTAATTTCATTATTTGGTTGTATGCATGGTTTATTACCATACCTCTCCAAGAGACTGCAGTTCTCTCGTTATTATTTCTCTTTTATAAAATGACAGAAACCAATGCCTCAATTTGCTGATTAATAATTTATAAGTACAGATATTCTTATGCACACACACACACTCTTTACCCCCATGTTATATGATCGGTACCTTTTGTAAATTTTTGATTTATAATTTAGAGCTCATTTTCACCAAAGAATAACAGTTAATTAATTTGCACTTTCCTGATTAGTAGTTGCGGTCGCCCTTCCGATGTTCTCCGTTTCGGCCAGGTGTTCGACGTCTCTCATAATCTCGTTTTGTTCCTTTGTTACATTGAATTTAATTAAACATCTTAGGTAGCAGTTAACTATGCTACATTACTTGTACTATTAATTACATTTTACTTTAGTTAATAAACACTTTTTACTGGCAAAACTGTGCCAGCCACAATTTAGCGTGTAGACATCTTGATGAGTTGTAGAGGACTGGGAAGATGCAAAGCACATATTTTGTGTATGTGTTAGCGCATCCAAGTCATTGTCTTTTTTTCAAAATTGGCTCACGCCCTGTTGTCATGTCATTGTTTGTTAGGTCATCACTGATTTTAATGACGTCCCCGTCTTCTGGACCAATGAGAGTGGCTATTTACAATCTGTTTCCACTTGGATGGCCATTTTGTACGTTCATCTCTGCATGTCTGCTCCTGACCTTGGAATCGTTGTGATCTATTTGAATATGCGTAGTTGTCTCTTCACAAAGGAAATTGTTCTCTCCATGTATGTGTGTGGGTGATACAATAAAATCCGATAGTTTGTTACCACTCATACCATAATTCTGACATCGAGATTATTGTACTGTCACATTTTCTAGTAGATTCAGGGAGCGAGATTACCGCTATGGATGATAGAATTTTTGAAAAAATAAAAAATCAGTGAAACCATTCCACAACTACCAGTATTGGGAATTAGCGTTATAGGTGTAACAGGTGTTCGGAGTAAGAGGGTGACTAGACAAATAATGTTACAGCTAACAATAAATAAACACAAAATAAATTATATATATATATATATTATAACATCGCCAAATTCAGATCATAAAAAATGAAAAAAAAATAAAATGTAGTTAAGAAAGAAGAAGGAAGAATGGTAAACAAAAGTAATTATTAAAAGAATAGACTAGACTGACAAACAAACGCTTTGACCCAACCCCAGAGATTGGCCAGATAAAACCCAAAATAAAATGAAACAAAATGGAAATGAAGGACAAGAAGAAGAAAAATAGAAATGAAACAAACCAAATATAAAGGAAATAAAGCGAAAGCGAATGATAAAACACAGACAAATAATATAGAATATGGAAGGGAGAAATGATACACTTAAATATCATAAAGGAAACGAACCCAGTAACTAACCAATGTAACAGACCTGGGAGAAAGAATGGAAGGAGTGTACAGCAATCTAAATAAAATCAACAGCAAGGTGGACAAAAATAAACAAAGAATTGATGAGATGCATAGACGAGAAGAAATATTACAGGAAGAAGTGGACGCCTGGCGTGACCGGCCATATAACAGTAATCATATAATTAACAATGACAATCGGGATACAATCAACTTCCGCAACTATAAGCGCAATCCAAGAGAATTTCTGAAAAGAGTGGAAGAGTTAATTGTAAAAAATCGCGAAACCCGATGGACAACGGTGAGGGGACTGCTGGACGAAATGTTTAAGGAAACCTATGACAACTGGTGGACCGCCACAAGACCAGACATACAGAGCATCCAGGAGTTCAAGACAGAATTCAAGGCAAAATACTGGTCAGAATCGACCCAGAATATGGTCCGCAACAACTTGAGTAATGGGAGGTATGAGAACCAAAATGGACAGTCTCTCACGTCATACTTTCTGGGAAAAATCTGCATGGCCAGAAATTTGGAACCCCGCATTCCTGAAGAGTGCCTGGTCATACAACTATCATACCACTATGATGATGCGATACAGAAGGCCCGTATGTATAGTCAAGTTAAAACAATTCAGGACATGGCCAGTCTATTAGAGAGCAACGAAAACGAATGGCAATACCGAAAGAACCGGTTCATGAGTTTCCGGAATAATAAAATTAATGAAGGTCCATCCCCACCAAACCAGCAGAGTGATAACAAACCACCGACGAACAACCCCAATAATTACCAAAGTAATCAACGCGATAATAATACACCAAGGAATTATAACCAAAATGGTAACGGCAACGGAAACTATAGAAACGACTACAGGGGTAACTACCAATGGAACGGTCCAAACAATTATTATCGTCCAGGCAACGGTAATAACACCAACCGAGGATATCGACCGCAAGTAAATTACCTACGATTTCAAACCCAGCGAAGTCCAGGAAGAAACTATTCTCGTACAAATAACCAACGAACGTACTATAACCAGGTACCAAACACCCGAACCCACTCATTCGAAGAAAACGCCGGAAATGATGGAGATAACTCGAACAACCGACAGGAGCCACCAACGAGCCACAATATAAACCCCACTGAAGCCAGGAGCAATGAGGTAATTCCTCATTTAAACGAATAAGGTCGGTGAGAACTGAAAACAGCCCATCACTGGACCAATCTCCTGGGGAATTAAAGACTATGCCGGACAAGAAGATTACCATAATACAGACAAACTACTTAAAAAATATAAGGGATGAATTAATTGAAGAGAATAATGACCTGATGCCTAGCAGGTGTAGCGGGTCAATTTTGGGTCATTTTATTTATTACTGGTAATGGGTCTGAAAGGAGAGGGTTTTATTTTATAAAAAAAAAAATAAAAATGAATTTTGTTTGGACATCCTTTACGGTCACTCAAACATGCTTGTTGGACACCCTGTATTAAGATCCGTGCCAGTCCGAGTAAAGCCTTGTTCCCACGGCGTGTGGCTTGGCGAGCCTGGTCTGACGTTTGTCATATCTCGCGCCGTGGGAACGTAAAGGCTCCTCAATGCTCGAGGGGACTCGAGGTGGCTCGCCCTTTCCCGTGAAATGTCGGTAAATCCTCGGACATCAAAGGCTTGTGGCTCGACGGATGACAAGCCTCAGTACGGCTCGTGCACCTGTTCCCACGGCCTGTTGTGGTTTGTACAAGTGTAGTTTCGCAGTTTTAACATAGCAATTTTCATTATCGGTAGTATAATCAGTAGTTCATTATGGAGTGGAGTAATGAAGTAATTATTGAGTTTTTGGGTTTATACAAGGGAGAACCTGTCATATGGAATCCACAATCCCAATTTAAATTTTATATTTATTTTATTAGTTTCGGTATTGTTATAATTACCTTCTTCGACTTTTATTTAATGACACCATCCACCAACGCCTTTTGCGTTTCACCATTTTCCTCTTCAAAAATTCACCACTCAACAGTACATAAGCCGCTGCGGCACACGCTACTTCCTCGACAGTGTCCGATTCGTAAACTTTATTCATACTTGTTCAGAGACTTAACTAACATAACTTCAAGAGAACGTCTGGCAATGGTGTATTGACGAGAAGTGATCGACTCGAGGCCACTCGAGATTTACCAAGCCACGCGCCATGGGAACGGCGCGAGCTCGGGATTCGACAGACCACAAGTCCACAGTACGAGCCTCGAGCAACTTGAGGTTCGCCAAGCCACGCGCCGTGGGAACAAGGCTTAAGGCACAAAGCGATAACGATGGAATGTGACTGTAAATGTACGCCCGTGCGCCGTTGGCGATAATCTCGACACCAAATTCAACAACCGAACGGAATAACACGTGACTAATTAGACTGGCCATGTGAGCGCCGCAGCCAATCACAACTCGAGCTGACGGAAGTGGGCATCACCAAACACAGTCGACATTAAACAGAGACGCTAAGCGGTCCACGAGGTGTAGAGTACCGCTACAGACGCCTACAGTTTCGTTTTCGGGCCCGGTTGGTCGAGTTTTCATAAAAGGTAATTCATTCAATAAGACCGACCGGGACCCAAGAAGTTAATAACCATATTACTGTGATTGGCGGGCAGTTGGTGTAGTGACATGGATTGATAAACGAAATACGTAATCTTTAAAAGAGGAATCGGATAACAGAAACACGTGTTCGGTCGGCAGTGAACAGTGAATTAAATACTATTACTATTACTATTAATATGTATTAAATATAAGTGCAAAAAGTGTGTAACTTCACAGTGTCGACGCGCTGCCAGGATTTTCGTTTAATTGTAATTTTATACGAGATAGACCTATTTTAATACACAGAAAATAGGATGTGGTAATGACGAATGTATAAAAATTATATCGCATATATTTACGTAGGTTAGGTTTGTGATAGTAAGGCATACAGTTGTGTTAGATATTCTGATTTTACAATAATAGTGGTTTCTTATACATAAAAAGTGGTATAGAAATAAATTTTAAATATGGGGGAAGTACGAGATAACGAAATAATAAGAATGATGCAAATGCTTTTTAACCAACAATTTAGTTACCTTGACGAAAAATTTAGCGAACAGAAAAATGAAATTAGAAAAATCCAGAATAATCTTAACGTAAAATTCAATGAAATGAAAAACGAAATTCAGGAACAAAGCTGTATTTATGATAAGAAATTGAGTGATCTAGAGACGCGGTTAGGTGAAATAGAATTAGAAAATGAGAAAGTAATAAACAAATTAAAATCGAACAAAGATGACAGAGTAAGTAGTAGTGGAAATGATAATTTAAATAATTAGTTGACAAGTAATAACAATGATAATACAAATAAAAATGTGGTGTTAGAAAATGACGGTGTAGATGTTGAGAGTGATAACGTAATTGTAGAAAGAGTAGAAGTTGATAATGAAATGTTAATGTATGTTTATGAGTTAGAGAGAGAGAGAAGAAATAATGTTGTAGTAGAGTGGGAACAGAGGGCAAATTTTCCCTTTATTATTTATGGTGAATTAATGTGGTCACAAGTGTTTTTGAAGGGCAAGGGTCCCGTACTAGTAGAAGATTGGAGTTGTTTATTTTATTTGTATGATATTATGCCCTCTGTGTGGAATGATTTTATAAGTATGAGATGGTGTTATGATGAGAGAGAATTAGAAGTATATAATTTAAAGAGAGATTATGGTGAATTGAAAGAAATATTAGAAGTGTATTTAAACAAGAATAATTTAATTGATGAAAAAGTAACTGACCCGATAATGAATGTAATTACTACTGGAGACTTGACAGAAATACTTAATGTTGACTTGTTTCATGATTATTTTGATAAAATGGATGAATTTGATTTTTGTGGTTATGACACACAAAATAGCAATCTGGGTGTCAATGAAATCGAAAAGTGTTATTTAGAACCAAGGTTAACCTTTGACGATGGAGGCTAAACTATAAACAATCAATGGACAATTTTATATATATTGTTTTATGGTTTTTTGACCTCGCAACCTTGAACATTGAAGTGTGATATGACTAAATAAATAAGGATGCAGATTTGTAAATAAATGTTTAGTAAGTTTATTTGTGTGTATTGTAGAATGTTAAGTAAACAATGTGTGTGTAGATGATTGTTGTAATAATAATATTAATATTTGCAATTTAAACAAATAACCGAATTAATTTTGAAAACAGTAATTGGCTAATTGTAAATGCTTAATTAATTTAATTAAAATAATTTGAAATGTTTAAATATTTTGATTAATTCAAAGATTATATAATTTAATTTTCTGATGAATTTAAATGGTTTAACGAGAAGTGAAGTTGGTAATTAAATGATGAATTGTTGATTGGAAATAACTTTTTGTTAAATGTTTCAGAGGTTACTTGGAGTAGTGGTGTATGGTGTATATAGTTAGGTATGTCAGTATATGAATTATGGACTGTAAGTATAAAATTTTTATGATACAAGTCAAATATAATAAAATGTACACAAATGTTTAATTTAACGGAACGAATTTTAACTTCAATAATGAAAATAACTTGAGATAATGATTTAAAGGGTAATAATAACTGAGATATGATGAAAAATAAATATTAATAATGAATTTGAAAATTTTAAGTAATCTAATTGTAGAAAGTTATGAAGGATGATTAATGTGTTTTCATTATGTTAGGATATCAGTTGATCAGCAATAACATGTCACTGGTATATTAGTTATAAATGTTTTGAGTAATTGATGCTCAATGTAATGTTTGATGTATTCCAGACGTTTTAATGTAATGATAAAAAATAATTTGATAATGAGAAATGAAGTAACGAGTTGTGAAAGCAAATAAAAGATAGTTTTGGGTGATAAATATTTTAGGTGACATATAGACCTGTCAAAGTTAAAGTTGAATTAGTAGAGATGATATAAGGTAATGTTGTTTTGGTTTATACATGTTATAGTATTTTGAGAAGTATTGATGTTGACACAGTAGTAGTGAGTATATGTAGAGATGAGTAATGTGAATGAGATTTAAACATATTTGTTGATGATATTTTGTAGTAAGGGTGAGGTGGTAAGGTGTGATCAACGTGCGACGTTGTGGCGAGAATAGAGTAGTTCGCGTGAGTGTTTGCCGATATTTTGGAGGGGCATTGGCTCGTATGGTTATAGCCAGGTAGGGAACACACATCCTAGTACAAAGATGAGCGGTGCCAGAGGTAAATTGAATTTAGAGTGTTTTGATAGATATTTTTATAGAGATGGGTGTCATGTAGTAAAAGTTAATAGTAGAGTCAATAGTAGAGTCAGGGGAATAAAGATTATATATGTATACAGATCTAGTAGTACAGTCAATGAGAATAAATAGTTCAAATCACCCACAGTAGAATAAAGTAAGATTGTCAAATAGAGAGAGTGATTTATGATAAAGATATAAAATTTTTATTTTTTCGAAGCCAGTGACAAACTTTTGGTAGAATTGAAAATAATGTAAAGTTAAGAATTGTTTATTTTATTATTATATAAAAGTCAATTTGATTATTATATTAATATTTTGTTCATTTTAAATGTTTTATTTTATTATGTTTTGTATTTCAAGGTAGGATATTACAGATGTCAAAAGTGTTTTAGATAGAAATTGTGCATAACATATGTAGGTCAAGGGATTTGGACTTGACCTACTTTCGATCAGCTGATGAGTTCATACACCTACTAAGCTTGTATAGTAGGAAGTCAATTTTAACTTGTTTGTTTAATTAATTCAAACCAATATTTAAATAATTTTAAATATGAAGAAAATATTTAAATAAATTTAAATTTTTTGAATTTTAAAATTTTTGAAAATTTTAATTTTTTTGAGAAAAAATAAAAAAAAAACTTGATTTTTCGCCTGCCAGCGAATGAATATTTTAGATAATGATTATTTTATTATGTGTGCATTAACCATGTTTATTTTATTGTATTGCATTGTATTGGTAGACTATAAGTGGTTCTCATGTTAGAGTAAGGATGTGTTTAGATTAGTAGAAATGTCTAGGTTGTCATGGAAAAAAAAAAAAAAAAAAAAATTTTTTTTAGAAAAACAAGGAAGAGAATTTTTTGATAAAATATTTTTTTTTTTTGAATTTCGGATATTTTAAATTTTTAATAAATTTGAAAAGAAATCTTTTATTTTTAATGTGTTATGGTAACATGTAATGTTAGTGTGTGTGAGCCCAGTATCTGCTAAAGGCAGCCCAGCTTGCAAAAAAGGGGAAACATATCGGTAGAGGAGCTGGAATAATTTTAGCCAGGGATTGAGGATTTTTGGGGGTAGCATGTTAAAAGGCGAGGCGCGCCGTGGTGCGAGTCTGTTCGATTTCTCGGTGTTGGGATCTCTTACGGAGAAGTCCAGTGATCTCGTTCAGATGAGTCCATGGTCGCTGAGCCAGGGGGGTCGTGTACCCATGCAGATTAAGAACCAGGTGGTTGTTGGCACCAGTTCCTCACCGGTCCTCTTCGGGGTTTGTCGATGAGATTTCTTCTGTTATGGACAGCAGAATTCTCATCGAGGGGGTATTGTAGCGGGTCAATTTTGGGTCATTTTATTTATTACTGGTAATGGGTCTGAAAGGAGAGGGTTTTATTTTATAAAAAAAAAAAGAAGAATGAATTTTGTTTGGACATCCTTTACGGTCACTCAAACATGCTTGTTGGACACCCTGTATTAAGATCCGTGCCAGTCCGAGTAAGGCACAAAGCGATAACGATGGAATGTGACTGTAAATGTACGCCCGTGCGCCGTTGGCGATAATCTCGACACCAAACTCAACAACCGAACGGAATAACACGTGACTAATTAGACTGGCCATGTGAGCGCCGCAGCCAATCACAACTCGAGCTGACGGAAGTGGGCATCACCAAACACAGTCGACATTAAACAGAGACGCTAAGCGGTCCACGAGGTGTAGAGTACCGCTACAGACGCCTACAGTTTCGTTTTCGGGCCCGGTTGGTCGAGTTTTCATAAAAGGTAATTCATTCAATAAGACCGACCGGGACCCAAGAAGTTAATAACCATATTACTGTGATTGGCGGGCAGTTGGTGTAGTGACATGGATTGATAAACGAAATACGTAATCTTTAAAAGAGGAATCGGATAACAGAAACACGTGTTCGGTCGGCAGTGAACAGTGAATTAAAACATGAATTAAATACTATTACCGGGAATTCAATATGAAACATCAATGGGTAAAGTGTAAAAATGGCATGTGTGTGTGTGTGATGCAGAATGGGCTACCTTAATTATTATAATACTTGATAGGTTAGAGGATATTTTATGTTAGTTAAGTCTGAGGGATCAATGTATATTTTAAAACCTATTTTTTCAGTGTCTTTTAACATTCATTAAAATCAGTTGGTTTACCTTGAAAATGTGTTAGACTAAGTTATTTCGTCATTGCCATTTCCTCATTTCTGTGGAAAAAATTCGTCTAACGAAATCGGGGGTTTTCTGAATTTCTATTACAGTCAGATAGCGGGATTTTTATAAGGGCAAGAGTATATAAGTTTTCGATATTTTACCTTCTAGAAAAAATATCGTGGCGACCTTGGGCAGTTTTCAAAAGATAAGTTTACGGGGAACATGACGGTAAGTGAAATTCTGGCAGCGGTAAGTATTATTTTATGAAGAGTGGAATGTATTAAATATAAGTGCAAAAAGTGTGTAACTTCACACAGGAACAGTGAAATAGTGTACATAAGTGCCCAAATAAATGGAACCAACTCAACCATAATGATCGATACAGGATCCAACATCTCTTTGATCGACCAAGTAGAATTAAATAGACTACAACAGGGAAGTAGAATACCAATACCAACTCTGCCAATAAACAATGTAACAATCATCGGTGCTACAGGCAGGCAAAATATGACAATCAGCACTGACTGAAAAAACCAAAGGTGAATAAACAACCAAAGTAAATTAAATAAAAACGATATAACAAAGCAAACGAATAAGTTTACAAATAAAGATGAATTAAAGAATATTGGTGGAGGAAGTATATAAACTATCAAAATTCAAAAATTATGTAAGATCAGATTACACTGTTATTTAGAGGAAAATATGAGATAAAATAAACTAATCAATGATAAATAATAACAAAGAAATTAGGTGAGATCAACTTGCAATACCATGTATAAAATATTTGAGATAAATGATAAAATAAGAAAATATAGATAAGATCAACTTACAATAACGTTTGGACAACATATGAGAAAAAATGAAAAAAAAATAAAGGAATGAGCTACAAAAAATTCCTAACTAGTAAGAACGACAAACTCACTATGATATTTAAAAAATATGTAAAAAAAAAAACGAAATGATCAACTTCCCCTACCATTTAGAAAAAATATGTGAGATAAAATAAACAAACCAATGATCAAGAATGAAATAAATAAATATTCTAAGAGTTATAATATAAAATGAGATGAATCAGAGAGTAATGGAAAGTGAATAAAAAGGTTAATTGTATCAATAAAAAATCAACGCTTCAAGCATTATCAAAGGGTATCGACAGAGAGAATTGAGAATTAAATATGACTCGAACTGAGCAATAATGAAATAAAAAAGTAAAAGATTCCCAACAAATATTATTATTATTATTATTATTAGTCACAAGATGACTGTATTGAAGATTCATTAATTAAGACTGACTGTTGAATAAGTCCAGCAATCATTTAACTGAGCAGGGATGATGTTCCCCTGACCTCAGAAAAGGTGTAGTTTTGAACGACGGAGTTAGGTAAGCCAATAGAGCCCATCCGAATCGATTTCTGCTACAAAGTAGGTATAGTTAGGGAAAATAAGATTTATAGGGAATAATTTATAATAAAAAATCAATAAGCCAGATCGTAATAGGAGAAAATTATGAAGAAAAGACTCAGAAGAAAGGAAGTAAAAGATACAGAATTGAACATGAAACTGAACAAGAAGCAGGAGAATTTAAGAAGAAGATACAATACAATTGATAATTTCATCAAACTTAGAATCACGTTTTATAAAATGATCAATTTTGGTGGAAGGGCATTATATAACATCACCAAATTCAGATCATATTTGAATAAGTATGAAAGAAATGCTAAAAAGTAATATAATTTGATAAATAAATAATGAAGAATAAATAGAATGTATTTAAGAAAGAAGAAGGAAGAATGGTAAACAAAAGTAATTATTAAAAGAATAGACTAGACTGACAAACAAACGACTTTGACCCAACTCCAGAGATTGGCCAGATAAAACCCAAAATAAAATGAAACAAAATGGAAATGAAGGACAAGAAGAAGGAAAATAGAAATGAAACAAACCAAATATAAAGGAAATAAAGCGAAACCGAATGATAAAACACAGACAAATAATATAGAATATGGAAGGGAGAAATGATACACTTAAATATCATAAAGGAAACGAACCCAGTAACTAACCAATGTAAAATATCGGTATGGAGAACCATACATGACTTCCATGTTCTAAGATTTATATTTAAAATCATATTCGAAATGAAATATTTCCATAGAAACTACGTCTTTCTACTTATTGCTTCAGCATTAACCACAGTACTGTGGTCACTAACGTATACCACCTCACGTTTTCGCACTCGATTTTCACCGATGATGGCAGTCGATGGCACTGCCAAAAAGTCTGGTTTTGCAGAAAACATTGGACTACGGCTAAAGAGCCCGGGAAGCAATTTTAACAAAAAACTACTTCTTTGTTGCCGATAACGTAGTACACATATAAAAAATTCTCCCCTCCACCATCAACTATAATTTTTAATAATAGAAAATTACCCCCACCCTGTTCACCTAACCTCTTCATTTATAGATATTTCATCTACGTTTCTACAGTGGATTACTATGAGCTTCTTATCAGGATACTTTATTTATAAAAATTAAGTACTTTACTCTTGTTAAATCATAAAATGTTTCAGGTAAACTACCCCTTTCTCTTAACCGATCTTCTCCAAAATCAACAGACCTTCCGTCCTCTACAATTCAGGGAAGCATGCAAAAAAATATTTGATTCTGTTTGAATGTGCGGCAGTTATCGTTCGTCATGGAAACATTTCTCTTGTTACAACATAAAATGTTGCAGGTAAACTACCCCTTTTCCTAAACTGATCTTCACCAAAATCAATAGACCTTGAGCTCTCTGCAACTCAGGAAAGGGTGCAAAAAATTATTTGATTCTCATTGAATTTTCGGCAGTTATCGTTCGTCATAAAAAAATTACCCTTTTTACTTCCATATTCCTTAAGGAATGGAAGTATGGTGATGGCACAAAAAAATCGTGTTCGAGATTATTGCAGATTCTGATTCTACTACACTCAAAACATGAAAAAAAGTCGTTTTCCAAAAAGTGTCTGTGTGTGTGTCTGTCTGTGTGTGTGTCTGTGTGTCTATAGATTTTTTTCTATGGCAAACGATAACTGCCGCAAATTCAAACAGAATCAAATAATTTTTTGCATGCAGCCCTGATTTGCAGAGTACTCGCGACCTTTTGTTTTTGGTGAAGATCGGTTGAGGGAAAGGGGTAGTTTACCTGCAACAGTTTTTTTTTAGCAAGGGTAATTTTGTTTGTTTGGCAAACGATAACAGCCGCAAATTCAAACAGAATCAAATAATGTTTCGTATACCGCCCTGAATTGAAGAGTTCTCAAGATCTGTTGATTTTGGTGAAGATCGGTTAAGGGAAAGGGGTAGTTTACCTGTAACGTTTTATGTTTTAACAAGGGTATTTCCTATGGCAAACGATAACAGCCGCAAATTCAAACAGAATCAAAAGATTATTTGCATACAGCCCTAAATTGTAGAGTTCTCAAGACCTATTGTTTTTGGTGAAGTTCGGTTGAGGGAAAGGGGTAGTTTACCGGCAACGTTTTTTTAACAAGGGTATTTTATATGGCAAACGATAACAGCCGCAAATTCAAACAGAATCAAATAATGTTTTGCATACAGCCCCGATTTGTAGAGTACTCAAGACCTATTGTTTTTGGTGAAGATCGGTTAAGGGAAAGGGGTAGTTTACCTGTAACGTTTTATGTTTTAACAAGGGTATTTCCTATGGCAAACGATAACAGCCGCAAATTCAAACAGAATCAAAAGATTATTTGCATACAGCCCTAAATTGTAGAGTTCTCAAGACCTATTGTTTTTGGTGAAGATCGGTTGAGGGAAAGGGGTAGTTTACCTGCAACGTTTTTTTAACAAGGGTATTTTCTATGGCAAACGATAACAGCCGCAAATTCAAACAGAATCAAATAATGTTTTGCATACAGCCCTGATTTGTAGAGTACTCAAGACCTATTGTTTTTGGTGAAGATCGGTTAAGGGGAAGGGGTAGTTTACCTGCAACGTTTTTTTATCAAGCGTATTTTCTATGGCAAACGATAACAGCCGCAAATTCAAACAGAATCAAATAATTTTTTGCATACGTCCCTGAATTGTAGAGGTCTCAATGACTTTCGATTTTGGTGAAGATCGGTTAAGGGGAAGGGGTAGTTTACCTGCAACCTTTTACGTTTTAACAAGAGTAAAGTACTTGAAAATTTATTTAATCTTTTTGAAACAATGGTAATTGTTAAAAATAAAATAATTTTGTTGCCAGGCAATAAAATTATAATTTCTTCGTTTTAATGTAATATAATAATTTTCATTTAATACGGCAATAAAAAGGCAGGTAAGACACAGCCTGGCTGTTTGGCTGAAAATGATTTTAAATATAAATCTTAGAATATGGAAGTCATGTATGGTTCTCCATACCAATATTTAAAACATAAAACGTTGCTGATAAACTACCCCTTCCCTTAACCGATCTTCAACAAAATCAACAGACCTTGAGTTCTCTTTAGTTCAAAAAGGTATGCAAAAACCTAGTTGATTCTGTTTGAATTTACGGCAGTTATCGTTCGTCATATAAAAAATTACCCTTGTTAAAACATAAAATGTTGCTGGTAAACTACCCCTTTCCCTTAACCGATCTTCACCAACACCAATAGGTATTGAGAACTCTACAATACAGGGCTGTATGCAAAACATCATTTGATTCTGTTTGAATTTGCGGCTGTTATCGTTTACTATAGAAAAAAATTACCCTTGATATAAAACCGTTGTAGGTAAACTACCCCTTTCCCTTAACCGATCTTCACCAAAAACGACAGGTCTTGGGTACTCTACAATTAAGGCCTGCATGCAAACAATTATTTGATTCTGTTTGAATTTGCTGCTGTTATCGTTCGTCATAGAAAAAATACCCTTGTTAAAACATAAAATGTTGCAGGTAAACTACCCCTTTCCCTTAACCGATCTTCAACAAAATCAACAGACCTTGAGTTCTGTATAATTCAAAAAGGTGTGCAGAAGAGTAATTGATTCTGTTTTAATGTACGGCAGTTATCGTTCGTCAAAAAAAAATTACCCTTGATAAAACATAAAATGTTGCTGGTAAACAACCCTATTCCCTTAACCGATCTTCACCAAAACCAACAGGTCTTGAAAACTTTACATTTCAGTGCTGTATGCAAAATATTATATGATTCTGTTTGAATTTGCGGCTGTTATCGTTTGCCATATAAAATACCCTTGATAAAACAAAAAACATGTCCGGTAAACTACCCTTTTCCTTAACCGATCTTCACCAAAAACAATAGGTCTTTAGTACTCAACAAAACAGGGCTGTATGCAAAAACGTATTTGATTCTGTTTGAATTTGCGGCTCTTATCGTTTGCCATAGAAAATACCCTTTTAAAACATAAAACGTTGCTGGTAAACTACCCCTTTCCCTTAACCGATCTTCACCAACACCAATAGGTATTGAGAACTCTACAATACAGGGCTGTATGCAAAACATCATTTGATTCTGTTTGAATTTGCGGCTGTTATCGTTTACCATAGAAAAAAATTACCCTTGATAAAAAACTGTTGCTGGTAAACTACCTCTTTCCCTTAACCGGTCTTCACCAAAAACGACAGGTCTTGAGAACTCTACAATTTAGGGTTGTATGCAAAATATTATATGATTGTGTGTGAATTTGCGGCTGTTATCGTTTGCCATACAAAATACCCTTGTTTAATAAAGAAATTTGTGTTAGTGGTTGAAATCACAATCAGAATGATCACAGTTGCACACCACTATATAAAAATTATCCCGATTAGCGCTTTCAAGCCTCACAGCCCATCGTCAGATCGGAATAGGCAGAAATTATTTTAAAACAAATACTTCACCCCTCTCCCCCACCCTGCTCACACACAACAAGCTATAATATAAATGACCCTTCCCCACCCCCTAAACCCTGTCCCACGCCATCTGTACAGTTACATATTTTTCTAGCAAATTCCTTGTGTTTCAGTGTTGTGTGTGTGTGTGTGTGTGTGTGTGTATCCTTTTAAACTTACCCTACTTCCTCTCCACACACGTGGGTCAGTCACACACCCTTATTTTAAACCATCCAATTAGTACTATGCAATATAATTCTTAATCTTATCTATCTGTCCTCTGTCATTTACTTCTTAATCATGTTATAAAATATTTCTTCATTATCAAATTTAATTTTAATATTAATTAAATTGTCTAACCCTTTTTCTCTTTCTTTTAATATTTCTAACTCCTCTCTAAGCTTCCTTTCCACTGTGTTATTTATTACTTTTACAATTTCGTATTCTTCCAAAGGATTAACAAACTTATGGTTGTCTTCTATGAAATGTCTTGCATATAACGAATTGGTTGTTCTATTACCTTCTCCACGTTTGTGGTCAGACAACCTGCATACGAATTTTCGTCCTGTCTCACCTAGGTACACTTTATTGCAGTCTTTACATTTTAATTTATAAATTCCGCTTTTCTGTAATACTGGAATTTTTTCTATATTCTTATTCCTTATCTTATCAAATACCGTTTCACATTTTTTAATAGCTATATCTACTCCATATTTATTAAAACATTTTATAATTTTTCTAGTATGTGAACCTATGTATGTCAATGACCCTGCATAATTCTTTTGTTCTGGTTCTATTTTAGCTTTTTGTATGTTAACCCTTTTCATAACTTTATCCACTATGTTGGTGTTATAATTATTATTCCTTACAATTCCCTTTATCGTTTTTAACTCCCTATCTTTTGATTCGGTCTCTTTTAAACACTTCTGAGCTCTGTAACAAAATGTATTGATTGCCGCCATTTTATATCTATATGGGTGGTAAGACTCTCTTGGTATAATTATATCAGAATATGACTCTTTCCTAAATATCCCAAACTGTAGTTTCACATTATCCTTAATTTCTATGTTCAAATCTAAGTAATTTATTTTCTTACCTCCTATCTCTTCTTTAAATTGTAAGTTTTTATCCTTATTATTTACCTCATTTATAAACTCATGCACTTCTTCTATGCTTCCTTCCCAAATTACTAATACATCATCAACATATCTAGACCATAATTTTATATTGTCTTTATACTTAGTGGAAGTTATTAATTGCTTTTCAAAATCATTCATGTATATTTCAGCAAGAATAGGGGATAATGAAGACCCCATAGGTAAACCTTTTTTCTGTATATAAAACTTGTTATTAAACCTAAAATAGTTCTGATTTACACATTCTTTAATTACTTTCATCAACTGCTTTTTATACCTGTATTCTCCCATATTATTATCGTTTATTAACTTAATAACTTTATTTACTGTGATATTGGTAAACATGTCCTTAACATCCAGTGATATCAATTTTGTATTTACATTAATCCTAATATTTTCTAATTTTTCTATCAATTTTACATTATTCTCTATGTTGTATTTTGTCCCAAATTCATATTTCTCTTTCAGTACTCTGCTAACTTCCTTTGATAATTTATAAACAGGTGCATTAATAAAAGAAACAATCGGTCTAATTGGTTTTCCTTCTTTATGTATCTTAACCTGACTTTTAAAAGTTGGTGCTGTTGGATTACTTTCCAATAAATACTTTTTCTTATTTTCTTCTATAAATGTTATCTGTTTCATCATTTGTTTTATCCTTGACTGGTACTTACTTGTATAATTATACTTTATTTCCTCGTATGGTCCTTCCCTTATAAATTCTTCCGTTTTCTTTATGTATTCGTCCTTTCTCAGTAGTACCATTGTATTTCCTTTGTCCGCCTTCGTAACTATAATATCATTTTGTTGCAGGTAAACTACCCCTTTCCCTTAACCGATCTTCACCAAAAACAAAAGGTCTTGAGAACTCTACAATTCAGGGCAGCATGCAAAACATTATTTGATTATGTTTGAATTTGCGGCTGTTATCGTTTGCCATAGAAAATACCCTTGTTAAAACATAAAACGGTGCTGGTAAACTACCCCTTTTCCTTAACCGATCTTTACCAAAATCAACAGATCGTGAGAACTCTACAATTCAGGGCTGTATGCGAAACATTATTTGATTGTGTTTGAATTTGCAGCTGTTATCGTTTGCCAAACAAACAAAATTACCCTTGATAAAAAAAACCGTTGCAGGTAAATTACCCCTTTCCCTCAACCGATGTTCACCAAAAACAATAGGTCATGAGTACTCTACAAATAAGGGCTGTATGCAAAAAATTATTTGATTCTGTTTGAATTTGCGGCAGTTATCGTTTGCCATAGAAAAAAAATCTACAAACACACACACAGACAGGCAGACAGACAGACACACACACAGACACTTTTTGAAAAACGACTTTTTTTCATGTTTTGAGTGTAGTACAATCAGAATCTGCAATAATCTCGAACACGTTTTTTTTTGCCATCACCATACTTCCATTTCCTTAAGGAACATGGAAGTAAAAACAAGTATTAGTATTGACTAAATGATAAATGTAAATAATAATTGACAAAACCCGATAAATAAAAGTACACTAACCCAAGAATTAGAGAGTTATATGTAAGAAAGAACTATATAAAGACATGAACTTATTAATAGTATAAATAATATTTGTAAAGAGAGAGATAGTGAGAAAATAAAAATAACTAAGTGACAAAGAAAAGTACTGGGAGGGATTACCCACTAATAAACACTTAAAATAAAAATTTAAGAAGTGCCAAAAGTGAAAGTGTAAAAACCCCAAAATAATGAGAAAATCTAGTGGTAGATAAAAAACACTTAGTAAATCGGTGATAAACGCTAAATGGTTTAAAAGTGAATGTTATTAATAAATAAGAATATTGTTATTGATAGAATTAGGAAATAGAGTGATAGTTAAAGAACACTTAATAAATCAGTGATAAACACTAAACAATTTAATGGTGAACATGAATAGTAAGTAAGAATTTTGTTAATAATAGTAGTTAAAGATAGTATTAAGATTAAATATAAATGAAGGATACGATGTTATTCAGGGGAGAAAGCCCATAGAATGTCAACAGTGAGTGTTAACATGGATAAAAGGTAGAGATAATATAAGAAAAAATATATAGTAAAGAAATTAAAACAAAATCAATAAACACCCCATGTTATAAGGGATAATCAAGTAAATAAGTTTAAATAGTGTGATGATGTGTTATCACCTAAAAATAAATAAGAATGAAACCAATGGTTAACAAACGTTGTTTAATAGCTGTTAAAAAATTGTTCAATTAAATTTATGAATAGGATATGGCTGAAGGAATGATACAGACCATAGGCCTAGACGTTATGTTTTATGTAATAAAGAATAGTGAGTAATAGCCAAATTATTAACAATGGCAATTTAAATAAATAAGACGGTGAATCAATACAGATCAAATAACACTGGAAAATCAGTTAGGAAATAGTTAACAGACCATAATGTAAAAACTAATGGGAACATACAATTAGTATAAAAATAGATCCAAAACACAACAACAAGTAGACAAATCAATTATAATAACAAAACAAAACACATTAGGGTAAAATGAGATGTAATTTGTGTAAAATAAGTAAATAGAATCAGTTACTACTTAGGCCTAGGAAATGCCTAACTGTCAAAAAACAAATAACTACAAATTGTAAAAAATTAAAAAGGAAATTAACAAATCCAAGGCAAAGAACTAGCCAAGAATGATTTGTGAATCATATTAAAAGAAAAATGTTAGAATAAGAACTTAAAATAAAAAAGAAAAGTAATTAACAAATATTAACATAATTGTATAAACAATAATACATTATAGAACCCAACCTTATGGGATGTCAAAATAATCTTTGAAAGGAAATACAAACAGTAGTGATAATATTTAATACATAGGAAGGAAGACAGAAGAATAAAAGCAATCAGAAGATATACAGTAATTTTGAATAAAAAATTCAAAATTGATAACAATGGTTATATATATCAAGATTAACCAATCGGAATTAATTTGTAACCATGACAACCATGACCGTTGGTTAGAATTTTCAGTTAAATCTTATTACTCGTAAAGTGACGCTCTTCCAGAATAGATGCCAGGCCGTGAATGACCAAAATTTTAATTTAGAATGTCAAAAAAGTAAACAAAATTCCAAAAGATGAACAAGTAAGAAGTAGATGATGTACGAGAACCTTTAACGGATGCCAAGGACCATTTTACCTGAAATTTAAATGAATAACTTACTACCACTAACATGAAAAGGACATAAGATACTTAAGCCCCAAGATCATTGAAAATTGATGACTAATGCCGCCTCATTTCATTTCAACTGAACGACTGTTTACATCAAGTATACTGATTGATAAGTATTATTAAATTACCCGATTTTCAGAAATAAATTCACTTTAAATATTTCTCACAGTAATATGAACTCTCACTATAAACTGAATATAATTTCTTTCAAAGATTAAGTAAAAATTAAGACACTGAAAATTTGTCAACTAATAAAATAACCTGTTGTTAAATTCTGAACTTTTGAAACACACTTTATACACTTCAGGAACAAATTATAATTACACATTATATTATTTAAGTACAAATAATGTAAGGTAGTGTACTTTTTATTGTAATCATTAATAATCCTTTTATCGTAACCTCAAGAACCTGGATTTTGAATGGAACAAATTGTAAACAAACAAAACAGTCACCATCTTTGACTATATAATTCGTTCAAAATCGATTTGCTAAACCCTAGAGAAATTGTCTCATAATAATTGTCAGTGCAAATTTATTAAAAAACAAAATATAATTCATGTCAAACTGAGTAATTAACAATCACCAATGAATAAACTAGTACAGAGTGTAACCACTGTTTTTTTATTTCATTAGGAAAGTGTATTATACATTTGTGCATTTTAGCAAACAACTAGGTTGACGGCAAGCACTCATGTCGCAAACTCAGCGAACTACCTGCTTGATTAAGAAGGTCGAACTAAGGCGGGAATAAATTTGAATTCTCCACACCGCCTGAGCTGAGATCGCCCATCATCCTAAATTTTTTTAATTGTTTTAATTAAACAATTTGGCGCCTCCCGGGATTTATACACCCGTAGTGAACAACAGGTAAGGACTCCGATACTGGTTATTGTACGTTCGCGACGGACACAATCTGCGTGAGTTACGTTCCAGAGCGACGACGGATTGGTAAGACTTGAGAGTATACACATTACCCCAATTACACTCTTACACGTTCACAATGAGACGGACATAGTTATGTTACAATTTGGCACCCAACGTGGGGCTAGAAGAAAAGAAAGTACGACGTTCTAGCGGCGATTACGAAAAGATAAGATGCATACAAGAGGGTTGTCGAAAAAGTTGGCAAAGGACCAAGAAATGGAAGAAGGCAGACAGTAAGAAGAGACAGAAGCAGTCACAAACATTGAGATGTAACAACAGGCGGGTGATGGAGAAGAAGCTAGAGGAGGTCCGAGTTCACCAGAATTACAGAAATTAATGGATTTCATAACCGAACAAAATAAACGGACAAGTGAAAAAATAGACAGTATGAAGGAAGAAACCAATGAAAATTTCAAGAAACAGGAAGAAAAATTCGACAAGAGTGAGGACAGTTTAAAACAAATAAATGAAAAAATAGTTAGTACAAACGAAAGTACTAAAGAAGAATTAAGGCAGACAATTAACAAAAATAATGAAACCTTACAACAGCGATTGACGGAGGACATCCAACGAAGAAATGAAGAGTTGAAGGAAGAATTGAGGGAACAATTGAAGGAGGACCACGAGAAAAATAAAGAAGAAATGAAGCAGCAAATAATGCACCAATTAATTGAGTACCGGGAAGAAACCAAACAGCAGATCACAGAAACCAATGAGAAGTTAGAGGAGAGGTTGGAGAAAACTAACGAAACTGTTTCAGAAGTCTGTAAGGAGGTGATAAATAAAATAAACGACCTCGAAGGCGAAAACAAAAGGAGAATTGATGAATGTCACGAGGAAACAACCAAAAGATATGAACAGGTGAAACAGGACATGAGTCAAGTCCGAGAAGAAAACCAGAAGGAGATAACAGTCATACGAACAGACCTGGGAGAAAGAATGGAAGGAGTGTACAGCAATCTAAATAAAATCAACAGCAAGGTGGACAAAAATAAACAAAGAATTGATGAGATGCATAGACGAGAAGAAATATTACAGGAAGAAGTGGACGCCTGGCGTGACCGGCCATATAACAGTAATCATATAATTAACAATGACAATCGGGATACAATCAACTTCCGCAACAATAAGCGCAATCCAAGAGAATTTCTTAAAAGAGTGGAAGAGTTAATTGTAAAAAATCGCGAACCCGATGGACAACGGTGAGGGGAATGCTGGACGAAATGTTTAAGGAAACCTATGACAACTGATGGACCGCCACAAGACCAGACATACAGAGCATCCAGGAGTTCAAGACACAATTCAAGGCAAAATACTGGTCAGAATCGACCCAGAATATGGTCCGCAACAACTTGAGTAATGGGAGGTATGAGAACCAAAATGGACAGTCTCTCACGTCATACTTTCTGGGAAACATCTGCATGGCCAGAAATTTGGAACCCCACATTCCTGAAGAGTGCCTGGTCATACAACTATCATACCACTATGATGATGCGATACAGAAGGCCCGTATGTATAGTAAAGTTAAAACAATTCAGGACATGGCCAGTCTATTAGAGAGCAACGAAAACGAATGGCAATACCGAAAGAACCGGTTCATGAGTTTCCGGAATAATAAAATTAATGAAGGTCCATCCCCACCAAACCAGCAGAGTGATAACAAACCACCGACGAACAACCCCAATAATTACCAAAGGAATCAACGCGATAATAATACACCAAGGAATTATAACCAAAATGGTAACGGCAACGGAAACTATAGAAACGACTACAGGGGTAACTACCAACGGAATGGTCCAAACAATTATTATCGTCCAGGCAACGGTAATAACACCAACCGAGGATATCGACCGCAAGTAAATTACGTACGATTTCAAACCCAGCGAAGTCCAGGAAGAAACTATTCTCGTACAAATAACCAACGAACGTACTATAACCAGGTACCAAACACCCGAACCCACTCATTCGAAGAAAACGCCGGAAATGATGGAGATAACTCGAACAACCGACAGGAGCCACCAACGAGCCACAATATAAACCCCACTGAAGCCAGGAGCAATGAGGTAATTCCTCATTTAAACGAATAAGGTCGGTGAGAACTGAAAACAGCCCATCACTGGACCAATCTCCTGGGGAATTAAAGACTATGCCGGACAAGAAGATTACCATAATACAGACAAACTACTTAAAAAATATAAGGGATGAATTAATTGAAGAGAATAATGACCTGATGCCTAGCAGGAACAGTGAAATAGTGTACATAAGTGCCCAAATAAATGGAACCAACTCAACCATAATGATCGATACAGGATCCAACATCTCTTTGATCGACCAAGTAGAATTAAATAGACTAAACAGGGAAGTAGAATACCAATACCAACTCTGCCAATAAACAATGTAACAATCATCGGTGCTACAGGCAGGCAAAATATGACAATCAGCACTGACTGAAAAAACCAAAGGTGAATAAACAACCAAAGTAAATTAAATAAAAACGATATAACAAAGCAAACGAATAAGTTTACAAATAAAGATGAATTAAAGAATATTGGTAGAGGAAGTATATAAACTATCAAAATTCAAAAATTATGTAAGATCAGATTACACTGTTATTTAGAGGAAAATATGAGATAAAATAAACTAATCAATGATAAATAATAACAAAGAAATTAGGTGAGATCAACTTGCAATACCATGTATAAAATATTTGAGATAAATGATAAAATAAGAAAATATAGATAAGATCAACTTACAATAACGTTTGGACAACATATGAGGAAAAATGAAAAAAAAATAAAGGAATGAGCTACAAAAAATTCCTAACTAGTAAGAACGACAAACTCACTATGATATTTAAAAAATATGTAAAAAAAAAAAACGAAATGATCAACTTCCCCTACCATTTAGAAAAAATATGTGAGATAAAATAAACAAACCAATGATCAAGAATGAAATAAATAAATATTCTAAGAGTTATAATATAAAATGAGATGAATCAGAGAGTAATGGAAAGTGAATAAAAAGGTTAATTGTATCAATAAAAAATCAACGCTTCAAGCATTATCAAAGGGTATCGACAGAGAGAATTGAGAATTAAATATGACTCGAACTGAGCAATAATGAAATAAAAAAGTAAAAGATTCCCAACAAATATTATTATTATTATTAGTCACAAGATGACTGTATTGAAGATTCATTAATTAAGATTGACTGTTGAATAAGTCCAGCAATCATTTAACTGAGCAGGGATGATGTTCCCCTGACCTCAGAAAAGGTGTAGTTTTGAACGACGGAGTTAGGTAAGCCAATAGAGCCCATCCGAATCGATTTCTGCTACAAAGTAGGGATAGTTAGGGAAAATAAGATTTATAGGGAATAATTTATAATAAAAAATCAATAAGCCAGATCGTAATAGGAGAAAATTATGAAGAAAAGACTCAGAAGAAAGGAAGTAAAAGATACAGAATTGAACATGAAACTGAACAAGAAGCAGGAGAATTTAAGAAGAAGAAGATACAATACAATTGATAATTTCATCAAACTTAGAATCACGTTTTATAAAATGATCAATTTTGGTGGAAGGGCATTATATAACATCGCCAAATTCAGATCATATTTGTATAAGTATGAAAGAAATGCTAAAAAGTAATATAATTTGATAAATAAATAATGAAGAAAAAAATAGAATGTAGTTAAGAAAGAAGAAGGAAGAATGGTAAACAAAAGTAATTATTAAAAGAATAGACTAGACTGACAAACAAACGACTTTGACCCAACTCCAGAGATTGGCCAGATAAAACCCAAAATAAAATGAAACAAAATGGAAATGAAGGACAAGAAGAAGGAAAATAGAAATGAAACAAACCAAATATAAAGGAAATAAAGCGAAACCGAATGATAAAACACAGACAAATAATATAGAATATGGAAGGGAGAAATGATACACTTAAATATCATAAAGGAAACGAACCCAGTAACTAACCAATGTAAAATATCGGTATGGAGAACCATACATGACTTCCATGTTCTAAGATTTATATTTAAAATCATATTCGAAATGAAATATTTCCATAGAAACTACGTCTTTCTACTTATTGCTTCAGCATTAACCACAGTACTGTGGTCACTAACGTATACCACCTCACGTTTTCGCACTCGATTTTCACCGATGATGGCAGTCGATGGCACTGCCGAAAAGTCTGGTTTTGCAGAAAACATTGGACTACGGCTAAAGAGCCCGGGAAGCAATTTTAACAAAAAACTACTTCTTTGTTGCCGATAACGTAGTACACATATAAAAAATTCTCCCCTCCACCATCAACTATAATTTTTAATAATAGAAAATTACCCCCACCCCGTTCACCTAACCTCTTCATTTATAGATATTTCATCTACGTTTCTACAGTGGTTTACTATGAGCTTCTTATCAGGATACTTTATTTATAAAAATTAAGTACTTTACTCTTGTTAAATCATAAAATGTTTCAGGTAAACTACCCCTTTCTCTTAACCGATCTTCTCCAAAATCAACAGACCTTCCGTCCTCTACAATTCAGGGAAGCATGCAAAAAAATATTTGATTCTGTTTGAATGTGCGGCAGTTATCGTTCGTCATGGAAACATTTCTCTTGTTACAACATAAAATGTTGCAGGTAAACTACCCCTTTTCCTAAACTGATCTTCACCAAAATCAATAGACCTTGAGCTCTCTGCAACTCAGGAAAGGGTGCAAAAAATTATTTGATTCTCATTGAATTTTTGGCAGTTATCGTTCGTCATAAAAAAATTACCCTTTTTAAAACATAAAACGTTGCTGATAAACTACCCCTTCCCTTAACCGATCTTCAACAAAATGAACAGACCTTGAGTTCTCTTTAGTTCAAAAATGTATGCAAAAACCTAGTTGATTCTGTTTGAATTTACGGCAGTTATCGTTCGTCATATAAAAAATTACCCTTGTTAAAACATAAAATGTTGCTGGTAAACTACCCCTTTCCCTTAACCGATCTTCACCAACACCAATAGGTATTGAGAACTCTACAATACAGGGCTGTATGCAAAACATCATTTGATTCTGTTTGAATTTGCGGCTGTTATCGTTTACTATAGAAAAAAATTACCCTTGATATAAAACCGTTGTAGGTAAACTACCCCTTTCCCTTAACCGATCTTCACCAAAAACGACAGGTCTTGGGTACTCTACAATTAAGGCCTGCATGCAAACAATTATTTGATTCTGTTTGAATTTGCTGCTGTTATCGTTCGTCATAGAAAAAATACCCTTGTTAAAACATAAAACGTTGCAGGTAAACTACCCCTTTCCCTTAACCGATCTTCAACAAAATCAACAGACCTTGAGTTCTGTATAATTCAAAAAGGTGTGCAGATGAGTAATTGATTCTGTTTTAATGTACGGCAGTTATCGTTCGTCAAAAAAAATTACCCTTGATAAAACATAAAATGTTGCTGGTAAACAACCCTATTCCCTTAACCGATCTTCACCAAAACCAACAGGTCTTGAGAACTTTACATTTCAGGGCTGTATGCAAAATATTATATGATTCTGTTTGAATTTGCGGCTGTTATCGTTTGCCATATAAAATACCCTTGATAAAACAAAAAACGTGGCCGGTAAACTACTCCTTTTCCTTAACCGATCTTCACCAAAAACAATAGGTCTTTAGTACTCAACAAAACAGGGCTGTATGCAAAAACGTATTTGATTCTGTTTGAATTTGCGGCTCTTATCGTTTGCCATAGAAAATACCCTTTTAAAACATAAAACGTTGCAGGTAAACTACCCCTTTCCCTTAACCGATCTTCACCAACACCAATAGGTATTGAGAACTCTACAATACAGGGCTGTATGCAAAACATCATTTGATTCTGTTTGAATTTGCGGCTGTTATCGTTTACCATAGAAAAAATATCGGTATGGAGAACCATACATGACTTCCATATTCTAAGATTTATATTTAAAATCATTTTCACCCAAACAGCCAGGCTGTGTCTTACCTGCCTTTTTATTGCTGTATTAAATGAAAAATATTATATTACATTAAAATGAAAAAATTATAATTTTATTGTCTGGCAACAAAATTATTTTATTTTTAACAATTACCATTGTTTCAAAAAGTTTAAATAAATTTTCAAGTACTTTACTCTTGTTAAAACGTAAAAGGTTGCAGGTAAACTACCCCTTCCCCTTAACCGATCTTCACCAAAATCGAAAGTCATTGAGACCTCTACAATTCAGGGACGTATGCAAAAAATTATTTGATTCTGTTTGAATTTGCGGCTGTTATCGTTTGCCATAGAAAATACGCTTGATAAAAAAACGTTGCAGGTAAACTACCCCTTCCCCTTAACCGATCTTCACCAAAAACAATAGGTCTTGAGTACTCTACAAATCAGGGCTGTATGCAAAACATTATTTGATTCTGTTTGAATTTGCGGCTGTTATCGTTTGCCATAGAAAATACCCTTGTTAAAAAAACGTTGCAGGTAAACTACCCCTTTCCCTTAACCGATCTTCACCAAAAACAATAGGTCTTGAGTACTCTACAATTTAGGGCAGTATGCAAATAATCTTTTGATTCTGTTTGAATTTGCGGCTGTTATCGTTTGCCATAGGAAATGCCCTTGTTAAAACAAAACGTTACAGGTAAACTACCCCTTTCCCTTAACCGATCTTCACCAAAAACAATAGGTCTTGAGTACTCTACAAATCAGGGCTGTATGCAAAACATTATTTGATTCTGTTTGAATTTGCGGCGGTTATCGTTTGCCATAGAAAATACCCTTGTTAAAAAAACGTTGCAGGTAAACTACACCTTTCCCTCAACCGATCTTCACCAAAAACAATAGGTCTTGAGAACTCTACAATTTAGGGCTGTATGCAAATAATCTTTTGATTCTGTTTGAATTTGCGGCTGTTATCGTTTGCCATAGGAAATACCCTTGTTAAAACATAAAACGTTACAGGTAAACTACCCCTTTCCCTTAACCGATCTTCACCAAAAACAATAGGTCTTGATTACTCTACAAATCAGGGCTGTATGCAAAACATTATTTGATTCTGTTTGAATTTGCGGCTGTTATCGTTTGCCATAGAAAATACCCTTGTTAAAATATCGGTATGGAGAACCATACATGACTTCCATATTCTAAGATTTATATTTAAAATCATTTTCACCCAAACAGCCAGGCTGTGTCTTACCTGCCTTTTTATTGCTGTATTAAATGAAAAATATTATATTACATTAAAATGAAAAAATTATAATTTTATTGTCTGGCAACAAAATTATTTTATTTTTAACAATTACCATTGTTTCAAAAAGTTTAAATAAATTTTCAAGTACTTTACTCTTGTTAAAACGTAAAAGGTTGCAGGTAAACTACCCCTTCCCCTTAACCGATCTTCACCAAAATCGAAAGTCATTGAGACCTCTACAATTCAGGGACGTATGCAAAAAATTATTTGATTCTGTTTGAATTTGCGGCTGTTATCGTTTGCCATAGAAAATACGCTTGATAAAAAAACGTTGCAGGTAAACTACCCCTTCCCCTTAACCGATCTTCACCAAAAACAATAGGTCTTGAGTACTCTACAAATCAGGGCTGTATGCAAAACATTATTTGATTCTGTTTGAATTTGCGGCTGTTATCGTTTGCCATAGAAAATACCCTTGTTAAAAAAACGTTGCAGGTAAACTACCCCTTTCCCTTAACCGATCTTCACCAAAAACAATAGGTCTTGACTACTCTACAATTTAGGGCAGTATGCAAATAATCTTTTGATTCTGTTTGAATTTGCGGCTGTTATCGTTTGCCATAGGAAATGCCCTTGTTAAAACATAAAACGTTACAGGTAAACTACCCCTTTCCCTTAACCGATCTTCACCAAAAACAATAGGTCTTGAGTACTCTACAAATCAGGGCTGTATGCAAAACATTATTTGATTCTGTTTGAATTTGCGGCTGTTATCGTTTGCCATAGAAAATACCCTTGTTAAAAAAACGTTGCAGGTAAACTACCCCTTTCCCTCAACCGATCTTCACCAAAAACAACAGGTCTTGAGAACTCTACAATTTAGGGCCGTATGCAAATAATCTTTTGATTCTGTTTGAATTTGCGGCTGTTATCGTTTGCCATAGGAAATACCCTTGTTAAAACATAAAACGTTACAGGTAAACTACCCCTTTCCCTTAACCGATCTTCACCAAAAACAATAGGTCTTGAGTACTCTACAAATCAGGGCTGTGTGCAAAACATTATTTGATTCTGTTTGAATTTGCGGCTGTTATCGTTTGCCATAGAAAATACCCTTGTTAAAAAAACGTTGCAGGTAAACTACCCCTTTCCCTCAACCGAACTTCACCAAAAACAATAGATCTTGAGAACTCTACAATTTAGGGCTGTATGCAAATAATCTTTTGTTTCTGTTTGAATTTGCGGCTAATATCGTTTGCCATAGGAAATACCCTTGTTAAAACATAAAACGTTACAGGTAAACTACCTTTTTCCCTTAACCGATCTTCACCAAAATCAACAGATCTTGAGAACTCTACAATTCAGGGCTGTATGCGAAACATTATTTGATTCTGTTTGAATTTGCGGCAGTTATCGTTTGCCAAACAAACAAAATTACCCTTACTAAAAAAAAACCGTTGCAGGTAAACTACCCCTTTCCCTCAACCGATCTTCACCAAAAACAATAGGTCGCGAGTACTCTGCAAATCAGGGCTGTATGCAAAAAATTATTTGATTCTGTTTGAATTTGCGGCAGTTATCGTTTGCCATAGAAAAAAAACTACCCCTTTCCCTTAACCGATCTTCACCAAAAACAATAGGTCTTGAGTACTCTACAAATCAGGGCTGTATGCAAAAAAGTATTTGATTCTGTTTGAATTTGCGGCTGTTATCGTTTGCCATAGAAAATACCCTTGTTAAAAAAACGTTGCAGGTAAACTACCCCTTTCCCTTAACCGAACTTCACCAAAAACAATGGGTCTTGAGAACTATACAATTTAGGGCTGTATGCAAATAATCTTTTGATTCTGTTTGAATTTGCGGCTGTTATCGTTTGCCATAGGAAATACCCTTGTTAAAACAAAACGTTACAGGTAAACTACCCCTTTCCCTTAACCGATCTTTACCAAAATCAGCAGATCTTGAGAACTCTATAATTTAGGGCTGTATGCGAAACATTATTTGATTCTGTTTGAATTTGCGGCTGTTATCGTTTGCCAAACAAACAAAATTACCCTTGCTAAAAAAAAACCGTTGCAGGTAAATTACCCCTTTCCCTCAACCGATGTTCACCAAAAACAATAGGTCATGAGTACTCTACAAATAAGGGCTGTATGCAAAAAATTATTTGATTCTGTTTGAATTTGCGGCAGTTATCGTTTGCCATAGAAAAAAAATCTACAAACACACACACAGACAGACAGACACACACACAGACACTTTTTGAAAAACGACTTTTTTTCATGTTTTGAGTGTAGTACAATCAGAATCTGCAATAATCTCGAACACGATTTTTTTTGCCATCACCATACTTCCATTTCCTTAAGGAACATGGAAGTAAAAACAAGTATTAGTATTGACTAAATGATAAATGTAAATAATAATTGACAAAACCCGATAAATAAAAGTACACTAACCCAAGAATTAGAGAGTTATATGTAAGAAAGAACTATATAAAGACATGAACTTATTAATAGTATAAATAATATTTGTAAAGAGAGAGATAGTGAGAAAATAAAAATAACTAAGTGACAAAGAAAAGTACTGGGAGGGATTACCCACTAATAAACACTTAAAATAAAAATTTAAGAAGTGCCAAAAGTGAAAGTGTAAAAACCCCAAAATAATGAGAAAATCTAGTGGTAGATAAAAAACACTTAGTAAATGGGTGATAAACGCTAAATGGTTTAAAAGTGAATGTTATTAATAAATAAGAATATTGTTATTGATAGAATTAGGAAATAGAGTGATAGTTAAAGAACACTTAATAAATCTGTGATAAACACTAAACAATTTAATGGTGAACATGAATAGTAAGTAAGAATTTTGTTAATAATAGTAGTTAAAGATAGTATTAAGATTAAATATAAATGAAGGATACGATGTTATTCAGGGGAGAAAGCCCATAGAATGTCAACAGTGAGTGTTAACATGGATAAAAGGTAGAGATAATATAAGAAAAAATATATAGTAAAGAAATTAAAACAAAATCAATAAACACCCCATGTTATAAGGGATAATCAAGTAAATAAGTTTAAATAGTGTGATGATGTGTTATCACCTAAAAATAAATAAGAATGAAACCAATGGTTAACAAACGTTGTTTAATAGCTGTTAAAAAATTGTTCAATTAAATTTATGAATAGGATATGGCTGAAGGAATGATACAGACCATAGGCCTAGACGTTATGTTTTATGTAATAAAGAATAGTGAGTAATAGCCAAATTATTAACAATGGTAATTTAAATAAATAAGACGGTGAATCAATACAGATCAAATAACACTGGAAAATCAGTTAGGAAATAGTTAACAGACCATAATGTAAAAACTAATGGGAACATACAATTAGTATAAAAATAGATCCAAAACACAACAACAAGTAGACAAATCAATTATAATAACAAAACAAAACACATTAGGGTAAAATGAGATGTAATTTGTGTAAAATAAGTAAATAGAATCAGTTACTACTTAGGCCTAGGAAATGCCTAACTGTCAAAAAACAAATAACTACAAATTGTAAAAAATTAAAAAGGAAATTAACAAATCCAAGGCAAAGAACTAGCCAAGAATGATTTGTGAATCATATTAAAAGAAAAATGTTAGAATAAGAACTTAAAATAAAAAAGAAAAGTAATTAACAAATATTAACATAATTGTATAAACAATAATACATTATAGAACCCAACCTTATGGGATGTCAAAATAATCTTTGAAAGGAAATACAAACAGTAGTGATAATATTTAATACATAGGAAGGAAGACAGAAGAATAAAAGCAATCAGAAGATATACAGTAATTTTGAATAAAAAATTCAAAATTGATAACAATGGTTATATATATCAAGATTAACCAATCGGAATTAATTTGTAACCATGACAACCATGACCGTTGGTTAGAATTTTCAGTTAAATCTTATTACTCGTAAAGTGACGCTCTTCCAGAATAGATGCCAGGCCGTGAATGACCAAAATTTTAATTTAGAATGTCAAAAAAGTAAACAAAATTCCAAAAGATGAACAAGTAAGAAGTAGATGATGTACGAGAACCTTTAACGGATGCCAAGGACCATTTTACCTGAAATTTAAATGAATAACTTACTACCACTAACATGAAAAGGACATAAGATACTTAAGCCCCAAGATCATTGAAAATTGATGACTAATGCCGCCTCATTTCATTTCAACTGAACGACTGTTTACATCAAGTATACTGATTGATAAGTATTATTAAATTACCCGATTTTCAGAAATAAATTCACTTTAAATATTTCTCACAGTAATATGAACTCTCACTATAAACTGAATATAATTTCTTTCAAAGATTAAGTAAAAATTAAGACACTGAAAATTTGTCAACTAATAAAATAACCTGTTGTTAAATTCTGAACTTTTGAAACACACTTTATACACTTCAGGAACAAATTATAATTACACATTATATTATTTAAGTACAAATAATGTAAGGTAGTGTACTTTTTATTGTAATCATTAATAATCCTTTTATCGTAACCTCAAGAACCTGGATTTTGAATGGAACAAATTGTAAACAAACAAAACAGTCACCATCTTTGACTATATAATTCGTTCAAAATCGATTTGCTAAACCCTAGAGAAATTGTCTCATAATAATTGTCAGTGCAAATTTATTAAAAAACAAAATATAATTCATGTCAAACTGAGTAATTAACAATCACCAATGAATAAACTAGTACAGAGTGTAACCACTGTTTTTTTATTTCATTAGGAAAGTGTATTATACATTTGTGCATTTTAGCAAACAACTAGGTTGACGGCAAGCACTCATGTCGCAAACTCAGCGAACTACCTGCTTGATTAAGAAGGTCGAACTAAGGCGGGAATAAATTTGAATTCTCCACACCGCCTGAGCTGAGATCGCCCATCATCCTAAATTTTTTTAATTGTTTTAATTAAACAATTTGGCGCCTCCCGGGATTTATACACCCGTAGTGAACAACAGGTAAGGACTCCGATACTGGTTATTGTACGTTCGCGACGGACACAATCTGCGTGAGTTACGTTCCAGAGCGACGACGGATTGGTAAGACTTGAGAGTATACACATTACCCCAATTACACTCTTACACGTTCACAATGAGACGGACATAGTTATGTTACAATTTGGCACCCAACGTGGGGCTAGAAGAAAAGAAAGTACGACGTTCTAGCGGCGATTACGAAAAGATAAGATGCATACAAGAGGGTTGTCGAAAAAGTTGGCAAAGGACCAAGAAATGGAAGAAGGCAGACAGTAAGAAGAGACAGAAGCAGTCACAAACATTGAGATGTAACAACAGGCGGGTGATGGAGAAGAAGCTAGAGGAGGTCCGAGTTCACCAGAATTACAGAAATTAATGGATTTCATAACCGAACAAAATAAACGGACAAGTGAAAAAATAGACAGTATGAAGGAAGAAACCAATGAAAATTTCAAGAAACAGGAAGAAAAATTCGACAAGAGTGAGGACAGTTTAAAACAAATAAATGAAAAAATAGTTAGTACAAACGAAAGTACTAAAGAAGAATTAAGGCAGACAATTAACAAAAATAATGAAACCTTACAACAGCGATTGACGGAGGACATCCAACGAAGAAATGAAGAGTTGAAGGAAGAATTGAGGGAACAATTGAAGGAGGACCACGAGAAAAATAAAGAAGAAATGAAGCAGCAAATAATGCACCAATTAATTGAGTACCGGGAAGAAACCAAACAGCAGATCACAGAAACCAATGAGAAGTTAGAGGAGAGGTTGGAGAAAACTAACGAAACTGTTTCAGAAGTCTGTAAGGAGGTGATAAATAAAATAAACGACCTCGAAGGCGAAAACAAAAGGAGAATTGATGAATGTCACGAGGAAACAACCAAAAGATGTGAACAGGTGAAACAGGACATGAGTCAAGTCCGAGAAGAAAACCAGAAGGAGATAACAGTCATACGAACAGACCTGGGAGAAAGAATGGAAGGAGTGTACAGCAATCTAAATAAAATCAACAGCAAGGTGGACAAAAATAAACAAAGAATTGATGAGATGCATAGACGAGAAGAAATATTACAGGAAGAAGTGGACGCCTGGCGTGACCGGCCATATAACAGTAATCATATAATTAACAATGACAATCGGGATAGATTCAACTTCCGCAACAATAAGCGCAATCCAAGAGAATTTCTTAAAAGAGTGGAAGAGTTAATTGTAAAAAATCGCGAACCCGATGGACAACGGTGAGGGGAATGCTGGACGAAATGTTTAAGGAAACCTATGACAACTGATGGACCGCCACAAGACCAGACATACAGAGCATCCAGGAGTTCAAGACACAATTCAAGGCAAAATACTGGTCAGAATCGACCCAGAATATGGTCCGCAACAACTTGAGTAATGGGAGGTATGAGAACCAAAATGGACAGTCTCTCACGTCATACTTTCTGGGAAACATCTGCATGGCCAGAAATTTGGAACCCCACATTCCTGAAGAGTGCCTGGTCATACAACTATCATACCACTATGATGATGCGATACAGAAGGCCCGTATGTATAGTCAAGTTAAAACAATTCAGGACATGGCCAGTCTATTAGAGAGCAACGAAAACGAATGGCAATACCGAAAGAACCGGTTCATGAGTTTCCGGAATAATAAAATTAATGAAGGTCCATCCCCACCAAACCAGCAGAGTGATAACAAACCACCGACGAACAACCCCAATAATTACCAAAGGAATCAACGCGATAATAATACACCAAGGAATTATAACCAAAATGGTAACGGCAACGGAAACTATAGAAACGACTACAGGGGTAACTACCAACGGAATGGTCCAAACAATTATTATCGTCCAGGCAACGGTAATAACACCAACCGAGGATATCGACCGCAAGTAAATTACGTACGATTTCAAACCCAGCGAAGTCCAGGAAGAAACTATTCTCGTACAAATAACCAACGAACGTACTATAACCAGGTACCAAACACCCGAACCCACTCATTCGAAGAAAACGCCGGAAATGATGGAGATAACTCGAACAACCGACAGGAGCCACCAACGAGCCACAATATAAACCCCACTGAAGCCAGGAGCAATGAGGTAATTCCTCATTTAAACGAATAAGGTCGGTGAGAACTGAAAACAGCCCATCACTGGACCAATCTCCTGGGGAATTAAAGACTATGCCGGACAAGAAGATTACCATAATACAGACAAACTACTTAAAAAATATAAGGGATGAATTAAATGAAGAGAATAATGACCTGATGCCTAGCAGGAACAGTGAAATAGTGTACATAAGTGCCCAAATAAATGGAACCAACTCAACCATAATGATCGATACAGGATCCAACATCTCTTTGATCGACCAAGTAGAATTAAATAGACTAAACAGGGAAGTAGAATACCAATACCAACTCTGCCAATAAACAATGTAACAATCATCGGTGCTACAGGCAGGCAAAATATGACAATCAGCACTGACTGAAAAAACCAAAGGTGAATAAACAACCAAAGTAAATTAAATAAAAACGATATAACAAAGCAAACGAATAAGTTTACAAATAAAGATGAATTAAAGAATATTGGTAGAGGAAGTATATAAACTATCAAAATTCAAAAATTATGTAAGATCAGATTACACTGTTATTTAGAGGAAAATATGAGATAAAATAAACTAATCAATGATAAATAATAACAAAGAAATTAGGTGAGATCAACTTGCAATACCATGTATAAAATATTTGAGATAAATGATAAAATAAGAAAATATAGATAAGATCAACTTACAATAACGTTTGGACAACATATGAGGAAAAATGAAAAAAAAATAAAGGAATGAGCTACAAAAAATTCCTAACTAGTAAGAACGACAAACTCACTATGATATTTAAAAAATATGTAAAAAAAAAAAACGAAATGATCAACTTCCCCTACCATTTAGAAAAAATATGTGAGATAAAATAAACAAACCAATGATCAAGAATGAAATAAATAAATATTCTAAGAGTTATAATATAAAATGAGATGAATCAGAGAGTAATGGAAAGTGAATAAAAAGGTTAATTGTATCAATAAAAAATCAACGCTTCAAGCATTATCAAAGGGTATCGACAGAGAGAATTGAGAATTAAATATGACTCGAACTGAGCAATAATGAAATAAAAAAGTAAAAGATTCCCAACAAATATTATTATTATTATTAGTCACAAGATGACTGTATTGAAGATTCATTAATTAAGATTGACTGTTGAATAAGTCCAGCAATCATTTAACTGAGCAGGGATGATGTTCCCCTGACCTCAGAAAAGGTGTAGTTTTGAACGACGGAGTTAGGTAAGCCAATAGAGCCCATCCGAATCGATTTCTGCTACAAAGTAGGGATAGTTAGGGAAAATAAGATTTATAGGGAATAATTTATAATAAAAAATCAATAAGCCAGATCGTAATAGGAGAAAATTATGAAGAAAAGACTCAGAAGAAAGGAAGTAAAAGATACAGAATTGAACATGAAACTGAACAAGAAGCAGGAGAATTTAAGAAGAAGAAGATACAATACAATTGATAATTTCATCAAACTTAGAATCACGTTTTATAAAATGATCAATTTTGGTGGAAGGGCATTATATAACATCGCCAAATTCAGATCATATTTGTATAAGTATGAAAGAAATGCTAAAAAGTAATATAATTTGATAAATAAATAATGAAGAAAAAAATTGAATGTAGTTAAGAAAGAAGAAGGAAGAATGGTAAACAAAAGTAATTATTAAAAGAATAGACTAGACTGACAAACAAACGACTTTGACCCAACTCCAGAGATTGGCCAGATAAAACCCAAAATAAAATGAAACAAAATGGAAATGAAGGACAAGAAGAAGGAAAATAGAAATGAAACAAACCAAATATAAAGGAAATAAAGCGAAACCGAATGATAAAACACAGACAAATAATATAGAATATGGAAGGGAGAAATGATACACTTAAATATCATAAAGGAAACGAACCCAGTAACTAACCAATGTAAAATATCGGTATGGAGAACCATACATGACTTCCATGTTCTAAGATTTATATTTAAAATCATATTCGAAATGAAATATTTCCATAGAAACTACGTCTTTCTACTTATTGCTTCAGCATTAACCACAGTACTGTGGTCACTAACGTATACCACCTCACGTTTTCGCACTCGATTTTCACCGATGATGGCAGTCGATGGCACTGCCGAAAAGTCTGGTTTTGCAGAAAACATTGGACTACGGCTAAAGAGCCCGGGAAGCAATTTTAACAAAAAAACTACTTCTTTGTTGCCGATAACGTAGTACACATATAAAAAATTCTCCCCTCCACCATCAACTATAATTTTTAATAATAGAAAATTACCCCCACCCCGTTCACCTAACCTCTTCATTTATAGATATTTCATCTACGTTTCTACAGTGGTTTACTATGAGCTTCTTATCAGGATACTTTATTTATAAAAATTAAGTACTTTACTCTTGTTAAATCATAAAATGTTTCAGGTAAACTACCCCTTTCTCTTAACCGATCTTCTCCAAAATCAACAGACCTTCCGTCCTCTACAATTCAGGGAAGCATGCAAAAAAATATTTGATTCTGTTTGAATGTGCGGCAGTTATCGTTCGTCATGGAAACATTTCTCTTGTTACAACATAAAATGTTGCAGGTAAACTACCCCTTTTCCTAAACTGATCTTCACCAAAATCAATAGACCTTGAGCTCTCTGCAACTCAGGAAAGGGTGCAAAAAATTATTTGATTCTCATTGAATTTTCGGCAGTTATCGTTCGTCATAAAAAAATTACCCTTTTTAAAACATAAAACGTTGCTGATAAACTACCCCTTCCCTTAACCGATCTTCAACAAAATGAACAGACCTTGAGTTCTCTTTAGTTCAAAAATGTATGCAAAAACCTAGTTGATTCTGTTTGAATTTACGGCAGTTATCGTTCGTCATATAAAAAATTACCCTTGTTAAAACATAAAATGTTGCTGGTAAACTACCCCTTTCCCTTAACCGATCTTCACCAACACCAATAGGTATTGAGAACTCTACAATACAGGGCTGTATGCAAAACATCATTTGATTCTGTTTGAATTTGCGGCTGTTATCGTTTACTATAGAAAAAAATTACCCTTGATATAAAACCGTTGTAGGTAAACTACCCCTTTCCCTTAACCGATCTTCACCAAAAACGACAGGTCTTGGGTACTCTACAATTAAGGCCTGCATGCAAACAATTATTTGATTCTGTTTGAATTTGCTGCTGTTATCGTTCGTCATAGAAAAAATACCCTTGTTAAAACATAAAACGTTGCAGGTAAACTACCCCTTTCCCTTAACCGATCTTCAACAAAATCAACAGACCTTGAGTTCTGTATAATTCAAAAAGGTGTGCAGATGAGTAATTGATTCTGTTTTAATGTACGGCAGTTATCGTTCGTCAAAAAAAATTACCCTTGATAAAACATAAAATGTTGCTGGTAAACAACCCTATTCCCTTAACCGATCTTCACCAAAACCAACAGGTCTTGAGAACTTTACATTTCAGGGCTGTATGCAAAATATTATATGATTCTGTTTGAATTTGCGGCTGTTATCGTTTGCCATATAAAATACCCTTGATAAAACAAAAAACGTGGCCGGTAAACTACTCCTTTTCCTTAACCGATCTTCACCAAAAACAATAGGTCTTTAGTACTCAACAAAACAGGGCTGTATGCAAAAACGTATTTGATTCTGTTTGAATTTGCGGCTCTTATCGTTTGCCATAGAAAATACCCTTTTAAAACATAAAACGTTGCAGGTAAACTACCCCTTTCCCTTAACCGATCTTCACCAACACCAATAGGTATTGAGAACTCTACAATACAGGGCTGTATGCAAAACATCATTTGATTCTGTTTGAATTTGCGGCTGTTATCGTTTACCATAGAAAAAATATCGGTATGGAGAACCATACATGACTTCCATATTCTAAGATTTATATTTAAAATCATTTTCACCCAAACAGCCAGGCTGTGTCTTACCTGCCTTTTATTGCTGTATTAAATGAAAAATATTATATTACATTAAAATGAAAAAATTATAATTTTATTGTCTGGCAACAAAATTATTTTATTTTTAACAATTACCATTGTTTCAAAAAGTTTAAATAAATTTTCAAGTACTTTACTCTTGTTAAAACGTAAAAGGTTGCAGGTAAACTACCCCTTCCCCTTAACCGATCTTCACCAAAATCGAAAGTCATTGAGACCTCTACAATTCAGGGACGTATGCAAATAATCTTTTGATTCTGTTTGAAATTGCGGCTGTTATCGTTTGCCATAGGAAATGCCCTTGTTAAAACATAAAACGTTACAGGTAAACTACCCCTTTCCCTTAACCGATCTTCACCAAAAACAATAGGTCTTGAGTACTCTACAAATCAGGGCTGTATGCAAAACATTATTTGATTCTGTTTGAATTTGCGGCGGTTATCGTTTGCCATAGAAAATACCCTTGTTAAAAAAACGTTGCAGGTAAACTACCCCTTTCCCTCAACCGATCTTCACCAAAAACAATAGGTCTTGAGAACTCTACAATTTAGGGCTGTATGCAAATAATCTTTTGATTCTGTTTGAATTTGCGGCTGTTATCGTTTGCCATAGGAAATACCCTTGTTAAAACATAAAACGTTACAGGTAAACTACCCCTTTCCCTTAACCGATCTTCACCAAAAACAATAGGTCTTGAGTACTCTACAAATCAGGGCTGTATGCAAAACATTATTTGATTCTGTTTGAATTTGCGGCTGTTATCGTTTGCCATAGAAAATACCCTTGTTAAAAAAACGTTGCAGGTAAACTACCCCTTTCCCTCAACCGATCTTCACCAAAAACAATAGGTCTTGAGAACTCTACAATTTAGGGCTGTATGCAAATAATCTTTTGATTCTGTTTGAATTTGCGGCTGTTATCGTTTGCCATAGGAAATACCCTTGTTAAAACATAAAACGTTACCGGTAAACTACCCCTTTCCCTTAACCGATCTTCACCAAAAACAATAGGTCTTGAGTACTCTACAAATCAGGGCTGTATGCAAAACATTATTTGATTCTGTTTGAATTTGCGGCTGTTATCGTTTGCCATAGAAAATACCCTTGTTAAAAAAACGTTGCCGGTAAACTACCCCTTTCCCTCAACCGAACTTCACCAAAAACAATAGATCTTGAGAACTCTACAATTTAGGGCTGTATGCAAATAATCTTTTGTTTCTGTTTGAATTTGCGGCTAATATCGTTTGCCATAGGAAATACCCTTGTTAAAACATAAAACGTTACAGGTAAACTACCTTTTTCCCTTAACCGATCTTTACCAAAATCAGCAGATCTTGAGAACTCTATAATTTAGGGCTGTATGCGAAACATTATTTGATTCTGTTTGAATTTGCGGCTGTTATCGTTTGCCAAACAAACAAAATTACCCTTGCTAAAAAAAAACCGTTGCAGGTAAACTACCCCTTTCCCTCAACCGATCTTCACCAAAAACAACTGGTCGCGAGTACTCTGCAAATCAGGTCTGTATGCAAAAAATTATTTGATTCTGTTTGAATTTGCGGCAGTTATCGTTTGCCATAGAAAAAAAACTACCCCTTTCCCTTAACCGATCTTCACCAAAAACAATAGGTCTTGAGTACTCTACAAATCAGGGCTGTATGCAAAAAAGTATTTGATTCTGTTTGAATTTGCGGCTGTTATCGTTTGCCATAGAAAATACCCTTGTTAAAAAAACGTTGCAGGTAAACTACCCCTTTCCCTTAACCGAACTTCACCAAAAACAATGGGTCTTGAGAACTATACAATTTAGGGCTGTATGCAAATAATCTTTTGATTCTGTTTGAATTTGCGGCTGTTATCGTTTGCCATAGGAAATACCCTTGTTAAAACATAAAACGTTACAGGTAAACTACCCCTTTCCCTTAACCGATCTTTACCAAAATCAGCAGATCTTGAGAACTCTATAATTTAGGGCTGTATGCGAAACATTATTTGATTCTGTTTGAATTTGCGGCTGTTATCGTTTGCCAAACAAACAAAATTACCCTTGCTAAAAAAAAACCGTTGCAGGTAAACTACCCCTTTCCCTCAACCGATCTTCACCAAAAACAATAGGTCGCGAGTACTCTGAAAATCAGGGCTGTATGCAAGACATTATTTGATTCTGTTTGAATTTGCAGCAGTTATCGTTTGCCATAGAAAAAAAATCTACAGACAGACAGACACACAGACACACAGACAGACACACAGACACTTTTCGGAAAACGACTTTTTTTCATGTTTTGAGTGTAGTAGAATCAGAATCTGCAATAATCTCGAACACGATTTTTTTTGCCATCACCATACTTCCATTCCTTAAGGAATATGGAAGTAAAATTACCCTTGATAAAAAACTGTTGCTGGTAAACTACCCCTTTCCCTTAACCGATCTTCACCAAAAACGACAGATCTTGAGAACTCTACAATTTAGGGTTGTATGCAAAATATTATATGATTGTGTGTGAATTTGCGGCTGTTATCGTTTGCCATACAAAATACCCTTGATAAAACAAAAAACGTGGCTGGTAAACTACCCTTTTCCCTTAAACGATCTTCACCAAAAACAGTAGGTCTTTAGTACTCAAGAAATCAGGGCTGTATGCAAAAACGTATTTGATTCTGTTTGAATTTGCGGCTCTTATCGTTTGCCATAGAAAATACCCTTTTAAAACATAAAATGTTGCAGGTAAACTACCCCTTTCCCTTAACCGATCTTCACCAAAAACAAAAGGTCTTGAGAACTCTACAATTCAGGGCAGCATGCAAAACATTATTTGATTATGTTTGAATATGCGGCTGTTATCGTTTGCCATAGAAAATACCCTTGTTAAAACATAAAACGGTGCTGGTAAACTACCCCTTTTCCTTAACCGATCTTTACCAAAATCAACAGATCGTGAGAACTCTACAATTCAGGGCTGTATGCGAAACATTATTTGATTGTGTTTGAATTTGCAGCTGTTATCGTTTGCCAAACAAACAAAATTACCCTTGATAAAAAAAACCGTTGCAGGTAAATTACCCCTTTCCCTCAACCGATGTTCACCAAAAACAATAGGTCATGAGTACTCTACAAATAAGGGCTGTATGCAAAAAATTATTTGATTCTGTTTGAATTTGCGGCAGTTATCGTTTGCCATAGAAAAAAAATCTACAGACACACACACAGACAGACAGACACACACACAGACACTTTTTGAAAAACGACTTTTTTTCATGTTTTGAGTGTAGTACAATCAGAATCTGCAATAATCTCGAACATGATTTTTTTTGCCATCACCATACTTCCATTTCCTTAAGGAACATGGAAGTAAAAACAAGTATTAGTATTGACTAAATGATAAATGTAAATAATAATTGACAAAACCCGATAAATAAAAGTACACTAACCCAAGAATTAGAGAGTTATATGTAAGAAAGAACTATATAAAGACATGAACTTATTAATAGTATAAATAATATTTGTAAAGAGAGAGATAGTGAGAAAATAAAAATAACTAAGTGACAAAGAAAAGTACTGGGAGGGATTACCCACTAATAAACACTTAAAATAAAAATTTAAGAAGTGCCAAAAGTGAAAGTGTAAAAACCCCAAAATAATGAGAAAATCTAGTGGTAGATAAAAAACACTTAGTAAATCGGTGATAAACGCTAAATGGTTTAAAAGTGAATGTTATTAATAAATAAGAATATTGTTATTGATAGAATTAGGAAATAGAGTGATAGTTAAAGAACACTTAATAAATCAGTGATAAACACTAAACAATTTAATGGTGAACATGAATAGTAAGTAAGAATTTTGTTAATAATAGTAGTTAAAGATAGTATTAAGATTAAATATAAATGAAGGATACGATGTTATTCAGGGGAGAAGCCCATAGAATGTCAACAGTGAGTGTTAACATGGATAAAAGGTAGAGATAATATAAGAAAAAATATATAGTAAAGAAATTAAAACAAAATCAATAAACACCCCATGTTATAAGGGATAATCAAGTAAATAAGTTTAAATAGTGTGATGATGTGTTATCACCTAAAAATAAATAAGAATGAAACCAATGGTTAACAAACGTTGTTTAATAGCTGTTAAAAAATTGTTCAATTAAATTTATGAATAGGATATGGCTGAAGGAATGATACAGACCATAGGCCTAGACGTTATGTTTTATGTAATAAAGAATAGTGAGTAATAGCCAAATTATTAACAATGGCAATTTAAATAAATAAGACGGTGAATCAATACAGATCAAATAACACTGGAAAATCAGTTAGGAAATAGTTAACAGACCATAATGTAAAAACTAATGGGAACATACAATTAGTATAAAAATAGATCCAAAACACAACAACAAGTAGACAAATCAATTATAATAACAAAACAAAACACATTAGGGTAAAATGAGATGTAATTTGTGTAAAATTAGTAAATAGAATCAGTTACTACTTAGGCCTGGGAAATGCCTAACTGTCAAAAAACAAATAACTACAAATTATAAAAAATTAAAAAGGAAATTAACAAATCCAAGGCAAAGAACTAGCCAAGAATAATTTGTGAATCATATTAAAAGAAAAATGTTAGAATAAGAACTTAAAATAAAAAAGAAAAGTAATTAACAAATATTAACATAATTGTATAAACAATAATACATTATAGAACCCAACCTTATGGGATGTCAAAATAATCTTTGAAAGGAAATACAAACAGTAGTGATAATATTTAATACATAGGAAGGAAGACAGAAGAATAAAAGCAATCAGAAGATATACAGTAATTTTGAATAAAAAATTCAAAATTGATAACAATGGTTATATATATCAAGATTAACCAATCGGAATTAATTTGTAACCATGACAACCATGACCGTTGGTTAGAATTTTCAGTTAAATCTTATTACTCGTAAAGTGACGCTCTTCCAGAATAGATGCCAGGCCGTGAATGACCAAAATTTTAATTTAGAATGTCAAAAAAGTAAACAAAATTCCAAAAGATGAACAAGTAAGAAGTAGATGATGTACGAGAACCTTTAACGGATGCCAAGGACCATTTTACCTGAAATTTAAATGAATAACTTACTACCACTAACATGAAAAGGACATAAGATACTTAAGCCCCAAGATCATTGAAAATTGATGACTAATGCCGCCTCATTTCATTTCAACTGAACGACTGTTTACATCAAGTATACTGATTGATAAGTATTATTAAATTACCCGATTTTCAGAAATAAATTCACTTTAAATATTTCTCACAGTAATATGAACTCTCACTATAAACTGAATATAATTTCTTTCAAAGATTAAGTAAAAATTAAGACACTGAAAATTTGTCAACTAATAAAATAACCTGTTGTTAAATTCTGAACTTTTGAAACACACTTTATACACTTCAGGAACAAATTATAATTACACATTATATTATTTAAGTACAAATAATGTAAGGTAGTGTACTTTTTATTGTAATCATTAATAATCCTTTTATCGTAACCTCAAGAACCTGGATTTTGAATGGAACAAATTGTAAACAAACAAAACAGTCACCATCTTTGACTATATAATTCGTTCAAATCGATTTGCTAAACCCTAGAGAAATTGTCTCATATAATTGTCAGTGCAAATTTATTAAAAAACAAAATATAATTCATGTCAAACTGAGTAATTAACAATCACCAATGAATAAACTAGTACAGAGTGTAACCACTGTTTTTTATTTCATTAGGAAAGTGTATTATACATTTGTGCATTTAGCAAACAACTAGGTTGACGGCAAGCACTCATGTCGCAAACTCAGCGAACTACCTGCTTGATTAAGAAGGTCGAACTAAGGCGGGAATAAATTTGAATTCTCCACACCGCCTGAGCTGAGATCGCCCATCATCCTAATTTTTTTAATTGTTTTAATTAAACAATTTGGCGCCTCCCGGGATTTATACACCCGTAGTGAACAACAGGTAAGGGACTCCGATACTGGTTATTGTACGTTCGCGACGGACACAATCTGCGTGAGTTACGTTCCAGAGCGACGACGGATTGGTAAGACTTGAGAGTATACACATTACCCCAATTACACTCTTACACGTTCACAATGAGACGGACATAGTTATGTTACAATTTGGCACCCAACGTGGGGCTAGAAGAAAAGAAAGTACGACGTTCTAGCGGCGATTACGAAAAGATAAGATGCATACAAGAGGGTTGTCGAAAAAGTTGGCAAAGGACCAAGAAATGGAAGAAGGCAGACAGTAAGAAGAGACAGAAGCAGTCACAAACATTGAGATGTAACAACAGGCGGGTGATGGAGAAGAAGCTAGAGGAGGTCCGAGTTCACCAGAAATTACAGAAATTAATGGATTTCGTAACCGAACAAAATAAACGGACAAGTGAAAAAATAGACAGTATGAAGGAAGAAACAATGAAAATTTCAAGAAACAGGAAGAAAAATTCGACAAGAGTGAGGACAGTTTAAAACAAATAAATGAAAAAATAGTTAGTACAAACGAAAGTACTAAAGAAGAATTAAGCAGACAATTAACAAAAATAATGAAACCTTACAACAGCGATTGACGGAGGACATCCAACGAAGAAATGAAGAGTTGAAGGAAGAATTGATGGGAACAATTGAAGGAGGACCACGAGAAAAATAAAGAAGAAATGAAGCAGCAAATAATGCACCAATTAATTGAGTACCGGGGAAGAAACCAAACAGCAGATCACAGAAACCAATGAGAAGTTAGAGGAGAGGTTGGAGAAAACTAACGAAACTGTTTTCAGAAGTCTGTAAGGAGGTGATAAATAAAATAAACGACCTCGAAGGCGAAAACAAAAGGAGAATTGATGAATGTCACGAGGGAAACAACCAAAAGATGCGAACAGGTGAAACAGGACATGAGTCAAGTCCGAGAAGAAAACCAGAAGGAGATAACAGTCATACGAACAGACCTGGGAGAAAGAATGGAAGGAGTGTACAGCAATCTAAATAAAATCAACAGCAAGGTGGACAAAATAAACAAAGAATTGATGAGATGCATAGACGAGAAGAAATATTACAGGAAGAAGTGGACACCTGCGTGACCGGCCATATAACAGTAATCATATAATTAACAATGACAATCGGGATACAATCAACTCCGCAACAATAAGCGCAATCCAAGAGAATTTCTTAAAGAGTGGAAGAGTTAATTGTAAAAAAATCGCGAACCCGATGGACAACGGTGAGGGGAATGCTGGACGAAATGTTTAAGGAAACCTATGACAACTGGTGGACCGCCACAAGACCAGACATACAGAGCATCAGGAGTTCAAGACACAATTCAAGGCAAAATACTGGTCAGAATCGACCCAGAATATGGTCCGCAACAACTTGAGTAATGGGAGGTATGAGAACCAAAATGGACAGTCTCTCACGTCATACTTTCTGGGAAACATCTGCATGGCCAGAAATTGGAACCCACATTCCTGAAGAGTGCCTGGTCATACAACTATCATACCACTATGATGATGCGATACAGAAGGCCCGTATGTATAGTCAAGTTAAAACAATTCAGGACATGGCCAGTCTATTAGAGAGCAACGAAAACGAATGGCAATACCGAAAGAACCGGTTCATGAGTTTCCGAATAATAAAATTAATGAAGGTCCATCCCCACCAACCAGCAGAGTGATAACAAACCACCGACGAACAACCCCAATAATTACCAAGGAATCAACGCGATAATAATACACCAAGGAATTATAACCAAAATGGTAACGGCAACGGAAACTATAGAAACGACTACAGGGGTAACTACCAATGGAATGGTCCATTAGGAGAAGTTAGAGGAGAGGTTGGAGAAAACTAACGAAACTGTTTCAGAAGTCTGTAAGGAGGTGATAAATAAAATAAACGACCTCGAAGGCGAAACAAAAGGAGAATTGATGAATGTCACGAGGAAACAACCAAAAGATAATGAAACAGGTGAAACAGGACATGAGTCAAGTCAGAGAAGAAAAACCAGAAGGAGATAACAGTCATACGAACAGACCTGGGAGAAAGAATGGAAGGAGTGTACAGCAATCTAAATAAAATCAACAGCAAGGTGGACAAAATAAACAAAGAATTGATGAGATGCATAAGACGAGAAGAAATATTACAGAAGAAGTGGACGCCTGCGTGACCGGCCATATAACAGTAATCATATAAATTAACAATGACAATCGGATACAATCAACTTCCGCAACAATAAGCGCAATCCAAAGAGAATTTCTTAAAGAGTGAAGAGTTAATTGTAAAAAAATCGCGAACCCGATGGACAACGGTGAGGGGAATGCTGGACGAAATGTTTAGGAAACCTATGACAACTGATGGACCGCCACAAGACCAGACATACAGAGCATCCAGGAGTTCAAGACACAATTCAAGGCAAAATACTGGTCAGAATCGACCCAGAATATGGTCCCGCCAACAACTTGAGTAATGGGAGGTATGAGACCAAAATGGACAGTCTCTCACGTCATACTTTCTGGGAAACATCTGCATGGCCAGAAATTTGGAACCCCACATTCCTGAAGAGTGCCTGGTCATACAACTATCATACCACTATGATGATGCGATACAGAAGGCCCGTTATGTATAGTCAAGTTTAAAACAATTCAGGACATGGCCAGTCTATTAGAGAGCAACGAAAACGAATGGCAATACCGAAAGAACCGGTTCATGAGTTTCCGGAATAATAAAATTAATGAAAGGTCCCATCCCCACCAAACCAGCAGAGTGATAACAAAACCACCGACGAACAACCCCTAATAATTACCAAAGGATCAACGCGATAATAAATACACCAAGGAATTATAACCAAAATGGTAACGGCAACGAAACTATAGAAACGACTACAGGGGTAACTACCAACGGAATGGTCCAAACAATTATTATCGTCCAGGCAACGGTAATTAACACAACCGAGGATATCGACCGCAAGTAAATACGTACGATTTCGAAACCCAGCGAAGTCCAGGAAGGAAACTATTCTCGTACAAATAACCAACGAACGTACTATAACCAGGTACCAAACACCCGAACCCACTCATTCGAAGAAAACGCCGGAAATGATGTGAGATAACTCGAACAACCGACAGGAGCCACCAACGAGCCACAATATAAACCCCACTGAAGCCAGGAGCAATGAGGTAATTCCTCATTTAAACGAATAAGGTCGGTGAGAACTGAAAACAGCCCATCACTGGACCAATCTCCTGGGGAATTAAAAGACTATGCCGGACAAGAAGATTACCATAATACAGACAAACTACTTAAAAATATAAGAGGATGAATTAATTGAAGAGAATAATGACCTGATGCCTAGCAGAACAGTGAAATAGTGTACATAAGTGCCCAATAAATGGAACCAACTCAACCATAATGATCGATACAGGATCCAACATCTCTTTGATCGACCAAGTAGAATTAAAATAGACTAAACAGGGAAGTAGAATACCAATACCAACTCTGCCAATAAACAATGTAACAATCATCGGTGCTACAGGCAGGCAAAATATGACAATCAGCACTGACTGAAAAAACCAAAGGTGAATAAACAACCAAAGTAAATTAATAAAAACGATATAACAAAGCAAACGAATAAGTTTACAAATAAAGATGAATTAAAGAATATTGGTAGAGGAAGTATATAAACTATCAAAATTCAAAAATTATGTAAGATCAGATTACAACTGTTATTTAGAGGAAAATATGAGATAAAATAAACTAATCAATGATAAATAATAACAAAGAAATTAGGTGAGATCAACTTGCAATACCATGTATAAAATATTTGAGATAAATGATAAAATAAGAAAATATAGATAAGATCAACTTACAATAACGTTGGACAACATATGAGGAAAAATGAAAAAAAATAAAGGAATGAGCTACAAAAAAAATTCCTAACTAGTAAGAACGACAAACTCACTATGATATTTAAAAAATATGTAAAAAAAAAAAAACGAAATGATCAACTTCCCCTACCATTTAGAAAAAATATGTGAGATAAAATAAACAAACCAATGATCAAGAATGAAATAAATAAATATTCTAAGAGTTATAATATAAAATGAGATGAATCAGAGAGTAATGGAAAGTGAATAAAAAGGTTAATTGTATCAATAAAAAATCAACGCTTCAAGCATTATCAAAGGGTATCGACAGAGAGAATTGAGAATTAAATATGACTCGAACTGAGCAATAATGAAATAAAAAAGTAAAAGATTCCCAACAAATATTATTATTATTATTAGTCACAAGATGACTGTATTGAAGATTCATTAATTAAGATTGACTGTTGAATAAGTCCAGCAATCATTTAACTGAGCAGGGATGATGTTCCCCTGACCTCAGAAAAGGTGTAGTTTTGAACGACGGAGTTAGGTAAGCCAATAGAGCCCATCCGAATCGATTTCTGCTACAAAGTAGGGATAGTTAGGGAAAATAAGATTTATAGGGAATAATTTATAATAAAAAATCAATAAGCCAGATCGTAATAGGAGAAAATTATGAAGAAAAGACTCAGAAGAAAGGAAGTAAAAGATACAGAATTGAACATGAAACTGAACAAGAAGCAGGAGAATTTAAGAAGAAGAAGATACAATACAATTGATAATTTCATCAAACTTAGAATCACGTTTTATAAAATGATCAATTTTGGTGGAAGGGCATTATATAACATCGCCAAATTCAGATCATATTTGTATAAGTATGAAAGAAATGCTAAAAAGTAATATAATTTGATAAATAAATAATGAAGAAAAAAATAGAATGTAGTTAAGAAAGAAGAAGGAAGAATGGTAAACAAAAGTAATTATTAAAAGAATAGACTAGACTGACAAACAAACGACTTTGACCCAACTCCAGAGATTGGCCAGATAAAACCCAAAATAAAATGAAACAAAATGGAAATGAAGGACAAGAAGAAGGAAAATAGAAATGAAACAAACCAAATATAAAGGAAATAAAGCGAAACCGAATGATAAAACACAGACAAATAATATAGAATATGGAAGGGAGAAATGATACACTTAAATATCATAAAGGAAACGAACCCAGTAACTAACCAATGTAAAATATCGGTATGGAGAACCATACATGACTTCCATGTTCTAAGATTTATATTTAAAATCATATTCGAAATGAAATATTTCCATAGAAACTACGTCTTTCTACTTATTGCTTCAGCATTAACCACAGTACTGTGGTCACTAACGTATACCACCTCACGTTTTCGCACTCGATTTTCACCGATGATGGCAGTCGATGGCACTGCCGAAAAGTCTGGTTTTGCAGAAAACATTGGACTACGGCTAAAGAGCCCGGGAAGCAATTTTAACAAAAAACTACTTCTTTGTTGCCGATAACGTAGTACACATATAAAAAATTCTCCCCTCCACCATCAACTATAATTTTTAATAATAGAAAATTACCCCCACCCCGTTCACCTAACCTCTTCATTTATAGATATTTCATCTACGTTTCTACAGTGGTTTACTATGAGCTTCTTATCAGGATACTTTATTTATAAAAATTAAGTACTTTACTCTTGTTAAATCATAAAATGTTTCAGGTAAACTACCCCTTTCTCTTAACCGATCTTCTCCAAAATCAACAGACCTTCCGTCCTCTACAATTCAGGGAAGCATGCAAAAAAATATTTGATTCTGTTTGAATGTGCGGCAGTTATCGTTCGTCATGGAAACATTTCTCTTGTTACAACATAAAATGTTGCAGGTAAACTACCCCTTTTCCTAAACTGATCTTCACCAAAATCAATAGACCTTGAGCTCTCTGCAACTCAGGAAAGGGTGCAAAAAATTATTTGATTCTCATTGAATTTTCGGCAGTTATCGTTCGTCATAAAAAAATTACCCTTTTTAAAACATAAAACGTTGCTGATAAACTACCCCTTCACTTAACCGATCTTCAACAAAATGAACAGACCTTGAGTTCTCTTTAGTTCAAAAAGGTATGCAAAAACCTAGTTGATTCTGTTTGAATTTACGGCAGTTATCGTTCGTCATATAAAAAATTACCCTTGTTAAAACATAAAATGTTGCTGGTAAACTACCCCTTTCCATAACCGATCTTCACCAACACCAATAGGTATTGAGAACTACAATACAGGGCTGTATGCAAAACATCATTTGATTCTGTTTGAATTTGCGGCTGTTATCGTTTACTATAGAAAAAAATTACCCTTGATATAAAACCGTTGTAGGTAAACTACCCCTTTCCCTTAACCGATCTTCACCAAAAACGACAGGTCTTGGGTACTCTACAATTAAGGCCTGCATGCAAACAATTATTTGCTTCTGTTTGAATTTGCTGCTGTTATCGTTCGTCATAGAAAAAATACCCTTGTTAAAACATAAAACGTTGCAGGTAAACTACCCCTTTCCCTTAACCGATCTTCAACAAAATCAACAGACCTTGAGTTCTGTATAATTCAAAAAGGTGTGCAGATGAGTAATTGATTCTGTTTTAATGTACGGCAGTTATCGTTCGTCAAAAAAAATTACCCTTGATAAAACATAAAATGTTGCTGGTAAACAACCCTATTCCCTTAACCGATCTTCACCAAAACCAACAGGTCTTGAGAACTTTACATTTCAGGGCTGTATGCAAAATATTATATGATTCTGTTTGAATTTGCGGCTGTTATCGTTTGCCATATAAAATACCCTTGATAAAACAAAAAACGTGGCCGGTAAACTACTCCTTTTCCTTAACCGATCTTCACCAAAAACAATAGGTCTTTAGTACTCAACAAAACAGGGCTGTATGCAAAAACGTATTTGATTCTGTTTGAATTTGCGGCTCTTATCGTTTGCCATAGAAAATACCCTTTTAAAACATAAAACGTTGCAGGTAAACTACCCCTTTCCCTTAACCGATCTTCACCAACACCAATAGGTATTGAGAACTCTACAATACAGGGCTGTATGCAAAACATCATTTGATTCTGTTTGAATTTGCGGCTGTTATCGTTTACCATAGAAAAAAATTACCCTTGATAAAAAACTGTTGCTGGTAAACTACCCCTTTCCCTTAACCGATCTTCACCAAAAACGACAGATCTTGAGAACTCTACAATTTAGGGTTGTATGCAAAATATTATATGATTGTGTGTGAATTTGCGGCTGTTATCGTTTGCCATACAAAATACCCTTGATAAAACAAAAAACGTGGCCGGTAAACTACCCTTTTCCCTTAAACGATCTTCACCAAAAACAGTAGGTCTTTAGTACTCAAGAAATCAGGGCTGTATGCAAAAACGTATTTGATTCTGTTTGAATTTGCGGCTCTTATCGTTTGCCATAGAAAATACCCTTTTAAAACATAAAATGTTGCAGGTAAACTACCCCTTTCCCTTAACCGATCTTCACCAAAAACAAAAGGTCTTGAGAACTCTACAATTCAGGGCAGCATGCAAAACATTATTTGATTATGTTTGAATTTGCGGCTGTTATCGTTTGCCATAGAAAATACCCTTGTTAAAACATAAAACGGTGCTGGTAAACTACCCCTTTTCCTTAACCGATCTTTACCAAAATCAACAGATCGTGAGAACTCTACAATTCAGGGCTGTATGCGAAACATTATTTGATTGTGTTTGAATTTGCAGCTGTTATCGTTTGCCAAACAAACCAAATTACCCTTGATAAAAAAAACCGTTGATGGTAAACTACCCCTTTCCCTCAACCGATGTTCACCAAAAACAATAGGTCATGAGTACTCTACAAATCAGGGCTGTATGCAAAAAATTATTTGATTCTGTTTGAATTTGCGGCAGTTATCGTTTGCCATAGAAAAAAAATCTACAGACACACACACAGACAGGCAGACAGACAGACACACACACAGACACTTTTTGAAAAACGACTTTTTTTCATGTTTTGAGTGTAGTACAATCAGAATCTGCAATAATCTCGAACACGATTTTTTTTGCCATCACCATACTTCCATTTCCTTAAGGAACATGGAAGTAAAAACAAGTATTAGTATTGACTAAATGATAAATGTAAATAATAATTGACAAAACCCGATAAATAAAAGTACACTAACCCAAGAATTAGAGAGTTATATGTAAGAAAGAACTATATAAAGACATGAACTTATTAATAGTATAAATAATATTTGTAAAGAGAGAGATAGTGAGAAAATAAAAATAACTAAGTGACAAAGAAAAGTACTGGGAGGGATTACCCACTAATAAACACTTAAAATAAAAATTTAAGAAGTGCCAAAAGTGAAAGTGTAAAAACCCCAAAATAATGAGAAAATCTAGTGGTAGATAAAAAACACTTAGTAAATCGGTGATAAACGCTAAATGGTTTAAAAGTGAATGTTATTAATAAATAAGAATATTGTTATTGATAGAATTAGGAAATAGAGTGATAGTTAAAGAACACTTAATAAATCAGTGATAAACACTAAACAATTTAATGGTGAACATGAATAGTAAGTAAGAATTTTGTTAATAACAGTAGTTAAAGATAGTATTAAGATTAAATATAAATGAAGGATACGATGTTATTCAGGGGAGAAAGCCCATAGAATGTCAACAGTGAGTGTTAACATGGATAAAAGGTAGAGATAATATAAGAAAAAATATATAGTAAAGAAATTAAAACAAAATCAATAAACACCCCATGTTATAAGGGATAATCAAGTAAATAAGTTTAAATAGTGTGATGATGTGTTATCACCTAAAAATAAATAAGAATGAAACCAATGGTTAACAAACGTAGTTTAATAGCTGTTAAAAAATTGTTCAATTAAATTTATGAATAGGATATGGCTGAAGGAATGATACAGACCATAGGCCTAGACGTTATGTTTTATGTAATAAAGAATAGTGAGTAATAGCCAAATTATTAACAATGGCAATTTAAATAAATAAGACGGTGAATCAATACAGATCAAATAACACTGGAAAATCAGTTAGGAAATAGTTAACAGACCATAATGTAAAAACTAATGGGAACATACAATTAGTATAAAAATAGATCCAAAACACAACAACAAGTAGACAAATCAATTATAATAACAAAACAAAACACATTAGGGTAAAATGAGATGTAATTTCTGTAAAATAAGTAAATAGAATCAGTTACTACTTAGGCCTAGGAAATGCCTAACTGTCAAAAAACAAATAACTACAAATTGTAAAAAATTAAAAAGGAAATTAACAAATCCAAGGCAAAGAACTAGCCAAGAATAATTTGTGAATCATATTAAAAGAAAAATGTTAGAATAAGAACTTAAAATAAAAAAGAAAAGTAATTAACAAATATTAACATAATTGTATAAACAATAATACATTATAGAACCCAACCTTATGGGATGTCAAAATAATCTTTGAAAGGAAATACAAACAGTAGTGATAATATTTAATACATAGGAAGGAAGACAGAAGAATAAAAGCAATCAGAAGATATACAGTAATTTTGAATAAAAAATTCAAAATTGATAACAATGGTTATATATATCAAGATTAACCAATCGGAATTAATTTGTAACCATGACAACCATGACCGTTGGTTAGAATTTTCAGTTAAATCTTATTACTCGTAAAGTGACGCTCTTCCAGAATAGATGCCAGGCCGTGAATGACCAAAATTTTAATTCAGAATGTCAAAAAAGTAAACAAAATTCCAAAAGATGAACAAGTAAGAAGTAGATGATGTACGAGAACCTTTAACGGATGCCAAGGACCATTTTACCTGAAATTTAAATGAATAACTTACTACCACTAACATGAAAAGGACATAAGATACTTAAGCCCCAAGATCATTGAAAATTGATGACTAATGCCGCCTCATTTCATTTCAACTGAACGACTGTTTACATCAAGTATACTGATTGATAAGTATTATTAAATTACCCGATTTTCAGAAATAAATTCACTTTAAATATTTCTCACAGTAATATGAACTCTCACTATAAACTGAATATAATTTCTTTCAAAGATTAAGTAAAAATTAAGACACTGAAAATTTGTCAACTAATAAAATAACCTGTTGTTAAATTCTGAACTTTTGAAACACACTTTATACACTTCAGGAACAAATTATAATTACACATTATATTATTTAAGTACAAATAATGTAAGGTAGTGTACTTTTTATTGTAATCATTAATAATCCTTTTATCGTAACCTCAAGAACCTGGATTTTGAATGGAACAAATTGTAAACAAACAAAACAGTCACCATCTTTGACTATATAATTCGTTCAAAATCGATTTGCTAAACCCTAGAGAAATTGTCTCATAATAATTGTCAGTGCAAATTTATTAAAAAACAAAATATAATTCATGTCAAACTGAGTAATTAACAATCACCAATGAATAAACTAGTACAGAGTGTAACCACTGTTTTTTTATTTCATTAGGAAAGTGTATTATACATTTGTGCATTTTAGCAAACAACTAGGTTGACGGCAAGCACTCATGTCGCAAACTCAGCGAACTACCTGCTTGATTAAGAAGGTCGAACTAAGGCGGGAATAAATTTGAATTCTCCACACCGCCTGAGCTGAGATCGCCCATCATCCTAAATTTTTTTAATTGTTTTAATTAAACAATTTGGCGCCTCCCGGGATTTATACACCCGTAGTGAACAACAGGTAAGGACTCCGATACTGGTTATTGTACGTTCGCGACGGACACAATCTGCGTGAGTTACGTTCCAGAGCGACGACGGATTGGTAAGACTTGAGAGTATACACATTACCCCAATTACACTCTTACACGTTCACAATGAGACGGACATAGTTATGTTACAATTTGGCACCCAACGTGGGGCTAGAAGAAAAGAAAGTACGACGTTCTAGCGGCGATTACGAAAAGATAAGATGCATACAAGAGGGTTGTCAAAAAAGTTGGCAAAGGACCAAGAAATGGAAGAAGGCAGACAGTAAGAAGAGACAGAAGTAGTCACAAACATTGAGATGTAACAACAGGCGGGTGATGGAGAAGAAGCTAGAGGAGGTCCGAGTTCACCAGAATTACAGAAATTAATGGATTTCATAACCGAACAAAATAAACGGACAAGTGAAAAAATAGACAGTATGAAGGAAGAAACCAATGAAAATTTCAAGAAACAGGAAGAAAAATTCGACAAGAGTGAGGACAGTTTAAAACAAATAAATGAAACAATAGTTAGTACAAACGAAAGTACTAAAGAAGAATTAAGGCAGACAATTAACAAAAATAATGAAACCTTACAACAGCGATTGACGGAGGACATCCAACGAAGAAATGAAGAGTTGAAGGAAGAATTGAGGGAACAATTGAAGGAGGACCACGAGAAAAATAAAGAAGAAATGAAGCAGCAAATAATGCACCAATTAATTGAGTACCGGGAAGAAACCAAACAGCAGATCACAGAAACCAATGAGAAGTTAGAGGAGAGGTTGGAGAAAACTAACGAAACTGTTTCAGAAGTCTGTAAGAAGGTGATAAATAAAATAAACGACCTCGAAGGCGAAAACAAAAGGAGAATTGATGAATGTCACGAGGAAACAACCAAAAGATGTGAACAGGTGAAACAGGACATGAGTCAAGTCCGAGAAGAAAACCAGAAGGAGATAACAGTCATACGAACAGACCTGGGAGAAAGAATGGAAGGAGTGTACAGCAATCTAAATAAAATCAACAGCAAGGTGGACAAAAATAAACAAAGAATTGATGAGATGCATAGACGAGAAGAAATATTACAGGAAGAAGTGGACGCCTGGCGTGACCGGCCATATAACAGTAATCATATAATTAACAATGACAATCGGGATACAATCAACTTCCGCAACAATAAGCGCAATCCAAGAGAATTTCTTAAAAGAGTGGAAGAGTTAATTGTAAAAAATCGCGAACCCGATGGACAACGGTGAGGGGAATGCTGGACGAAATGTTTAAGGAAACCTATGACAACTGATGGACCGCCACAAGACCAGACATACAGAGCATCCAGGAGTTCAAGACACAATTCAAGGCAAAATACTGGTCAGAATCGACCCAGAATATGGTCCGCAACAACTTGAGTAATGGGAGGTATGAGAACCAAAATGGACAGTCTCTCACGTCATACTTTCTGGGAAACATCTGCATGGCCAGAAATTTGGAACCCCACATTCCTGAAGAGTGCCTGGTCATACAACTATCATACCACTATGATGATGCGATACAGAAGGCCCGTATGTATAGTCAAGTTAAAACAATTCAGGACATGGCCAGTCTATTAGAGAGCAACGAAAACGAATGGCAATACCGAAAGAACCGGTTCATGAGTTTCCGGAATAATAAAATTAATGAAGGTCCATCCCCACCAAACCAGCAGAGTGATAACAAACCACCGACGAACAACCCCAATAATTACCAAAGGAATCAACGCGATAATAATACACCAAGGAATTATAACCAAAATGGTAACGGCAACGGAAACTATAGAAACGACTACAGGGGTAACTACCAACGGAATGGTCCAAACAATTATTATCGTCCAGGCAACGGTAATAACACCAACCGAGGATATCGACCGCAAGTAAATTACGTACGATTTCAAACCCAGCGAAGTCCAGGAAGAAACTATTCTCGTACAAATAACCAACGAACGTACTATAACCAGGTACCAAACACCCGAACCCACTCATTCGAAGAAAACGCCGGAAATGATGGAGATAACTCGAACAACCGACAGGAGCCACCAACGAGCCACAATATAAACCCCACTGAAGCCAGGAGCAATGAGGTAATTCCTCATTTAAATGAATAAGGTCGGTGAGAACTGAAAACAGCCCATCACTGGACCAATCTCCTGGGGAATTAAAGACTATGCCGGACAAGAAGATTACCATAATACAGACAAACTACTTAAAAAATATAAGGGATGAATTAATTGAAGAGAATAATGACCTGATGCCTAGCAGGAACAGTGAAATAGTGTACATAAGTGCCCAAATAAATGGAACCAACTCAACCATAATGATCGATACAGGATCCAACATCTCTTTGATCGACCAAGTAGAATTAAATAGACTACAACAGGGAAGTAGAATACCAATACCAACTCTGCCAATAAACAATGTAACAATCATCGGTGCTACAGGCAGGCAAAATATGACAATCAGCACTGACTGAAAAAACCAAAGGTGAATAAACAACCAAAGTAAATTAAATAAAAACGATATAACAAAGCAAACGAATAAGTTTACAAATAAAGATGAATTAAAGAATATTGGTAGAGGAAGTATATAAACTATCAAAATTCAAAAATTATGTAAGATCAGATTACACTGTTATTTAGAGGAAAATATGAGATAAAATAAACTAATCAATGATAAATAATAACAAAGAAATTAGGTGAGATCAACTTGCAATACCATGTATAAAATATTTGAGATAAATGATAAAATAAGAAAATATAGATAAGATCAACTTACAATAACGTTTGGACAACATATGAGGAAAAATAAAAAAAAAATAAAGGAATGAGCTACAAAAAATTCCTAACTAGTAAGAACGACAAACTCACTATGATATTTAAAAAATATGTAAAAAAAAAACGAAATGATCAACTTCCCCTACCATTTAGAAAAAATATGTGAGATAAAATAAACAAACCAATGATCAAGAATGAAATAAATAAATATTCTAAGAGTTATAATATAAAATGAGATGAATCAGAGAGTAATGGAAAGTGAATAAAAAGGTTAATTGTATCAATAAAAAATCAACGCTTCAAGCATTATCAAAGGGTATCGACAGAGAGAATTGAGAATTAAATATGACTCGAACTGAGCAATAATGAAATAAAAAAGTAAAAGATTCCCAACAAATATTATTATTATTATTAGTCACAAGATGACTGTATTGAAGATTCATTAATTAAGATTGACTGTTGAATAAGTCCAGCAATCATTTAACTGAGCAGGGATGATGTTCCCCTGACCTCAGAAAAGGTGTAGTTTTGAACGACGGAGTTAGGTAAGCCAATAGAGCCCATCCGAATCGATTTCTGCTACAAAGTAGGGATAGTTAGGGAAAATAAGATTTATAGGGAATAATTTATAATAAAAAATCAATAAGCCAGATCGTAATAGGAGAAAATTATGAAGAAAAGACTCAGAAGAAAGGAAGTAAAAGATACAGAATTGAACATGAAACTGAACAAGAAGCAGGAGAATTTAAGAAGAAGAAGATACAATACAATTGATAATTTCATCAAACTTAGAATCACGTTTTATAAAATGATCAATTTTGGTGGAAGGGCATTATATAACATCGCCAAATTCAGATCATATTTGTATAAGTATGAAAGAAATGCTAAAAAGTAATATAATTTGATAAATAAATAATGAAGAAAAAAATAGAATGTAGTTAAGAAAGAAGAAGGAAGAATGGTAAACAAAAGTAATTATTAAAAGAATAGACTAGACTGACAAACAAACGACTTTGACCCAACTCCAGAGATTGGCCAGATAAAACCCAAAATAAAATGAAACAAAATGGAAATGAAGGACAAGAAGAAGGAAAATAGAAATGAAACAAACCAAATATAAAGGAAATAAAGCGAAACCGAATGATAAAACACAGACAAATAATATAGAATATGGAAGGGAGAAATGATACACTTAAATATCATAAAGGAAACGAACCCAGTAACTAACCAATGTAAAATATCGGTATGGAGAACCATACATGACTTCCATGTTCTAAGATTTATATTTAAAATCATATTCGAAATGAAATATTTCCATAGAAACTACGTCTTTCTACTTATTGCTTCAGCATTAACCACAGTACTGTGGTCACTAACGTATACCACCTCACGTTTTCACACTCGATTTTCACCGATGATGGCAGTCGATGGCACTGCCGAAAAGTCTGGTTTTGCAGAAAACATTGGACTACGGCTAAAGAGCCCGGGAAGCAATTTTAACAAAAAACTACTTCTTTGTTGCCGATAACGTAGTACACATATAAAAAATTCTCCCCTCCACCATCAACTATAATTTTTAATAATAGAAAATTACCCCCACCCCGTTCACCTAACCTCTTCATTTATAGATATTTCATCTACGTTTCTACAGTGGTTTACTATGAGCTTCTTATCAGGATACTTTATTTATAAAAATTAAGTACTTTACTCTTGTTAAATCATAAAATGTTTCAGGTAAACTACCCCTTTCTCTTAACCGATCTTCTCCAAAATCAACAGACCTTCCGTCCTCTACAATTCAGGGAAGCATGCAAAAAAATATTTGATTCTGTTTGAATGTGCGGCAGTTATCGTTCGTCATGGAAACATTTCTCTTGTTACAACATAAAATGTTGCAGGTAAACTACCCCTTTTCCTAAACTGATCTTCACCAAAATCAATAGACCTTGAGCTCTCTGCAACTCAGGAAAGGGTGCAAAAAATTATTTGATTCTCATTGAATTTTCGGCAGTTATCGTTCGTCATAAAAAAATTACCCTTTTTAAAACATAAAACGTTGCTGATAAACTACCCCTTCCCTTAACCGATCTTCAACAAAATGAACAGACCTTGAGTTCTCTTTAGTTCAAAAAGGTATGCAAAAACCTAGTTGATTCTGTTTGAATTTACGGCAGTTATCGTTCGTCATATAAAAAATTACCCTTGTTAAAACATAAAATGTTGCTGGTAAACTACCCCTTTCCCTTAACCGATCTTCAACAAAATCAACAGACCTTGAGTTCTGTATAATTCAAAAAGGTGTGCAGATGAGTAATTGATTCTGTTTTAATGTACGGCAGTTATCGTTCGTCAAAAAAAATTACCCTTGATAAAACATAAAATGTTGCTGGTAAACAACCCTATTCCCTTAACCGATCTTCACCAAAACCAACAGGTCTTGAGAACTTTACATTTCAGGGCTGTATGCAAAATATTATATGATTCTGTTTGAATTTGCGGCTGTTATCGTTTGCCATATAAAATACCCTTGATAAAACAAAAAACGTGGCCGGTAAACTACTCCTTTTCCTTAACCGATCTTCACCAAAAACAATAGGTCTTTAGTACTCAACAAAACAGGGCTGTATGCAAAAACGTATTTGATTCTGTTTGAATTTGCGGCTCTTATCGTTTGCCATAGAAAATACCCTTTTAAAACATAAAACGTTGCAGGTAAACTACCCCTTTCCCTTAACCGATCTTCACCAACACCAATAGGTATTGAGAACTCTACAATACAGGGCTGTATGCAAAACATCATTTGATTCTGTTTGAATTTGCGGCTGTTATCGTTTACCATAGAAAAAAATTACCCTTGATAAAAAACTGTTGCTGGTAAACTACCCCTTTCCCTTAACCGATCTTCACCAAAAACGACAGATCTTGAGAACTCTACAATTTAGGGTTGTATGCAAAATATTATATGATTGTGTGTGAATTTGCGGCTGTTATCGTTTGCCATACAAAATACCCTTGATAAAACAAAAAACGTGGCCGGTATAAACTACCCTTTTCCCTTAAACGATCTTCACCAAAAACAGTAGGTCTTTAGTACTCAAGAAATCAGGGCTGTATGCAAAAACGTATTTGATTCTGTTTGAATTTGCGGCTCTTATCGTTTGCCATAGAAAATACCCTTTTAAAACATAAAATGTTGCCGGTAAACTACCCCTTTCCCTTAACCGATCTTCACCAAAAACAAAAGGTCTTGAGAACTCTACAATTCAGGGCAGCATGCAAAACATTATTTGATTATGTTTGAATTTGCGGCTGTTATCGTTTGCCATAGAAAATACCCTTGTTAAAACATAAAACGGTGCTGGTAAACTACCCCTTTTCCTTAACCGATCTTTACCAAAATCAACAGATGTGAGAACTCTACAATTCAGGGCTGTATGCGAAACATTATTTGATTGTGTTTGAATTTGCAGCTGTTATCGTTTGCCAAACAAACCAAATTACCCTTGATAAAAAAAACCGTTGCAGGTAAACTACCCCTTTCCCTCAACCGATGTTCACCAAAAACAATAGGTCATGAGTACTCTACAAATCAGGGCTGTATGCAAAAAATTATTTGATTCTGTTTGAATTTGCGGCAGTTATCGTTTGCCATAGAAAAAAAATCTACAGACACACACACAGACAGGCAGACAGACAGACACACACACAGACACTTTTTGAAAAACGACTTTTTTTCATGTTTTGAGTGTAGTACAATCAGAATCTGCAATAATCTCGAACACGATTTTTTTTGCCATCACCATACTTCCATTTCCTTAAGGAACATGGAAGTAAAAACAAGTATTAGTATTGACTAAATGATAAATGTAAATAATAATTGACAAAACCCGATAAATAAAAGTACACTAACCCAAGAATTAGAGATTTATATGTAAGAAAGAACTATATAAAGACATGAACTTATTAATAGTATAAATAATATTTGTAAAGAGAGAGATAGTGAGAAAATAAAAATAACTAAGTGACAAAGAAAAGTACTGGGAGGGATTACCCACTAATAAACACTTAAAATAAAAATTTAAGAAGTGCCAAAAGTGAAAGTGTAAAAACCCCAAAATAATGAGAAAATCTAGTGGTAGATAAAAAACACTTAGTAAATCGGTGATAAACGCTAAATGGTTTAAAAGTGAATGTTATTAATAAATAAGAATATTGTTATTGATAGAATTAGGAAATAGAGTGATAGTTAAAGAACACTTAATAAATCAGTGATAAACACTAAACAATTTAATGGTGAACATGAATAGTAAGTAAGAATTTTGTTAATAATAGTAGTTAAAGATAGTATTAAGATTAAATATAAATGAAGGATACGATGTTATTCAGGGGAGAAAGCCCATAGAATGTCAACAGTGAGTGTTAACATGGATAAAAGGTAGAGATAATATAAGAAAAAATATATAGTAAAGAAATTAAAACAAAATCAATAAACACCCCATGTTATAAGGGATAATCAAGTAAATAAGTTTAAATAGTGTGATGATGTGTTATCACCTAAAAATAAATAAGAATGAAACCAATGGTTAACAAACGTTGTTTAATAGCTGTTAAAAAATTGTTCAATTAAATTTATGAATAGGATATGGCTGAAGGAATGATACAGACCATAGGCCTAGACGTTATGTTTTATGTAATAAAGAATAGTGAGTAATAGCCAAATTATTAACAATGGCAATTTAAATAAATAAGACGGTGAATCAATACAGATCAAATAACACTGGAAAATCAGTTAGGAAATAGTTAACAGACCATAATGTAAAAACTAATGGGAACATACAATTAGTATAAAAATAGATCCAAAACACAACAACAAGTAGACAAATCAATTATAATAACAAAACAAAACACATTAGGGTAAAATGAGATGTAATTTCTGTAAAATAAGTAAATAGAATCAGTTACTACTTAGGCCTAGGAAATGCCTAACTGTCAAAAAACAAATAACTACAAATTGTAAAAAATTAAAAAGGAAATTAACAAATCCAAGGCAAAGAACTAGCCAAGAATAATTTGTGAATCATATTAAAAGAAAAATGTTAGAATAAGAACTTAAAATAAAAAAGAAAAGTAATTAACAAATATTAACATAATTGTATAAACAATAATACATTATAGAACCCAACCTTATGGGATGTCAAAATAATCTTTGAAAGGAAATACAAACAGTAGTGATAATATTTAATACATAGGAAGGAAGACAGAAGAATAAAAGCAATCAGAAGATATACAGTAATTTTGAATAAAAAATTCAAAATTGATAACAATGGTTATATATATCAAGATTAACCAATCGGAATTAATTTGTAACCATGACAACCATGACCGTTGGTTAGAATTTTCAGTTAAATCTTATTACTCGTAAAGTGACGCTCTTCCAGAATAGATGCCAGGCCGTGAATGACCAAAATTTTAATTCAGAATGTCAAAAAAGTAAACAAAATTCCAAAAGATGAACAAGTAAGAAGTAGATGATGTACGAGAACCTTTAACGGATGCCAAGGACCATTTTACCTGAAATTTAAATGAATAACTTACTACCACTAACATGAAAAGGACATAAGATACTTAAGCCCCAAGATCATTGAAAATTGATGACTAATGCCGCCTCATTTCATTTCAACTGAACGACTGTTTACATCAAGTATACTGATTGATAAGTATTATTAAATTACCCGATTTTCAGAAATAAATTCACTTTAAATATTTCTCACAGTAATATGAACTCTCACTATAAACTGAATATAATTTCTTTCAAAGATTAAGTAAAAATTAAGACACTGAAAATTTGTCAACTAATAAAATAACCTGTTGTTAAATTCTGAACTTTTGAAACACACTTTATACACTTCAGGAACAAATTATAATTACACATTATATTATTTAAGTACAAATAATGTAAGGTAGTGTACTTTTTATTGTAATCATTAATAATCCTTTTATCGTAACCTCAAGAACCTGGATTTTGAATGGAACAAATTGTAAACAAACAAAACAGTCACCATCTTTGACTATATAATTCGTTCAAAATCGATTTGCTAAACCCTAGAGAAATTGTCTCATAATAATTGTCAGTGCAAATTTATTAAAAAACAAAATATAATTCATGTCAAACTGAGTAATTAACAATCACCAATGAATAAACTAGTACAGAGTGTAACCACTGTTTTTTTATTTCATTAGGAAAGTGTATTATACATTTGTGCATTTTAGCAAACAACTAGGTTGACGGCAAGCACTCATGTCGCAAACTCAGCGAACTACCTGCTTGATTAAGAAGGTCGAACTAAGGCGGGAATAAATTTGAATTCTCCACACCGCCTGAGCTGAGATCGCCCATCATCCTAAATTTTTTTAATTGTTTTAATTAAACAATTTGGCGCCTCCCGGGATTTATACACCCGTAGTGAACAACAGGTAAGGACTCCGATACTGGTTATTGTACGTTCGCGACGGACACAATCTGCGTGAGTTACGTTCCAGAGCGACGACGGATTGGTAAGACTTGAGAGTATACACATTACCCCAATTACACTCTTACACGTTCACAATGAGACGGACATAGTTATGTTACAATTTGGCACCCAACGTGGGGCTAGAAGAAAAGAAAGTACGACGTTCTAGCGGCGATTACGAAAAGATAAGATGTATACAAGAGGGTTGTCGAAAAAGTTGGCAAAGGACCAAGAAATGGAAGAAGGCAGACAGTAAGAAGAGACAGAAGCAGTCACAAACATTGAGATGTAACAACAGGCGGGTGATGGAGAAGAAGCTAGAGGAGGTCCGAGTTCACCAGAATTACAGAAATTAATGGATTTCATAACCGAACAAAATAAACGGACAAGTGAAAAAATAGACAGTATGAAGGAAGAAACCAATGAAAATTTCAAGAAACAGGAAGAAAAATTCGACAAGAGTGAGGACAGTTTAAAACAAATAAATGAAAAAATAGTTAGTACAAACGAAAGTACTAAAGAAGAATTAAGGCAGACAATTAACAAAAATAATGAAACCTTACAACAGCGATTGACGGAGGACATCCAACGAAGAAATGAAGAGTTGAAGGAAGAATTGAGGGAACAATTGAAGGAGGACCACGAGAAAAATAAAGAAGAAATGAAGCAGCAAATAATGCACCAATTAATTGAGTACCGGGAAGAAACCAAACAGCAGATCACAGAAACCAATGAGAAGTTAGAGGAGAGGTTGGAGAAAACTAACGAAACTGTTTCAGAAGTCTGTAAGGAGGTGATAAATAAAATAAACGACCTCGAAGGCGAAAACAAAAGGAGAATTGATGAATGTCACGAGGAAACAACCAAAAGATGTGAACAGGTGAAACAGGACATGAGTCAAGTCCGAGAAGAAAACCAGAAGGAGATAACAGTCATACGAACAGACCTGGGAGAAAGAATGGAAGGAGTGTACAGCAATCTAAATAAAATCAACAGCAAGGTGGACAAAAATAAACAAAGAATTGATGAGATGCATAGACGAGAAGAAATATTACAGGAAGAAGTGGACGCCTGGCGTGACCGGCCATATAACAGTAATCATATAATTAACAATGACAATCGGGATACAATCAACTTCCGCAACAATAAGCGCAATCCAAGAGAATTTCTTAAAAGAGTGGAAGAGTTAATTGTAAAAAATCGCGAACCCGATGGACAACGGTGAGGGGAATGCTGGACGAAATGTTTAAGGAAACCTATGACAACTGGTGGACCGCCACAAGACCAGACATACAGAGCATCCAGGAGTTCAAGACACAATTCAAGGCAAAAGACTGGTCAGAATCGACCCAGAATATGGTCCGCAACAACTTGAGTAATGGGAGGTATGAGAACCAAAATGGACAGTCTCTCACGTCATACTTTCTGGGAAACATCTGCATGGCCAGAAATTTGGAACCCCACATTCCTGAAGAGTGCCTGGTCATACAACTATCATACCACTATGATGATGCGATACAGAAGGCCCGTATGTATAGTCAAGTTAAAACAATTCAGGACATGGCCAGTCTATTAGAGAGCAACGAAAACGAATGGCAATACCGAAAGAACCGGTTCATGAGTTTCCGGAATAATAAAATTAATGAAGGTCCATCCCCACCAAACCAGCAGAGTGATAACAAACCACCGACGAACAACCCCAATAATTACCAAAGGAATCAACGCGATAATAATACACCAAGGAATTATAACCAAAATGGTAACGGCAACGGAAACTATAGAAACGACTACAGGGGTAACTACCAACGGAATGGTCCAAACAATTATTATCGTCCAGGCAACGGTAATAACACCAACCGAGGATATCGACCGCAAGTAAATTACGTACGATTTCAAACCCAGCGAAGTCCAGGAAGAAACTATTCTCGTACAAATAACCAACGAACGTACTATAACCAGGTACCAAACACCCGAACCCACTCATTCGAAGAAAACGCCGGAAATGATGGAGATAACTTGAACAACCGACAGGAGCCACCAACGAGCCACAATATAAACCCCACTGAAGCCAGGAGCAATGAGGTAATTCCTCATTTAAACGAATAAGGTCGGTGAGAACTGAAAACAGCCCATCACTGGACCAATCTCCTGGGGAATTAAAGACTATGCCGGACAAGAAGATTACCATAATACAGACAAACTACTTAAAAAATATAAGGGATGAATTAATTGAAGAGAATAATGACCTGATGCCTAGCAGGAACAGTGAAATAGTGTACATAAGTGCCCAAATAAATGGAACCAACTCAACCATAATGATCGATACAGGATCCAACATCTCTTTGATCGACCAAGTAGAATTAAATAGACTACAACAGGGAAATAGAATACCAATACCAACTCTGCCAATAAACAATGTAACAATCATCGGTGCTACAGGCAGGCAAAATATGACAATCAGCACTGACTGAAAAAACCAAAGGTGAATAAACAACAAAGTAAATTAAATAAAAACGATATAACAAAGCAAACGAATAAGTTTACAAATAAAGATGAATTAAAGAATATTGGTAGAGGAAGTATATAAACTATCAAAATTCAAAAATTATGTAAGATCAGATTACACTGTTATTTAGAGGAAAATATGAGATAAAATAAACTAATCAATGATAAATAATAACAAAGAAATTAGGTGAGATCAACTTGCAATACCATGTATAAAATATTTGAGATAAATGATAAAATAAGAAAATATAGATAAGATCAACTTACAATAACGTTTGGACAACATATGAGGAAAAATAAAAAAAAAATAAAGGAATGAGCTACAAAAAATTCCTAACTAGTAAGAACGACAAACTCACTATGATATTTAAAAAATATGTAAAAAAAAAAAAACGAAATGATCAACTTCCCCTACCATTTAGAAAAAATATGTGAGATAAAATAAACAAACCAATGATCAAGAATGAAATAAATAAATATTCTAAGAGTTATAATATAAAATGAGATGAATCAGAGAGTAATGGAAAGTGAATAAAAAGGTTAATTGTATCAATAAAAAATCAACGCTTCAAGCATTATCAAAGGGTATCGACAGAGAGAATTGAGAATTAAATATGACTCGAACTGAGCAATAATGAAATAAAAAAGTAAAAGATTCCCAACAAATATTATTATTATTATTAGTCACAAGATGACTGTATTGAAGATTCATTAATTAAGATTGACTGTTGAATAAGTCCAGCAATCATTTAACTGAGCAGGGATGATGTTCCCCTGACCTCAGAAAAGGTGTAGTTTTGAACGACGGAGTTAGGTAAGCCAATAGAGCCCATCCGAATCGATTTCTGCTACAAAGTAGGGATAGTTAGGGAAAATAAGATTTATAGGGAATAATTTATAATAAAAAATCAATAAGCCAGATCGTAATAGGAGAAAATTATGAAGAAAAGACTCAGAAGAAAGGAAGTAAAAGATACAGAATTGAACATGAAACTGAACAAGAAGCAGGAGAATTTAAGAAGAAGAAGATACAATACAATTGATAATTTCATCAAACTTAGAATCACGTTTTATAAAATGATCAATTTTGGTGGAAGGGCATTATATAACATCGCCAAATTCAGATCATATTTGTATAAGTATGAAAGAAATGCTAAAAAGTAATATAATTTGATAAATAAATAATGAAGAAAAAAATAGAATGTAGTTAAGAAAGAAGAAGGAAGAATGGTAAACAAAAGTAATTATTAAAAGAATAGACTAGACTGACAAACAAACGACTTTGACCCAACTCCAGAGATTGGCCAGATAAAACCCAAAATAAAATGAAACAAAATGGAAATGAAGGACAAGAAGAAGGAAAATAGAAATGAAACAAACCAAATATAAAGGAAATAAAGCGAAACCGAATGATAAAACACAGACAAATAATATAGAATATGGAAGGGAGAAATGATACACTTAAATATCATAAAGGAAACGAACCCAGTAACTAACCAATGTAAAATATCGGTATGGAGAACCATACATGACTTCCATGTTCTAAGATTTATATTTAAAATCATATTCGAAATGAAATATTTCCATAGAAACTACGTCTTTCTACTTATTGCTTCAGCATTAACCACAGTACTGTGGTCACTAACGTATACCACCTCACGTTTTCGCACTCGATTTTCACCGATGATGGCAGTCGATGGCACTGCCGAAAAGTCTGGTTTTGCAGAAAACATTGGACTACGGCTAAAGAGCCCGGGAAGCAATTTTAACAAAAAACTACTTCTTTGTTGCCGATAACGTAGTACACATATAAAAAATTCTCCCCTCCACCATCAACTATAATTTTTAATAATAGAAAATTACCCCCACCCCGTTCACCTAACCTCTTCATTTATAGATATTTCATCTACGTTTCTACAGTGGTTTACTATGAGCTTCTTATCAGGATACTTTATTTATAAAAATTAAGTACTTTACTCTTGTTAAATCATAAAATGTTTCAGGTAAACTACCCCTTTCTCTTAACCGATCTTCTCCAAAATCAACAGACCTTCCGTCCTCTACAATTCAGGGAAGCATGCAAAAAAATATTTGATTCTGTTTGAATGTGCGGCAGTTATCGTTCGTCATGGAAACATTTCTCTTGTTACAACATAAAATGTTGCAGGTAAACTACCCCTTTTCCTAAACTGATCTTCACCAAAATCAATAGACCTTGAGCTCTCTGCAACTCAGGAAAGGGTGCAAAAAATTATTTGATTCTCATTGAATTTTCGGCAGTTATCGTTCGTCATAAAAAAATTACCCTTTTTAAAACATAAAACGTTGCTGATAAACTACCCCTTCCCATAACCGATCTTCAACAAAATCAACAGACCTTGAGTTCTCTTTAGTTCAAAAAGGTATGCAAAAACCTAGTTGATTCTGTTTGAATTTACGGCAGTTATCGTTCGTCATATAAAAAATTACCCTTGTTAAAACATAAAATGTTGCTGGTAAACTACCCCTTTCCCTTAACCGATCTTCACCAACACCAATAGGTATTGAGAACTCTACAATACAGGGCTGTATGCAAAACATCATTTGATTCTGTTTGAATTTGCGGCTGTTATCGTTTACTATAGAAAAAAATTACCCTTGATATAAAACCGTTGTAGGTAAACTACCCCTTTCCCTTAACCGATCTTCACCAAAAATGACAGGTCTTGGGTACTCTACAATTAAGGCCTGCATGCAAACAATTATTTGATTCTGTTTGAATTTGCTGCTGTTATCGTTCGTCATAGAAAAAATACCCTTGTTAAAACATAAAACGTTGCAGGTAAACTACCCCTTTCCCTTAACCGATCTTCAACAAAATCAACAGACCTTGAGTTCTGTATAATTCAAAAAGGTGTGCAGATGAGTAATTGATTCTGTTTTAATGTACGGCAGTTATCGTTCGTCAAAAAAAATTACCCTTGATAAAACATAAAATGTTGCTGGTAAACAACCCTATTCCCTTAACCGATCTTCACCAAAACCAACAGGTCTTGAGAACTTTACATTTCAGGGCTGTATGCAAAATATTATATGATTCTGTTTGAATTTGCGGCTGTTATCGTTTGCCATATAAAATACCCTTGATAAAACAAAAAACGTGGCCGGTAAACTACTCCTTTTCCTTAACCGATCTTCACCAAAAACAATAGGTCTTTAGTACTCAACAAAACAGGGCTGTATGCAAAAACGTATTTGATTCTGTTTGAATTTGCGGCTCTTATCGTTTGCCATAGAAAATACCCTTTTAAAACATAAAACGTTGCAGGTAAACTACCCCTTTCCCTTAACCGATCTTCACCAACACCAATAGGTATTGAGAACTCTACAATACAGGGCTGTATGCAAAACATCATTTGATTCTGTTTGAATTTGCGGCTGTTATCGTTTACCATAGAAAAAAATTACCCTTGATAAAAAACTGTTGCTGGTAAACTACCCCTTTCCCTTAACCGATCTTCACCAAAAACGACAGATCTTGAGAACTCTACAATTTAGGGTTGTATGCAAAATATTATATGATTGTGTATGAATTTGCGGCTGTTATCGTTTGCCATACAAAATACCCTTGATAAAACAAAAAACGTGGCCGGTAAACTACCCTTTTCCCTTAAACGATCTTCACCAAAAACAGTAGGTCTTTAGTACTCAAGAAATCAGGGCTGTATGCAAAAACGTATTTGATTCTGTTTGAATTTGCGGCTCTTATCGTTTGCCATAGAAAATACCCTTGTTAAAACATAAAACGGTGCTGGTAAACTACCCCTTTTCCTTAACCGATCTTTACCAAAATCAACAGATGTGAGAACTCTACAATTCAGGGCTGTATGCGAAACATTATTTGATTGTGTTTGAATTTGCAGCTGTTATCGTTTGCCAAACAAACAAAATTACCCTTGATAAAAAAAACCGTTGCTGGTAAACTACCCCTTTCCCTCAACCGATGTTCACCAAAAACAATAGGTCATGAGTACTCTACAAATCAGGGCTGTATGCAAAAAATTATTTGATTCTGTTTGAATTTGCGGCAGTTATCGTTTGCCATAGAAAAAAAATCTACAGACACACACACAGACAGGCAGACAGACAGACACACACACAGACAGGCAGACAGACAGACACACACACAGACACTTTTTGAAAAACGACTTTTTTTCATGTTTTGAGTGTAGTACAATCAGAATCTGCAATAATCTCGAACACGATTTTTTTTGCCATCACCATACTTCCATTTCCTTAAGGAACATGGAAGTAAAAACAAGTATTAGTATTGACTAAATGATAAATGTAAATAATAATTGACAAAACCCGATAAATAAAAGTACACTAACCCAAGAATTAGAGAGTTATATGTAAGAAAGAACTATATAAAGACATGAACTTATTAATAGTATAAATAATATTTGTAAAGAGAGAGATAGTGAGAAAATAAAAATAACTAAGTGACAAAGAAAAGTACTGGGAGGGATTACCCACTAATAAACACTTAAAATAAAAATTTAAGAAGTGCCAAAAGTGAAAGTGTAAAAACCCCAAAATAATGAGAAAATCTAGTGGTAGATAAAAAACACTTAGTAAATCGGTGATAAACGCTAAATGGTTTAAAAGTGAATGTTATTAATAAATAAGAATATTGTTATTGATAGAATTAGGAAATAGAGTGATAGTTAAAGAACACTTAATAAATCAGTGATAAACACTAAACAATTTAATGGTGAACATGAATAGTAAGTAAGAATTTTGTTAATAATAGTAGTTAAAGATAGTATTAAGATTAAATATAAATGAAGGATACGATGTTATTCAGGGGAGAAAGCCCATAGAATGTCAACAGTGAGTGTTAACATGGATAAAAGGTAGAGATAATATAAGAAATATCGGTATGGAGAACCATACATGACTTCCATATTCTAAGATTTATATTTAAATCTTAATATCGCCTGCCAAGCGTGATATATTTTCTCTTATACATGATGTACATTAAAATGAAAAAATTTTAATTTTATTGCCTGGCAACAAAATTATTTTATTTTTAACAATTACCATTGTTTCAAAAAGTTTAAATAAATTTTCAAGTACTTTACTCTTGTTAAAACGTATAAGGTTGCAGGTAAACTACCCCTTCTTCTTAACCGATCTTCACCAAAATCGAAAGTCATTGAGACCTCTACAATTCAGGGACGTATGCAAAAAATTATTTGATTCTGTTTGAATTTGCGGCTGTTATCGTTTGCCATAGAAAATACGCTTGATAAAAAAACGTTGCAGGTAAACTACCCCTTTCCCTTAACCGATCTTCACCAAAAACAATAGGTCTTGAGTACTCTACAAATCAGGACTGTATGCAAAACATTATTTGATTCTGTTTGAATTTGCGGCTGTTATCATTTGCCATAGAAAATACCCTTGTTAAAAAAACGTTGCAGGTAAACTACCCCTTTCCCTCAACCGATCTTCACCAAAAACAATAGGTCTTGAGAAATCTACAATTCAGGGCTGTATGCGAAACATTATTTGATTCTGTTTGAATTTGCGGCTGTTATCGTTTGCCAAAAAAAAAAATTTCCCTTGATAAAAAAAACCGTTGCAGGTAAACTACCCCTTCCCCTCAACCGATCTTCACCAAAAACAATAGGTCGCGAGTACTCCACAAATCAGGGCTGTATGCAAAAAATTATTTGATTCTGTTTGAATTTGCGGCAGTTGTCGTTTGCCATAGAAAATACGCATGATAAAAAACGTTGCTGGTAAACTACCCCTTCCCCTCAACCGATCTTCACCAAAAACAATAGGTCTTGAGTACTCTACAAATCAGGGCTGTATGCAGAAAATTATTTGATTCTGTTTGAATTTGCGGCTGTTATCGTTTGCCATAGAAAATACCCTTGTTAAAAAAACGTTGTAGGTAAACTACCCCTTTCCCTTAACCGATCTTCACCAAAAACAAAAGGTATTGAGAACTCTACAATTTAGGGCTGTATGCAAATAATCTTTTCATTCTGTTTGAATTTGCGGCTGTTATCGTTTGCCATAGGAAATACCCTTGTTAAAACATAAAACGTTACAGGTAAACTACCCCTTTCCCTTAACCGATCTTCACCAAAAACAATAGGTCTTGAGAACTCTACAATTCAGGGCTGTATGCGAAACATTATTTGATTCTGTTTGAATTTGCGGCTGTTATCGTTTGCCAAACAAACAAAATTACCCTTGCTAAAAAAAACCGTTGCAGGTAAACTACCCCTTTCCCTCAACCGATCTTCACCAAAAACAATAGGTCGCGAGAACTCTGCAAAACCGTGCTGTATGCAAAAAATTATTTGATTCTGTTTGAATTTGCGGCAGTTATCGTTTGCCATAGAAAAAAAATCTACAGACAGACAGACAGACAGACACACAGACAGACAGACACACAGACACTTTTCGGAAAACGACTTTTTTTCATGTTTTGAGTGTAGTAGAATCAGAATCTGCAATAATCTCGAACACGATTTTTTTTGCCATCACCATACTTCCATTCCTTAAGGAATATGGAAGTAAAAATATATAGTAAAGAAATTAAAACAAAATCAATAAACACCCCATGTTATAAGGGATAATCAAGTAAATAAGTTTAAATAGTGTGATGATGTGTTATCACCTAAAAATAAATAAGAATGAAACCAATGGTTAACAAACGTTGTTTAATAGCTGTTAAAAAATTGTTCAATTAAATTTATGAATAGGATATGGCTGAAGGAATGATACAGACCATAGGCCTAGACGTTATGTTTTATGTAATAAAGAATAGTGAGTAATAGCCAAATTATTAACAATGGCAATTTAAATAAATAAGACGGTGAATCAATACAGATCAAATAACACTGGAAAATCAGTTAGGAAATAGTTAACAGACCATAATGTAAAAACTAATGGGAACATACAATTAGTATAAAAATAGATCCAAAACACAACAACAAGTAGACAAATCAATTATAATAACAAAACAAAACACATTAGGGTAAAATGAGATGTAATTTGTGTAAAATAAGTAAATAGAATCAGTTACTACTTAGGCCTAGGAAATGCCTAACTGTCAAAAAACAAATAACTACAAATTGTAAAAAATTAAAAAGGAAATTAACAAATCCAAGGCAAAGAACTAGCCAAGAATAATTTGTGAATCATATTAAAAGAAAAATGTTAGAATAAGAACTTAAAATAAAAAAGAAAAGTAATTAACAAATATTAACATAATTGTATAAACAATAATACATTATAGAACCCAACCTTATGGGATGTCAAAATAATCTTTGAAAGGAAATACAAACAGTAGTGATAATATTTAATACATAGGAAGGAAGACAGAAGAATAAAAGCAATCAGAAGATATACAGTAATTTTGAATAAAAAATTCAAAATTGATAACAATGGTTATATATATCAAGATTAACCAATCGGAATTAATTTGTAACCATGACAACCATGACCGTTGGTTAGAATTTTCAGTTAAATCTTATTACTCGTAAAGTGACGCTCTTCCAGAATAGATGCCAGGCCGTGAATGACCAAAATTTTAATTCAGAATGTCAAAAAAGTAAACAAAATTCCAAAAGATGAACAAGTAAGAAGTAGATGATGTACGAGAACCTTTAACGGATGCCAAGGACCATTTTACCTGAAATTTAAATGAATAACTTACTACCACTAACATGAAAAGGACATAAGATACTTAAGCCCCAAGATCATTGAAAATTGATGACTAATGCCGCCTCATTTCATTTCAACTGAACGACTGTTTACATCAAGTATACTGATTGATAAGTATTATTAAATTACCCGATTTTCAGAAATAAATTCACTTTAAATATTTCTCACAGTAATATGAACTCTCACTATAAACTGAATATAATTTCTTTCAAAGATTAAGTAAAAATTAAGACACTGAAAATTTGTCAACTAATAAAATAACCTGTTGTTAAATTCTGAACTTTTGAAACACACTTTATACACTTCAGGAACAAATTATAATTACACATTATATTATTTAAGTACAAATAATGTAAGGTAGTGTACTTTTTATTGTAATCATTAATAATCCTTTTATCGTAACCTCAAGAACCTGGATTTTGAATGGAACAAATTGTAAACAAACAAAACAGTCACCATCTTTGACTATATAATTCGTTCAAAATCGATTTGCTAAACCCTAGAGAAATTGTCTCATAATAATTGTCAGTGCAAATTTATTAAAAAACAAAATATAATTCATGTCAAACTGAGTAATTAACAATCACCAATGAATAAACTAGTACAGAGTGTAACCACTGTTTTTTTATTTCATTAGGAAAGTGTATTATACATTTGTGCATTTTAGCAAACAACTAGGTTGACGGCAAGCACTCATGTCGCAAACTCAGCGAACTACCTGCTTGATTAAGAAGGTCGAACTAAGGCGGGAATAAATTTGAATTCTCCACACCGCCTGAGCTGAGATCGCCCATCATCCTAAATTTTTTTAATTGTTTTAATTAAACAATTTGGCGCCTCCCGGGATTTATACACCCGTAGTGAACAACAGGTAAGGACTCCGATACTGGTTATTGTACGTTCGCGACGGACACAATCTGCGTGAGTTACGTTCCAGAGCGACGACGGATTGGTAAGACTTGAGAGTATACACATTACCCCAATTACACTCTTACACGTTCACAATGAGACGGACATAGTTATGTTACAATTTGGCACCCAACGTGGGGCTAGAAGAAAAGAAAGTACGACGTTCTAGCGGCGATTACGAAAAGATAAGATGTATACAAGAGGGTTGTCGAAAAAGTTGGCAAAGGACCAAGAAATGGAAGAAGGCAGACAGTAAGAAGAGACAGAAGCAGTCACAAACATTGAGATGTAACAACAGGCGGGTGATGGAGAAGAAGCTAGAGGAGGTCCGAGTTCACCAGAATTACAGAAATTAATGGATTTCATAACCGAACAAAATAAACGGACAAGTGAAAAAATAGACAGTATGAAGGAAGAAACCAATGAAAATTTCAAGAAACAGGAAGAAAAATTCGACAAGAGTGAGGACAGTTTAAAACAAATAAATGAAAAAATAGTTAGTACAAACGAAAGTACTAAAGAAGAATTAAGGCAGACAATTAACAAAAATAATGAAACCTTACAACAGCGATTGACGGAGGACATCCAACGAAGAAATGAAGAGTTGAAGGAAGAATTGAGGGAACAATTGAAGGAGGACCACGAGAAAAATAAAGAAGAAATGAAGCAGCAAATAATGCACCAATTAATTGAGTACCGGGAAGAAACCAAACAGCAGATCACAGAAACCAATGAGAAGTTAGAGGAGAGGTTGGAGAAAACTAACGAAACTGTTTCAGAAGTCTGTAAGGAGGTGATAAATAAAATAAACAACCTCGAAGGCGAAAACAAAAGGAGAATTGATGAATGTCACGAGGAAACAACCAAAAGATGTGAACAGGTGAAACAGGACATGAGTCAAGTCCGAGAAGAAAACCAGAAGGAGATAACAGTCATACGAACAGACCTGGGAGAAAGAATGGAAGGAGTGTACAGCAATCTAAATAAAATCAACAGCAAGGTGGACAAAAATAAACAAAGAATTGATGAGATGCATAGACGAGAAGAAATATTACAGGAAGAAGTGGACGCCTGGCGTGACCGGCCATATAACAGTAATCATATAATTAACAATGACAATCGGGATACAATCAACTTCCGCAACAATAAGCGCAATCCAAGAGAATTTCTTAAAAGAGTGGAAGAGTTAATTGTAAAAAATCGCGAACCCGATGGACAACGGTGAGGGGAATGCTGGACGAAATGTTTAAGGAAACCTATGACAACTGATGGACCGCCACAAGACCAGACATACAGAGCATCCAGGAGTTCAAGACACAATTCAAGGCAAAATACTGGTCAGAATCGACCCAGAATATGGTCCGCAACAACTTGAGTAATGGGAGGTATGAGAACCAAAATGGACAGTCTCTCACGTCATACTTTCTGGGAAACATCTGCATGGCCAGAAATTTGGAACCCCACATTCCTGAAGAGTGCCTGGTCATACAACTATCATACCACTATGATGATGCGATACAGAAGGCCCGTATGTATAGTCAAGTTAAAACAATTCAGGACATGGCCAGTCTATTAGAGAGCAACGAAAACGAATGGCAATACCGAAAGAACCGGTTCATGAGTTTCCGGAATAATAAAATTAATGAAGGTCCATCCCCACCAAACCAGCAGAGTGATAACAAACCATCGACGAACAACCCCAATAATTACCAAAGGAATCAACGCGATAATAATACACCAAGGAATTATAACCAAAATGGTAACGGCAACGGAAACTATAGAAACGACTACAGGGGTAACTACCAACGGAATGGTCCAAACAATTATTATCGTCCAGGCAACGGTAATAACACCAACCGAGGATATCGACCGCAAGTAAATTACGTACGATTTCAAACCCAGCGAAGTCCAGGAAGAAACTATTCTCGTACAAATAACCAACGAACGTACTATAACCAGGTACCAAACACCCGAACCCACTCATTCGAAGAAAACGCCGGAAATGATGGAGATAACTCGAACAACCGACAGGAGCCACCAACGAGCCACAATATAAACCCCACTGAAGCCAGGAGCAATGAGGTAATTCCTCATTTAAACGAATAAGGTCGGTGAGAACTGAAAACAGCCCATCACTGGACCAATCTCCTGGGGAATTAAAGACTATGCCGGACAAGAAGATTACCATAATACAGACAAACTACTTAAAAAATATAAGGGATGAATTAATTGAAGAGAATAATGACCTGATGCCTAGCAAGAACAGTGAAATAGTGTACATAAGTGCCCAAATAAATGGAACCAACTCAAACATAATGATCGATACAGGATCCAACATCTCTTTGATCGACCAAGTAGAATTAAATAGACTACAACAGGGAAGTAGAATACCAATACCAACTCTGCCAATAAACAATGTAACAATCATCGGTGCTACAGGCAGGCAAAATATGACAATCAGCACTGACTGAAAAAACCAAAGGTGAATAAACAACCAAAGTAAATTAAATAAAAACGATATAACAAAGCAAACGAATAAGTTTACAAATAAAGATGAATTAAAGAATATTGGTAGAGGAAGTATATAAACTATCAAAATTCAAAAATTATGTAAGATCAGATTACACTGTTATTTAGAGGAAAATATGAGATAAAATAAACTAATCAATGATAAATAATAACAAAGAAATTAGGTGAGATCAACTTGCAATACCATGTATAAAATATTTGAGATAAATGATAAAATAAGAAAATATAGATAAGATCAACTTACAATAACGTTTGGACAACATATGGGGAAAAATGAAAAAAAAATAAAGGAATGAGCTACAAAAAATTCCTAACTAGTAAGAACGACAAACTCACTATGATATTTAAAAAATATGTAAAAAAAAAAACGAAATGATCAACTTCCCCTACCATTTAGAAAAAATATGTGAGATAAAATAAACAAACCAATGATCAAGAATGAAATAAATAAATATTCTAAGAGTTATAATATAAAATGAGATGAATCAGAGAGTAATGGAAAGTGAATAAAAAGGTTAATTGTATCAATAAAAAATCAACGCTTCAAGCATTATCAAAGGGTATCGACAGAGAGAATTGAGAATTAAATATGACTCGAACTGAGCAATAATGAAATAAAAAAGTAAAAGATTCCCAACAAATATTATTATTATTATTAGTCACAAGATGACTGTATTGAAGATTCATTAATTAAGATTGACTGTTGAATAAGTCCAGCAATCATTTAACTGAGCAGGGATGATGTTCCCCTGACCTCAGAAAAGGTGTAGTTTTGAACGACGGAGTTAGGTAAGCCAATAGAGCCCATCCGAATCGATTTCTGCTACAAAGTAGGGATAGTTAGGGAAAATAAGATTTATAGGGAATAATTTATAATAAAAAATCAATAAGCCAGATCGTAATAGGAGAAAATTATGAAGAAAAGACTCAGAAGAAAGGAAGTAAAAGATACAGAATTGAACATGAAACTGAACAAGAAGCAGGAGAATTTAAGAAGAAGAAGATACAATACAATTGATAATTTCATCAAACTTAGAATCACGTTTTATAAAATGATCAATTTTGGTGGAAGGGCATTATATAACATCGCCAAATTCAGATCATATTTGTATAAGTATGAAAGAAATGCTAAAAAGTAATATAATTTGATAAATAAATAATGAAGAAAAAAATAGAATGTAGTTAAGAAAGAAGAAGGAAGAATGGTAAACAAAAGTAATTATTAAAAGAATAGACTAGACTGACAAACAAACGACTTTGACCCAACTCCAGAGATTGGCCAGATAAAACCCAAAATAAAATGAAACAAAATGGAAATGAAGGACAAGAAGAAGGAAAATAGAAATGAAACAAACCAAATATAAAGGAAATAAAGCGAAACCGAATGATAAAACACAGACAAATAATATAGAATATGGAAGGGAGAAATGATACACTTAAATATCATAAAGGAAACGAACCCAGTAACTAACCAATGTAAAATATCGGTATGGAGAACCATACATGACTTCCATGTTCTAAGATTTATATTTAAAATCATATTCGAAATGAAATATTTCCATAGAAACTACGTCTTTCTACTTATTGCTTCAGCATTAACCACAGTACTGTGGTCACTAACGTATACCACCTCACGTTTTCGCACTCGATTTTCACCGATGATGGCAGTCGATGGCACTGCCGAAAAGTCTGGTTTTGCAGAAAACATTGGACTACGGCTAAAGAGCCCGGGAAGCAATTTTAACAAAAAACTACTTCTTTGTTGCCGATAACGTAGTACACATATAAAAAATTCTCCCCTCCACCATCAACTATAATTTTTAATAATAGAAAATTACCCCCACCCCGTTCACCTAACCTCTTCATTTATAGATATTTCATCTACGGTTTCTACAGTGGTTTACTATGAGCTTCTTATCAGGATACTTTATTTATAAAAATTAAGTACTTTACTCTTGTTAAATCATAAAATGTTTCAGGTAAACTACCCCTTTCTCTTAACCGATCTTCTCCAAAATCAACAGACCTTCCGTCCTCTACAATTCAGGGAAGCATGAAATAAAATATTTGATTCTGTTTGAATGTGCGGCAGTTATCGTTCGTCATGGAAACATTTCTCTTGTTACAACATAAAATGTTGCAAGTAAACTACCCTTTTTCCTAAACTGATCTTCACCAAAATCAATAGCCCTTGAGCTCTCTGCAACTCAGGAAAGGGTGCAAAAAATTATTTGATTCTCATTGAATTTTCGGCAGTTATCGTTCGTCATAAAAAAATTACCCTTTTTAAAACATAAAACGTTGCTGATAAACTACCCCTTCCCTTAACCGATCTTCAACAAAATCAACAGACCTAGAGTTCTCTTTAGTTCAAAAAGGTATGCAAAAACCTAGTTGATTCTGTTTGAATTTACGGCAGTTATCGTTCGTCATATAAAAAATTACCCTTGTTAAAACATAAAATGTTGCTGGTAAACTACCCCTTTCCCTTAACCGATCTTCACCAACACCAATAGGTATTGAGAACTCTACAATACAGGGCTGTATGCAAAACATCATTTGATTCTGTTTGAATTTGCGGCTGTTATCGTTTACTATAGAAAAAAATTACCCTTGATATAAAACCGTTGTAGGTAAACTACCCCTTTCCCTTAACCGATCTTCACCAAAAATGACAGGTCTTGGGTACTCTACAATTAAGGCCTGCATGCAAACAATTATTTGATTCTGTTTGAATTTGCTGCTGTTATCGTTCGTCATAGAAAAAATACCCTTGTTAAAACATAAAACGTTGCAGGTAAACTACCCCTTTCCCTTAACCGATCTTCAACAAAATCAACAGACCTTGAGTTCTGTATAATTCAAAAAGGTGTGCAGAAGAGTAATTGATTCTGTTTTAATGTACGGCAGTTATCGTTCGTCAAAAAAAAATTACCCTTGATAAAACATAAAATGTTGCTGGTAAACAACCTTATTCCCTTAACCGATCTTCACCAAAACCAACAGGTCTTGAGAACTTTACATTTCAGGGCTGTATGCAAAATATTATATGATTCTGTTTGAATTTGCGGCTGTTATCGTTTGCCATATAAAATACCCTTGATAAAACAAAAAACGTGGCCGGTAAACTACTCCTTTTCCTTAACCGATCTTCACCAAAAACAATAGGTCTTTAGTACCCAACAAAACAGGGCTGTAAGCAAAAACGTATTTGATTCTGTTTGAATTTGCGGCTCTTATCGTTTGCCATAGAAAATACCCTTTTAAAACATAAAACGTTGCAGGTAAACTACCCCTTTCCCTTAACCGATCTTCACCAACACCAATAGGTATTGAGAACTCTACAATACAGGGCTGTATGCAAAACATCATTTGATTCTGTTTGAATTTGCGGCTGTTATCGTTTACCATAGAAAAAAATTACCCTTGATAAAAAACTGTTGCTGGTAAACTACCCCTTTCCCTTAACCGATCTTCACCAAAAACGACAGATCTTGAGAACTCTACAATTTAGGGTTGTATGCAAAATATTATATGATTGTGTGTGAATTTGCGGCTGTTATCGTTTGCCATACAAAATACCCTTGATAAAACAAAAAACGTGGCAGGTAAACTACCCTTTTCCCTTAAACGATCTTCACCAAAAACAGTAGGTCTTTAGTACTCAAGAAATCAGGGCTGTATGCAAAAACGTATTTGATTCTGTTTGAATTTGCGGCTCTTATCGTTTGCCATAGAAAATACCCTTTTAAAACATAAAATGTTGCAGGTAAACTACCCCTTTCCCTTAACCGATCTTCACCAAAAACAAAAGGTCTTGAGAACTCTACAATTCAGGGCAGCATGCAAAACATTATTTGATTATGTTTGAATTTGCGGCTGTTATCGTTTGCCATAGAAAATACCCTTGTTAAAACATAAAACGGTGCTGGTAAACTACCCCTTTTCCTTAACCGATCTTTACCAAAATCAACAGATTGTGAGAACTCTACAATTCAGGGCTGTATGCGAAACATTATTTGATTGTGTTTGAATTTGCAGCTGTTATCGTTTGCCAAACAAACAAAATTACCCTTGATAAAAAAACCGTTGCAGGTAAACTACCCCTTTCCCTCAACCGATGTTCACCAAAAACAATAGGTCATGAGTACTCTACAAATCAGGGCTGTATGCAAAAAATTATTTGATTCTGTTTGAATTTGCGGCAGTTATCGTTTGCCATAGAAAAAAAATCTACAGACACACACAGACAGGCAGACAGACAGACACACACACAGACACTTTTTGAAAAACGACTTTTTTTCATGTTTTGAGTGTAGTACAATCAGAATCTGCAATAATCTCGAACACGATTTTTTTTGCCATCACCATACTGCCATTTCCTTAAGGAACATGGAAGTAAAAACAAGTATTAGTATTGACTAAATGATAAATGTAAATAATAATTGACAAAACCCGATAAATAAAAGTACACTAACCCAAGAATTAGAGAGTTATATGTAAGGAAGAACTATATAAAGACATGAACTTATTAATAGTATAAATAATATTTGTAAAGAGAGAGATAGTGAGAAAATAAAAATAACTAAGTGACAAAGAAAAGTACTGGGAGGGATTACCCACTAATAAACACTTAAAATAAAAATTTAAGAAGTGCCAAAAGTGAAAGTGTAAAAACCCCAAAATAATGAGAAAATCTAGTGGTAGATAAAAAACACTTAGTAAATCGGTGATAAACGCTAAATGGTTTAAAAGTGAATGTTATTAATAAATAAGAATATTGTTATTGATAGAATTAGGAAATAGAGTGATAGTTAAAGAACACTTAATAAATCAGTGATAAACACTAAACAATTTAATGGTGAACATGAATAGTAAGTAAGAATTTTGTTAATAATAGTAGTTAAAGATAGTATTAAGATTAAATATAAATGAAGGATACGATGTTATTCAGGGGAGAGAGCCCATAGAATGTTAACAGTGAGTGTTAACATGGATAAAAGGTAGAGATAATATAAGAAAAAATATATAGTAAAGAAATTAAAACAAAATCAATAAACACCCCATGTTATAAGGGATAATCAAGTAAATAAGTTTAAATAGTGTGATGATGTGTTATCACCTAAAAATAAATAAGAATGAAACCAATGGTTAACAAACGTTGTTTAATAGCTGTTAAAAAATTGTTCAATTAAATTTATGAATAGGATATGGCTGAAGGAATGATACAGACCATAGGCCTAGATGTTATGTTTTATGTGAGTAATAGCCAAATTATTAACAATGGCAATTTAAATAAATAAGACGGTGAATCAATACAGATCAAATAACACTGGAAAATCAGTTAGGAAATTGTTAACAGACCATAATGTAAAAACTAATGGGAACATACAATTAGTATAAAAATAGATCCAAAACACAACAACAAATAGACAAATCAATTATAATAACAAAACAAAACACATTAGGGTAAAATGAGATGTAATTTGTGTAAAATAAGTAAATAGAATCAGTTACTACTTAGGCCTAGGAAATGCCTAACTGTCAAAAAACAAATAACTACAAATTGTAAAAAATTAAAAAGGAAATTAACAAATCCAAGGCAAAGAACTAGCCAAGAATAATTTGTGAATCATATTAAAAGAAAAATGTTAGAATAAGAACTTAAAATAAAAAAGAAAAGTAATTAACAAATATTAACATAATTGTATAAACAATAATACATTATAGAACCCAACCTTATGGGATGTCAAAATAATCTTTGAAAGGAAATACAAACAGTAGTGATAATATTTAATACATAGGAAGGAAGACAGAAGAATAAAAGCAATCAGAAGATATACAGTAATTTTGAATAAAAAATTCAAAATTGATAACAATGGTTATATATATCAAGATTAACCAATCGGAATTAATTTGTAACCATGACAACCATGACCGTTGGTTAGAATTTTCAGTTAAATCTTATTACTCGTAAAGTGACGCTCTTCCAGAATAGACGCCAGGCCGTGAATGACCAAAATTTTAATTTAGAATGTCAAAAAAGTAAACAAAATTCCAAAAGATGAACAAGTAAGAAGTAGATGATGTACGAGAACCTTTAACGGATGCCAAGGACCATTTTACCTGAAATTTAAATGAATAAATTACTACCACTAACATGAAAAGGACGTAAGATACTTAAGCCCCAAGATCATTGAAAATTGATGACTAATGCCGCCTCATTTCATTTCAACTGAACGACTGTTTACATCAAGTATACTGATTTGATAAGTATTATTAAATTACCCGATTTTCAGAAATAAATTCACTTTAAATATTTCTCACAGTAATATGAACTCTCACTATAAACTGAATATAATTTCTTTCAAAGATTAAGTAAAAATTAAGACACTGAAAATTTGTCAACTAATAAAATAACCTGTTGTTAAATTCCGAACTTTTGAAACACACTTTATACACTTCAGGAACAAATTATAATTACACATTATATTATTTAAGTACAAATAATGTAAGGTAGTGTACTTTTTATTGTAATCATTAATAATCCTTTTATCGTAATCTCAAGAACCTGGATTTTGAATGGAACAAATTGTAAACAAACAAAACAGTCGCCATCTTTGACTATATAATTCGTTCAAAATCGATTTGCTAAACTCTAGAGAAATTGTTTCATAATAATTGTCGGTGCAAATTTATTAAAAAACAAAATATAATTCATGTCAAACTGAGTAATTAACAATCACCAATGAATAAACTAGTACAGAGTGTAACCACTGTTTTTTTATTTCATTAGGAAAGTGTATTATACATTTGTGCATTTTAGCGAACAACTAGGTTGACGGCAAGCGCTCATGTCGCAAACTCAGCAAACTACCTGCTTGATTAAGAAGGTCGAACTAAGGCGGGAATAAATTTGAATTCTCCACACCGCCTGAGCTGAGATCGCCCATCATCCTAAATTTTTTTAATTGTTTTAATTAAACAATTTGGCGCCTCCCGGGATTTATACACCCGTAGTGAACAACAGGTAAGGACTCCGATACTGGTTATTGTACGTTCGCGACGGACACAATCTGCGTGAGTTACGTTCCAGAGCGACGACGGATTGGTAAGACTTGAGAGTATACACATTACCCCAATTACACTCTTACACGTTCACAATGAGACGGACATAGTTATGTTACAATTTGGCACCCAACGTGGGGCTAGAAGAAAAGAAAGTACGACGTTCTAGTGGCGATTACGAAAAGATAACAAGATGCATACAAGAGGGTTGTCGAAAAAGTTGGCAAAGGACCAAGAAATGGAAGAAGGCAGACAGGAAGAAGAGACAGAAGCAGTCACAAACATTGAGATGTAACAACAGGCGGGTGACGGAGAAGAAGCTAGAGGAAGTCTGAGTTCACCAGAATTACAGAAATTAATGGATTTCATAACCGAACAAAATAAACGGACAAGTGAAAAAATAGACAGTATGAAGGAAGAAACCAATGAAAATTTCAAGAAACAGGAAGAAAAATTCGACAAGAGTGAGGACAGTTTAAAACAAATAAATGAAAAAATAGTTAGTACAAACGAAAGTACTAAAGAAGAATTAAGGCAGACAATTAACAAAAATAATGAAACCTTACAACAGCGATTGACGGAGGACATCCAACGAAGAAATTAAGAGTTGAAGGAAGAATTGAGGGAACAATTGAAGGAGGACCACGAGAAAAATAAAGAAGAAATGAAGCAGCAAATAATGCACCAATTAATTGAGTACCGGGAAGAAACCAAACAGCAGATCACAGAAACCAATGAGAAGTTAGAGGAGAGGTTGGAGAAAACTAACGAAACTGTTTCAGAAGTCCGTAAGGAGGTGATAAATAAAATAAACGACCTCGAAGCCGAAAACAAAAGGAGAATTGATGAATGTCACGAGGAAACAACCAAAAGATGTGAACAGGTGAAACAGGACATGAGTCAAGTCCGAGAAGAAAACCAGAAGGAGATAACAGTCATACGAACAGACCTGGGAGAAAGAATGGAAGGAGTGTACAGCAATCTAAATAAAATCAACAGCAAGGTGGACAAAAATAAACAAAGAATTGATGAGATGCATAGACGAGAAGAAATATTACAGGAAGAAGTGGACGCCTGGCGTGACTGGCCATATAACAGTAATCATATAATTAACAATGACAATCGGGATACAATCAACTTCCGCAACTATAAGCGCAATCCAAGAGAATTTCCGAAAAGAGTGGAAGAGTTAATTATAAAAAATCGCGAACCCGATGGACAACGGTGAGGGGAATGCTGGACGAAATGTTTAAGGAAACCTATGACAACTGGTGGACCGCCACAAGACCAGACATACAGAGCATCCAGGAGTTCAAGACACAATTCAAGGCAAAATACTGGTCAGAATCGACCCAGAATATGGTCCGCAACAACTTGAGTAATGGGAGGTATGAGAACCAAAATGGACAGTCTCTCACGTCATACTTTCTGGGAAAAATCTGCATGGCCAGAAATTTGGAACCCCACATTCCTGAAGAGTGCCTGGTCATACAACTATCATACCACTATGATGATGCGATACAGTAGGCCCGCATGTATAGTCAAGTTAAAACAATTCAGGACATGGCCAGTCTATTAGAGAGCAACGAAAACGAATGGCAATACCGAAAGAACCGGTTCATGAGTTTCCGGAATAATAAAATTAATGAAGGTCCATCCCCACCAAACCAGCAGAGTGATAATAAACCACCGACGAACAACCCCAATAATTACCAAAGGAATCAACGCGATAATAATACACCAAGGAATTATAACCAAAATGGTAACGGCAACGGAAACTATAGAAACGACTACAGGGGTAACTACCAACGGAACGGTCCAAACAATTATTATCGTCCAGGCAACGGTAATAACACCAACCGAGGATATCGACCGCAAGTAAATTACGTACGATTTCAAACCCAGCGAAGTCCAGGAAGAAACTATTCTCGTACAAATAACCAACGAACGTACTATAACCAGGTACCAAACACCCGAACCCACTCATTCGAAGAAAACGCCGGAAATGATGGAGATAACTCGAACAACCGACAGGAGCCACCAACGAGCCACAATATAAACCCCACTGAAGCCAGGAGCAATGAGGTAATTCCTCATTTAAACGAATAAGGTCGGTGAGAACTGAAAACAGCCCATCACTGGACCAATCTCCTGGGGAATTAAAGACTATGCCGGACAAGAAGATTACCATAATACAGGCAAACTACTTAAAAAATATAAGGGATGAATTAATTGAAGAGAATAATGACCTGATGCCTAGCAGGAACAGTGAAATAGTGTACATAAGTGCCCAAATAAATGGAACCAACTCAACCATAATGATCGATACAGGATCCAACATCTCTTTGATCGACCAAGTAGAATTAAATAGACTACAACAGGGAAGTAAAATACCAATACCAACTCTGCCAATAAACAATGTAACAATCATCGGTGCTACAGGCAGGCAAAATATGACAATCAGCACTGACTGAAAAAACCAAAGGTGAATAAACAACCAAAGTAAATTAAATAAAAACGATATAACAAAGCAAACGAATAAGTTTACAAATAAAGATGAATTAAAGAATATTGGTAGAGGAAGTATTGAAACTTTACACTTAATTATAAAATTATAATTAACTCTTACCTTAGGGTTTTATTCCAGAGTCTTTCAGACGAAAACAGCTGCAAAAAGGATTATTTGGATTTGATATGGGCAAAGATCAAATACACCGTTTGTGCTAAAACAAATTGCCTCTGGTTTATTATGCAAAATAACTACTTCGTCTCTCTTTCATGACATTTAGACTAAATACTTGTTGAGTGAGTAACAATTGGTGAAATCAAACATAGTAACAAAATATTTCTTAATTAACTAGCTTATGACAACTATGGTATACCCCAACTATTTATTATTTGCAATGAACCAATACGTGATTTAGCTACACACTCACACACATTCGTTCTTTGATTTTATCGTTCTATTTAAACCCCACTTCGAGATCTCTGATGTACATTTTAGATTTACAATTTATTTATGTTGAATTATACTCTGTGGAAAAAGAGAAAATAATCTTGTTTAAAACTCAGTTAATACTTAACGTCTGAAGAACTCCGCTGTTTTGCACCTCTGCTGTGACTGCACTGTTTAACACACCATGATTTAGTTTTTACACTGTTTAACCGCGGTACTGTTATTGCTTATTTCAAATTAAGTTGATGCGCCACTATTACTTTAATCCACTTTAGAATAGCATTTCGTTTTGTTTTGTCGGCCGACATAAATTTTCGAACACTTAGCTCGCTTAGGCTGGCCGCGCGGCCCTGTGTCACAACTGGCACTGGCGTTAGTTCGCTAAATTGCATACAGTGTTTTTTGGTCACGTGATCGTGCATATGTGCTCCCATTGGTGCTATAGAAAGAGCGCCTTAGCATAGGCGGGAAGGTGAGCAATGTTTTTGCCACCTGGCGCAATGTGCAGTTACATTACTTTCTTTCGTGATTCACGGCTGAGGCTAAGTTTGATGTTATTTCACAATTGGTCTGCGTTGCTTGAGTACGGAGACAAAACATAGCCTGTCTGGTTGACTAACTCGGGGTTCTGCAAGGGTGAACAATGACTGTATGGAAAATATAATTTTTAAAATGTTACCTTGGCTCTACAATTTCGTACCGTTACAATACCCCCCCCCCCAATAAGAGATTGAAAGCCGAAGCGTTCAAACTCTTATTGCCTAAACCTAAGAGGATCAGTGAGGATATGGCGCCGCAACCCCCCTGAACACTCTACTGACATCATGGGTTCTTACCCCCTAGTCTGGCGACTGCGACAGCACCCATCCGATCTTACTGGACTTCTCCGGTCGAGATCCCAACACCGAAAAATCGAACAGATACCCGACCCAGTGTCGCCTGACTTTAAAACATTTGATTAAAAAATTGACAAGCAGCCTTCCATCACTCCATATCACACAACTGGTTCGTTTCCTCTTAGCCGTACTGGTTCATTGACAACGTACTGGCTCATTTTATTATAGACCCTAAACAATGGTATTAATAAAACAATATTGGTTTACAATGGTACACAGAAATTCCAGTTGAATTGAATAATATTCCCTGTACAATCTTGCCCAACCAAAATGACACATTAATTATACAAAATAACATTAACTCACAGTAAATACAAATTATATCCTTGCTTGCCTACTCATATTTATATAGAATAAACAAATTTTTTTTTTTTTTTTTACTACCCCCCTTTTAATCCCTTAACCCCTGATACCCGTTACATTTTAATGTGTTCTGCGCGAGGCTTCTTGGCCTTTTTCAGCCTCATCCTTGCCGTAACCCACATCTCCCTCGTGACCTGTAACTGGGTCACCGCCCATCCACACTCACTATTACCCCCCCCAGACTGTAGCGTCTAGTTGCTTTCACAAGGACTGATGCGGAAGGGGTGGACATTTTTTTCTTTTATTCCACCCCCATCCTTGCTTCGGCGTTACAATAAAATTCGGTATACATATAACCTGCTATTTTTATTTATACGCCCCTAATGGACTACCACCCCTATCTGGGTGAAAATAGACCTGTTCCAAAATTTGGTAGATGCCCCAAAAAATAACCCCCCTACTAAGTCTAACAAACCACCGGGTTGACAAAATACAACAAACCACAAGCCGGTTATATCAAGTAAAATTTATGATTTGCCACAATTAACTACTTTCACGGTCATGGTCCAGTGAGGTCATGACTGCACTTAGGTGGGGAATCTACAGTTAAAACATAAAATATAAATTGGCATTGATACAAGTTACGTGGATAGTAATATGCACCTCTAAGTTCCCAAACATTGTTTACAGCATTTACACAAAATTCCCTTCAATTTCCCATTTAAGTAAAGTACATATTTCCTTTGTTTTACAATTACCTGAAGTTTGCATCAGAATAAATTTAAATTTATTATTAAAATCCTCTTTCCAATTAATTTAATTACCAATTGATTTAATTTTATTTAATTTCTCAAACTCCACGTCACAGGAATTACCTCATTATTATTTTGTCTGTAAAATTAACTTCAATCCTTTTATGTCACAATAAGGTTTTACTCAAGATACTGATTCAGCAGACTACAACGGTTTTTGTTATGGTCACCAAGTATGACTACAAACATTAGTCTCAACATACCACACCTGTTTATATAAACAGTTATGTGCCAGGTTTGTTTTCATAAACAACAGTTATAAACATTCTCAGTTTCAGCATTCATAGTCTAAACACTCTGGTTACATCATATACTGCCATATCTGCTTACTACACTTTTCGAATTTTTTATAAATCTTTTAGATAACATATTTATCAATGGCTATTTCTTACAATTGAAGCCAAATATTATTTTAATTCACCTTTCAGTTATTATTTCTCTTTTAATTACAATTTCTATTTAGTACCATTATTTCTATCCATTTTTATTATTATTACACTCTTTTCACACCTGTAAGCATTTTATTCTATCTGATTGGTATTATAAACTTTATACTTACAATACATTGTCCACTTATTGACATGAATACAAAATACACACCACACACACACCAATATCTCCGTGTAACCTCTGAAACACTTAACAACAATGTTATTTCATACAAACAATTCAACATTTTATAATACATACAATTAATTTCACTACACATGTATTTACAACTCTTCAACAATAATTATTCAGTTGTGTCACACTTCAATATCAAAAATCAGCTAGGTCATTACCATATATTAACATATTTAAAATTGTTCATTTATGAATTTCAACCTCCATCGTCAAAAATTAGTCGGGGTTTCAAATAACACTTTTGAATTTTATTTACATTCCGTATACGGTTATCTTGTGTATAGTAACCATAAAATTTCTGTTTGTTCATTTTACCATAATAATCATATACCAGGTCAACATTATTTGTTTCTGTCCAGTCTCCATTAGTAATTATATTCATTGTCAAGTCAGTTCTTTTTTCATCATAAGGTAAATTATTATTCTTTAAACATGCATCATCATATAACAGGTAAGTATTTCGTCTCTTTCAGCTCATTATAATTTCTCTGCAACTTATATAATTCTATTTCTTTATCAATGCACAACTCTCTCTCAAAACATCTTTCATCATCATAACACCATATCACATTTTTATCATTCCACGCAGAGGGCACAAAATTATTCAACAAAATTAAACATCTCAAATCTTTCACTAATAAGGGTCTCTTGCCCTCCAATAATAACAATTTTGAACACTCTGGTTCATCACAAATAAGGGAACAATTTACCCTCTGCCCTACACATTCATCTACTCTTTCTTTCCATTCCTTTTCTAATTCAACAACACTAATTATTACTCCATTACAACTTATCATTTTCTCACTCTCACTTACTATTTCACTATCTATTTTCAGCATATCACTCTCTGATACCACATTCTTAATTATATCATCATTTTCAGCATTATTTCTCTCACTTGTTACTTTTTTATTGTCATTATTACTGTTACTTTTAATCTGTTTTCCTATTGACTCTATTATTTGTTCTTTAAATGTATTGAAACATTCATTCGTCTCATTTAAACGTTTATTAATATTGTCTTCTAACTTAACACTCTGTTGTTTCATATCATATAAACGCTCCTCGAATTTTTGGTCAATATTATTTATATCGCCCTTTAACTCATGGAACTTAACATCACTTACATCAAAACGACTATTTATAATATCAAAATTACTACTCAATTTATCAAATTTATTATTTAAACTGCACAATGTGCTACATAGATATTTCATCATATTATCTTCTGGTTGATTATTTTGATTCATTACGGGTGGGGTTACCTGAATCCCTGAGTCATCTATTTCATCTGACTTACTTGATTCTCTAATTTGAACTGGGATTGGGGTCAAATGGACCTCCAACCCGCTCATGACCGTTGATTCGGTCAAACTATTATTTTCCATTTTTATTTATTATTTTTATATATATAACTATGCGTAATTTTGTTTCTACAATTTACAACCTCGCCCCACTCCCAAATAACCCGTTCTGCAGCTTAATTAGGTCTGGCGAATATAACCACAAATTATATTCGCCGTCCCAGTTCGGGGACCAGTGAAACTTTTCACTTAATTAAATTATAATTAACTCTTACCTTAGGGTTTTATTCCAGAGTCTTTCAGACGAAAACAGCTGCAAAAAGGATTATTTGGATTTGATATGGGCAAAGATCAAATACACCGTTTGTGCTAAAACAAATTGCCTCTGGTTTATTATGCAAAATAACTACTTCGTCTTTCTTTCATGACATTTAGACTAAATACTTGTTGAGTGAGTAACAATTGGTGAAATCAAACATAGTAACAAAATATTTCTTAATTAACTAGCTTATGACAACTATGGTATACCCCAACTATTTATTATTTGCAATGAACCAATACGTGATTTAGCTACACACTCACACACATTCGTTCTTTGATTTTATCGTTCTATTTAAACCCCACTTCGAGATCTCTGCTGTACATTTTAGATTTACAATTTATTTATGTTGAATTATACTCTGTGGAAAAAGAGAAAATAATCTTGTTTAAAACTCAGTTAATACTTAACGTCTGAAGAACTCCGCTGTTTTGCACCTCTGCTGTGAATGCACTGTTTAACACACCATGATTTAGTTTTTACACTGTTTAACCGCGGTACTGTTATTGCTTATTTCAAATTAAGTTGATGCGCCACTATTACTTTAATCCACTTTAGAATAGCATTTCGTTTTGTTTTGTCGGCCGACATAAATTTTCGAACACTTAGCTCGCTTAGGCTGGCCGCGCGGCCCTGTGTCACAACTGGCACTGGCGTTAGTTCGCTAAATTGCATACAGTGTTTTTTGGTCACGTGATCGTGCATATGTGCTCCCATTGGTGCTATTGAAAGAGCGCCTTAGCCTAGGCGGAAGGTGAGCAATGTTTTTGCCGCCTGGCGCAATGTGCAGTTACATTACTTTCTTTCATGATTCACGGCTGAGGCTAAGTTTGATGTTATTTCACAATCGGTCTGCGTTGCTTGAGTACGGAGACAAAACAGAGCCTGTCTGGTTGACTAACTCGGGGTTCTGCAAGGGTGAACAATGACTGTATGGAAAATATAATTTTTAAAATGTTACCTTGGCTCTACAATTTCGTACCGTTACAGTATATAAACTATCAAAATTCAAAAATTATGTAAGATCAGATTACACTGTTATTTAGAGGAAAATATGAGATAAAATAAACTAATCAATGATACTTTTCTTTTATAAAATTGCTAAACTGCTATAATTGTTTTTATTAAAACAATTATAGCAGTTTAACAATTTTATAAAAGAAAAGTAAGGATGGCTGCTAATTTAAACAATACGAAGAATAATCAATGATAAATAATAACAAAGAAATTAGGTGAGATCAACTTGCAATACCATGTATAAAATATTTGAGATAAATGATAAAATAAGAAAATATAGATAAGATCAACTTACAATAACGTTTGGACAACATATGAGGAAAAATGAAAAAAAAATAAAGGAATGAGCTACAAAAAATTCCTAACTAGTAAGAATGACAAACTCACTATGATAGTTAAAAAATATGTAAAAAAAAAACGAAATGATCAACTTCCCCTACCATTTAGAAAAAATATGTGAGATAAAATAAACAAACCAATGATCAAGAATGAAATAAATAAATATTCTAAGAGTTATAATATAAAATGAGATGAATCAGAGAGTAATTGAAAGTGAATAAAAAGGTTAATTGTATCAATAAAAAATCAACGCTTCAAGCATTATCAAAGGGTATCGACAGAGAGAATTGAGAATTAAATATGACTCGAACTGAGCAATAATGAAATAAAAAAGTAAAAGATTCCCAACAAATATTATTATTATTATTATTAGTCACAAGATGACTGTATTGAAGATTCATTAATTAAGATTGACTGTTGAATAAGTCCAGCAATCATTTAACTGAGCAGGGATGATGTTCCCCTGACCTCAGAAAAGGTGTAGTTTTGAACGACGGAGTTAGGTAAGCCAATAGAGCCCATCCGAATCGATTTCTGCTACAAAGTAGGTATAGTTAGGGAAAATAAGATTTATAGGGAACAATTTATAATAAAATATCAATAAGCCAGATCGTAATAGGAGAAAATTATGAAGAAAAGACTCAGAAGAAAGGAAGTAAAAGATACAGAATTGAACATGAAACTGAACAAGAAGCAGGAGAATTTAAGAAGAAGAAGATACAATACAATTGATAATTTCATCAAATTTAGAATCACGTTTTATAAAATGATCAATTTTGGTGGAAGGGCATTATATAACATCGCCAAATTCAGATCATATTTGTATAAGTATGAAAGAAATGCTAAAAAGTAATATAATTTGATAAATAAATAATGAAGAAAAAAATAGAATGTAGTTAAGAAAGAAGAAGGAAGAATGGTAAACAAAAGTAATTATTAAAAGAATAGACTAGACTGACAAACAAACGACTTTGACCCAACTCCAGAGATTGGCCAGATAAAACCCAAAATAAAATGAAACAAAATGGAAATGAAGGACAAGAAGAAGGAAAATAGAAATGAAACAAACCAAATATAAAGGAAATAAAGCGAAACCGAATGATAAAACACAGACAAATAATATAGAATATGGAAGGGAGAAATGATACACTTAAATATCATAAAGGAAACGAACCCAGTAACTAACCAATGTAAAATATCGGTATGGAGAACCATACATGACTTCCATGTTCTAAGATTTATATTTAAAATCATATTCGAAATGAAATATTTCCATAGAAACTACGTCTTTCTACTTATCGCTTCAGCATTAACCACAGTACTGTGGTCACTAACGTATACCACCTCACGTTTTCGCACTCGATTTTCACCGATGATGGCAGTCGATGGCACTGCCGAAAAGTCTGGTTTTGCAGAAAACATTGGACTACGGCTAAAGAGCCCGGGAAGCAATTTTAACAAAAAACTACTTCTTTGTTGCCGATAACGTAGTACACATATAAAAAATTCTCCCCTCCACCATCAACTATAATTTTTAATAATAGAAAATTACCCCCACCCCGTTCACCTAACCTCTTCATTTATAGATATTTCATCTACGTTTCTACAGTGGTTTACTATGAGCTTCTTATCAGGATACTTTATTTATAAAAATTAAGTACTTTACTCTTGTTAAATCATAAAATGTTTCAGGTAAACTACCCCTTTCTCTTAACCGATCTTCTCCAAAATCAACAGACCTTCCGTCCTCTACAATTCAGGGAAGCATGCAAAAAAATATTTGATTCTGTTTGAATTTGCTGCTGTTATCGTTCATCATAGAAAAAATACCCTTGTTAAAACATAAAACGTTGCAGGTAGACTACCCCTTTCCCTTAACCGATCTTCAACAAAATCAACAGACCTTGAGTTCTGTATAATTCAAAAAGGTGTGCAGAAGAGTAATTGATTCTGTTTTAATGTACGGCAGTTATCGTTCGTCAAAAAAAAATTACCCTTGATAAAACATAAAATGTTGCTGGTAAACAACCTTATTCCCTTAACCGATCTTCACCAAAACCAACAGGTCTTGAGAACTTTACATTTCAGGGCTGTATGCAAAATATTATATGATTCTGTTTGAATTTGCGGCTGTTATCGTTTGCCATATAAAATACCCTTGATAAAACAAAAAACGTGTCCGGTAAACTACCCCTTTTCCTTAACCGATCTTCACCAAAAACAATAGGTCTTTAGTACTCAACAAAACAGGGCTGTATGCAAAAACGTATTTGATTCTGTATGAATTTGCGGCTCTTATCGTTTGCCATAGAAAATACCCTTTTAAAACATAAAACGTTGCAGGTAAACTACCCCTTTCCCTTAACCGATCTTCACCAACACCAACAGGTATTGAGAACTCTACAATACAGGGCTGTATGCAAAACATCATTTGATTCTGTTTGAATTTGCGGCTGTTATCGTTTACCATAGAAAAAAATTACCCTTGATAAAAAACCGTTGCAGGTAAACTACCCCTTTCCCTTAACCGATCTTCACCAAAAACGACAAGTCTTGAGAACTCTACAATTTAGGGTTGTATGCAAAATATTATATGATTTTGTTTGAATTTGCGGCTGTTATCGTTTGCCATACAAAATACCCTTGATAAAACAAAAAACGTGGCAGGTAAACTACCCCTTTCCCTTAAACGATCTTCACCAAAAACGACATGTCTTTAGTACTCATGAAATCAGGGCTGTATGCAAAAACGTATTTCATTCTGTTTGAATTTGCGGCTCTTATCGTTTGCCATAGAAAATACCCTTTTAAAACATAAAACGTTGCAGGTAAACTACCCCTTTCCCTTAACCGATCTTCACCAACACCAATAGGTATTGAGAACTCTACAATACAGGGCTGTATGCAAAACATCATTTGATTCTGTTTGAATTTGCGGCTGTTATCGTTTACCATAGAAAAAAATTACCCTTGATAAAAAACCGTTGCAGGTAAACTACCCCTTTCCCTTAACCGATCTTCACCAAAAACGACAGGTCTTGAGAACTCTACAATTTAGGGTTGTATGCAAAATATTATATGATTTTGTGTGAATTTGCGGCTGTTATCGTTTGCCATACAAAATACCCTTGATAAAACAAAAAACGTGGCTGGTAAACTACCCCTTTCCCTTAAACGATCTTCACCAAAAACGATATGTCTTTAGTACTCATAAAATCAGGGCTGTATGCAAAATCGTATTTCATTCTGTTTGAATTTGCGGCTCTTATCGTTTGCCATAGAAAATACCCTTTTAAAACATAAAACGTTGCTGGTAAACTACCCTTCCCCTTAACCGATCTTCACCAAAAACAAAAGGTCTTGAGAACTCTACAATTCAGGGCAGTATGCAAAACATTATTTGATTATGTTTGAATTTGCGGCTGTTATCGTTTGCCATAGAAAATACCCTTGTTAAAACATAAAACGGTGCAGGTAAACTACCCCTTTTCCTTAACCGATCTTTACCAAAATCAACAGATCGTGAGAACTCTACAATTCAGGGCTGTATGCGAAACATTATTTGATTGTGTTTGAATTTGCAGCTGTTATCGTTTGCCAAACAAACAAAATTCCCCTTGATAAAAACAAACCGTTGCTGGTAAACTACCCCTTTCCCTCAACCGATGTTCACCAAAAACAATAGGTCGTGAGTACTCTACAAATCAGGGCTGTATGCAAAAAATTATTTGATTCTGTTTGAATTTGCGGCAGTTATCGTTTGCCATAGAAAAAAAATCTACAGACACACACAGCAGGCAGACAGACAGACACACACACAGACACTTTTCGAATAACGACTTTTTTCATGTTTTGAGTGTAGTACAATCAGAATCTGCAATAATCTCAAACACGATTTTTTTTGCCATCACCATACTTCCATTTCCTTAAGGAACATGGAAGTAATATCGGTATGGAGAACCATACATGACTTCCATATTCTAAGATTTATATTTAAAATCATTTTCACCCAAAAAGCCAGGCTGTGTCTTACCTGCCTTTTTATTGCTGTATTAAATGAAAAATATTATATTACATTAAAATGAAAAAATTATAATTTTATTGCCTGGCAACAAAATTATTTTATTTTTAACAATTACCATTGTTTCAAAAAGTTTAAATAAATTTTCAAGTACTTTACTCTTGTTAAAACATAAAAGGTTGCAGGTAAACTACCCCTTCCCCTTAACCGATCTTCACCAAAATCGAAAGTCATTGAGACCTCTACAATTCAGGGACGTATGCAAAAAATTATTTTATTCTGTTTGAATTTGCAAAATATTATTTTATTTGCCATAGAAAATACGCTTGATAAAAAAACGTTGCAGGTAAACTACCCCTTCCCCTTAACCGATCTTCACCAAAAACAATAGGTCTTGAGTACTCTACAAATCAGGGCTGTATGCAAAACATTATTTGATTCTGTTTGAATTTGCGGCTGTTATCGTTTGCCATAGAAAATACACTTGTTAAAAAAACGTTGCTGGTAAACTACCCCTTTCCCTCAACCGATCTTCACCAAAAACAATAGGTCTTGAGAACTCTACAATTTAGGGCTGTATGCAAATAATCTTTTGATTCTGTTTGAATTTGCGGCTGTTATCGTTTGCCATAAGAAATACCCTTGTTAAAACATAAAACGTTACAGGTAAACTACCCCTTTCCCTTAACCGATCTTCACCAAAAACAATAGGTCTTAAGTACTCTACATATCAGGGCTGTATGCAAAACATTATTTGATTCTGTTTGAATTTGCGGCTGTTATCGTTTGCCATAGAAAATACCCTTGTTAAAAAAACGTTGCAGGTAAACTACCCCTTTCCCTCAACCGATCTTCACCAAAAACAATAGGTCTTGAGAACTATACAACTTAGGTCTGTATGCAAATAATCTTTTGATTCTGTTTGAATTTGCGGCTGTTATCGTTTGCCATAAGAAATACCCTTGTTAAAACATAAAACGTTACTGGTAAACTACCCCTTTCCCTTAACCGATCTTCACCAAAATCAACAGATCTTGAGAACTCTACAATTCAGGGCTGTATGCGAAACATTATTTGATTCTGTTTGAATTTGCGGCTGTTATCGTTTGCCAAACAAACAAAATTACCCTTGCTAAAAAAAAACCGTTGCCGGTAAACTACCCCTTTCCCTCAACCGATCTTCACCAAAAACAAAAGGTCGCGAGTACTCTGCAAATCAGAGCTGCATGCAAAAAATTATTTGATTCTGTTTGAATTTGCGGCAGTTATCGTTTGCCATAAAAAAAAATCTACAGACAGACAGATAGACACACAGACACACAGACAGACAGACACACACACAGACACTTTTCGGAAAACGACTTTTTTTCATGTTTTGAGTGTAGTACAATCAGAATCTGCAATAATCTCGAACACGATTTTTTTTGCCATCACCATACTTCCATTCCTTAAGGAATATGGAAGTAAAAACAAGTATTAGTATTGACTAAATGATAAATGTAAATAATAATTGACAAAACCCGATAAATAAAAGTACACTAACCCAAGAATTAGAGAGTTATATGTAAGAAAGAACTATATTAAGACATGAACTTATTAATAGTATAAATAATATTTGTAAAGAGAGAGATAGTGAGAAAATAAAAATAACTAAGTGACAAAGAAAAGTACTGGGAGGGATTACCCACTAATAAACACTTAAAATAAAAATTTAAGAAGTGCCAAAAGTGAAAGTGTAAAAACCCCAAAATAATGAGAAAATCTAGTGATAGATAAAAAACACTTAGTAAATCAGTGATAAACGCTAAATGGTTTAAAAGTGAATGTTATTAATAAATAAGAATATTGTTATTGATAGAATTAGGAAATAGAGTGATAGTTAAAGAACACTTAATAAATCAGTGATAAACACTAAACAATTTAATGGTGAACATGAATAGTAAGTAAGAATTTTGTTAATAATAGTAGTTAAAGATAGTATTAAGATTAAATATAAATGAAGGATACGATGTTATTCAGGGGAGAAAGCCCGTAGAATGTCAACAGTGAGTGTTAACATGGATAAAAGGTAGAGATAATATAAGAAAAAATATATAGTAAAGAAATTAAAACAAAATCAATAAACACCCCATGTTATAAGGGATAATCAAGTAAATAAGTTTAAATAGTGTGATGATGTGTTATCACCTAAAAATAAATAAGAATGAAACCAATGGTTAACAAACGTTGTTTAATCGCTGTTAAAAAATTGTTCAATTAAATTTATGAATAGGATATGGCTGAAGGAATGATACAGACCATAGGCCTAGATGTTATGTTTTATGTGAGTAATAGCCAAATTATTAACAATGGCAATTTAAATAAATAAGACGGTGAATCAATACAGATCAAATAACACTGGAAAATCAGTTAGGAAATAGTTAACAGACCATAATGTAAAAAATGATGGGAACATACAATTAGTATAAAAATAGATCCAAAACACAACAACAAATAGACAAATCAATTATAATAACAAAACAAAACACATTAGGGTAAAATGAGATGTAATTTGTGTAAAATAAGTAAATAGAATCAGTTACTACTTAGGCCTAGGAAATGCCTAACTGTCAAAAAACAAATAACTACAAATTGTAAAAAATTAAAAAGGAAATTAACAAATCCAAGGCAAAGAACTAGCCAAGAATAATTTGTGAATCATATTAAAAGAAAAATGTTAGAATAAGAACTTAAAATAAAAAAGAAAAGTAATTAACAAATATTAACATAATTGTATAAACAATAATACATTATAGAACCCAACCTTATGGGATGTCAAAATAATCTTTGAAAGGAAATACAAACAGTAGTGATAATATTTAATACATAGGAAGGAAGACAGAAGAATAAAAGCAATCAGAAGATATACAGTAATTTTGAATAAAAAATTCAAAATTGATAACAATGGTTATATATATCAAGATTAACCAACCGGAATTAATTTGTAACCATGACAATGGACCGTTGGTTACGAATTTTCAGTTAAATCTTATTACTCGTAAAGTGACGCTCTTCCAGAATAGACGCCAGGCCGTGAATGACCAAAATTTTAATTTAGAATGTCAAAAAAGTAAACAAAATTCCAAAAGATGAACAAGTAAGAAGTAGATGATGTACGAGAACCTTTAACGGATGCCAAGGACCATTTTACCTGAAATTTAAATGAATAAATTACTACAACTAACATGAAAAGGACGTAAGATACTTAAGCCCCAAGATCATTGAAAATTGATGACTAATGCCGCCTCATTTCATTTCAACTGAACGACTGTTTACATCAATATACTGATTTGATAAGTATTATTAAATTACCCGATTTTCAGAAATAAATTCACTTTAAATATTTCTCACAGTAATATGAACTCTCACTATAAACTGAATATAATTTCTTTCAAAGATTAAGTAAAAATTAAGACACTGAAAATTTGTCAACTAATAAAATAACCTGTTGTTAAATTCCGAACTTTTGAAACACACTTTATACACTTCAGGAACAAATTATAATTACACATTATATTATTTAAGTATAAATAATGTAAGGTAGTGTACTTTTTATTGTAATCTTTAATAATCCTTTTATCGTAATCTCAAGAACCTGGATTTTGAATGGAACAAATTGTAACAAACAAAACAGTCGCCATCTTTGACTATATAATTCGTTCAAAATCGATTTGCTAAACCCTAGAGAAATTGTTTCATAATAATTGTCGGTGCAAATTTATTAAAAAACAAAATATAATTCATGTCAAACTGAGTAATTAACAATCACCAATGAATAAACTAGTACAGAGTGTAACCACTGTTTTTTATTTCATTAGGAAAGTGTATTGTACATTTGTGCATTTTAGCGAACAACTAGGTTGACGGCAAGCGCTCATGTCGCAAACTCAGCAAACTACCTGCTTGATTAAGAAGGTCGAACTAAGGCGGGAATAAATTTGAATTCTCCACACCGCCTGAGCTGAGATCGCCCATCATCCTAAATTTGTTTAATTGTTTTAATTAAACAATTTGGCGCCTCCCGGGATTTATACACCCGTAGTGAACAACAGGTAAGGACTCCGATACTGGTTATTGTACGTTCGCGACGGACACAATCTACGTGAGTTACGTTCCAGAGCGACGACGGATTGGTAAGACTTGAGAGTATACACATTACCCCAATTACACTCTTACACGTTCACAATGAGACGGACATAGTTATGTTACAATTTGGCACCCAACGTGGGGCTAGAAGAAAAGAAAGTACGACGTTCTAGCGGCGATTACGAAAAGATAACAAGATGCATACAAGAGGGTTGTCGAAAAAGTTGGCAAAGGACCAAGAAATGGAAGAAGGCAGATAGGAAGAAGAGACAGAAGCAGTCACAAACATTGAGATGTAACAACAGGCGGGTGACGGAGAAGAAGCTAGAGGAAGTCTGAGTTCACCAGAATTACAGAAATTAATGGATTTCATAACCGAACAAAATAAACGGACAAGTGAAAAAATAGACAGTATGAAGGAAGAAACCAATGAAAATTTCAAGAAACAGGAAGAAAAATTCGACAAGAGTGAGGACAGTTTAAAACAAATAAATGAAAAAATAGTTAGTACAAACGAAAGTACTAAAGAAGAATTAAGGCAGACAATTAACAAAAATAATGAAACCTTACAACATCGATTGACGGAGGACATCCAACGAAGAAATGAAGAGTTGAAGGAAGAATTGAGGGAACAATTGAAGGAGGACCACGAGAAAAATAAAGAAGAAATGAAGCAGCAAATAATGCACCAATTAATTGAGTACCGGGAAGAAACCAAACAGCAGATCACAGAAACCAATGAGAAGTTAGAGGAGAGGTTGGAGAAAACTAACAAAACTGTTTCAGAAGTCCGTAAGGAGGTGATAAATAAAATAAATGACCTCGAAGGCGAAAACAAAAGGAGAATTGATGAATGTCACGAGGAAACAACCAAAAGATGTGAACAGGTGAAACAGGACATGCGTCAAGTCCGAGAAGAAAACCAGAAGGAGATAACAGTCATACGAACAGACCTGGGAGAAAGAATGGAAGGAGTGTACAGCAATCTAAATAAAATCAACAGCAAGGTGGACAAAAATAAACAAAGAATTGATGAGATGCATAGACGAGAAGAAATATTACAGGAAGAAGTGGACGCCTGGCGTGACCGGCCATATAACAGTAATCATATAATTAACAATGACAATCGGGATACAATCAACTTCCGCAACTATAAGCGCAATCCAAGAGAATTTCTGAAAAGAGTGGAAGAGTTAATTGTAAAAAATCGCGAAACCCGATGGACAACGGTGAGGGGAATGCTGGACGAAATGTTTAAGGAAACCTATGACAACTGGTGGACCGCCACAAGACCAGACATACAGAGCATCCAGGAGTTCAAGACACAATTCAAGGCAAAATACTGGTCAGAATCGACCCAGAATATGGTCCGCAACAACTTGAGTAATGGGAGGTATGAGAACCAAAATGGACAGTCTCTCACGTCATACTTTCTGGGAAAAATCTGCATGGCCAGAAATTTGGAACCCCCCATTCCTGAAGAGTGCCTGGTCATACAACTATCATACCACTATGATGATGCGATACAGAAGGCCCGTATGTATAGTCAAGTTAAAACAATTCAGGACATGGCCAGTCTATTAGAGAGCAACGAAAACGAATGGCAATACCGAAAGAACCGGTTCATGAGTTTCCGGAATAATAAAATTAATGAAGGTCCATCCCCACCAAACCAGCAGAGTGATAACAAACCACCGACGAACAACCCCAATAATTACCAAAGGAATCAATGCGATAATAATACACCAAGGAATTATAACCAAAATGGTAACGGCAACGGAAACTATAGAAACGACTACAGGGGTAACTACCAACGGAACGGTCCAAACAATTATTATCGTCCAGGCAACGGTAATAACACCAACCGAGGATATCGACCGCAAGTAAATTACGTACGACTTCAAACCCAGCGAAGTCCAGGAAGAAACTATTCTTGTACAAATAACCAACGAACGTACTATAACCAGGCACCAAACACCCGAACCCACTCATTCGAAGAAAACGCCGGAAATGATGGAGATAACTCGAACAACCGACAGGAGCCACCAACGAGCCACAATATAAACCCCACTGAAGCCAGGAGCAATGAGGTAATTCCTCATTTAAACGAATAAGGTCGGTGAGAACTGAAAACAGCCCATCACTGGACCAATCTCCTGGGGAATTAAAGACTATGACGGACAAGAAGATTACCATAATACAGACAAACTACTTAAAAAATTAAGGGATGAATTAATTGAAGAGAATAATGACCTGATGCCTAGCAGGAACAGTGAAATAGTGTACATAAGTGCCCAAATAAATGGAACCAACTCAACCATAATGATCGATACAGGATCCAACATCTCTTTGATCGACCAAGTAGAATTAAATAGACTACAACACTGAAATAGAATACCAATACCAACTCTGCCAATAAACAATGTAACAATCATCGGTGCTACAGGCAGGCAAAATATGACAATCAGCACTGACTGAAAAAACCAAAGGTGAATAAACAACAAAGTAAATTAAATAAAAACGATATAACAAAGCAAACGAATAAGTTTACAAATAAAGATGAATTAAAGAATATTGGTAGAGGAAGTATATAAACTATCAAAATTCAAAAATTATGTAAGATCAGATTACACTGTTATTTAGAGGAAAATATGAGATAAAATAAACTAATCAATGATAAATAATAACAAAGAAATTAGGTGAGATCAACTTGCAATACCATGTATAAAATATTTGAGATAAATGATAAAATAAGAAAATATAGATAAGATCAACTTACAATAACGTTTGGACAACATATGAGGAAAAATGAAAAAAAAATAAAGGAATGAGCTACAAAAAATTCCTAACTAGTAAGAATGACAAACTCACTATGATATTTAAAAAATATGTAAAAAAAAAACGAAATGATCAACTTCCCCTACCATTTAGAAAAAATATGTGAGATAAAATAAACAAACCAATGATCAAGAATGAAATAAATAAATATTCTAAGAGTTATAATATAAAATGAGATGAATCAGAGAGTAATGGAAAGTGAATAAAAAGGTTAATTGTATCAATAAAAAATCAACGCTTCAAGCATTATCAAAGGGTATCGACAGAGAGAATTGAGAATTAAATATGACTCGAACTGAGCAATAATGAAATAAAAAAGTAAAAAATTCCCAACAAATATTATTATTATTATTATTATTATTAGTCACAAGATGACTGTATTGAAGATTCATTAATTAAGATTGACTGTTGAATAAGTCCAGCAATCATTTAACTGAGCAGGGATGATGTTCCCCTGACCTCAGAAAAGGTGTAGTTTTGAACGATGGAGTTAGGTAAGCCAATAGAGCCCATCCGAATCGATTTCTGCTACAAAGTAGGGATAGTTAGGGAAAATAAGATTTATAGGGAATAATTTATAATAAAAAATCAATAAGCCAGATCGTAATAGGAGAAATTTATGAAGAAAAGACTCAGAAGAAAGGAAGTAAAAGATACAGAATTCTACATGAAACTGAACAAGAAGCAGGAGAATTTAAGAAGAAGAAGATACAATACAATTGATAATTTCATCAAATTTAGAATCACGTTTTATAAAATGATCAATTTTGGTGGAAGGGCATTATATAACATCGCCAAATTCAGATCATATTTGTATAAGTATGAAAGAAATGCTAAAAAGTAATATAATTTGATAAATAAATAATGAAGAAAAAAATAGAATGTAGTTAAGAAAGAAGAAGGAAGAATGGTAAACAAAAGTAATTATTAAAAGAATAGACTAGACTGACAAACAAACGACTTTGACCCAACTCCAGAGATTGGCCAGATAAAACCCAAAATAAAATGAAACAAAATGGAAATGAAGGACAAGAAGAAGGAAAATAGAAATGAAACAAACCAAATATAAAGGAAATAAAGCGAAACCGAATGATAAAACACAGACAAATAATATAGAATATGGAAGGGAGAAATGATACACTTAAATATCATAAAGGAAACGAACCCAGTAACTAACCAATGTAAAATATCGGTATGGAGAACCATACATGACTTGTCTTGATTGTTCATCTCTTCTTTAACAGCACTATCACTTTACTAAAAATGAACTTTGTCTTGTGAAAAACTTACTTTTTTCGTCGGACGCGTTTCGGCTTAAGTATCCGCCTTCTTCAGCTTTTAGTCAGACTGCCATCATTTCGTAACGGTTTTTGTGTGGAAGGTGTAGTGGTGGTGGTGTGTGGAGGAAGGGGATTGGTGCAGGGATTCACTTGATGTTTGTTTTTTGTAAAATTGTGTCAAAAAGTGTATGTGATTTATATTGTAATTGATCGTTGAGTATGTTGTTTGGTTGTGTTGTGTGGTGTTTATATATTTCGATATAAGTCATACATGACTTCCATGTTCTAAGATTTATATTTAAAATCATATTGGAAATGAAATATTTCCATAGAAACTACGTCTTTCTACTTATTGCCAATACTGTGGTCACTAACGTATACCACCTCACGTTTTCGCACTCGATTTTCACCGATGATGGCAGTCGATGGCACTGCCGAAAAGTCTGGTTTTGCAGAAAACATTGGACTACGGCTAAAGAGCCCGGGAAGCAATTTTAACAAAAAACTACTTCTTTGTTACCGATAATGTAGTACACATATAAAAAATTCTCCCCTCGACCATCAACTATAATTTTTAATAATAGAAAATTACCCCCAACCCGTTCACCTAACCTCTTCATTTATAGATATTTCATCTACGTTTCTACAGTGGATTACTATGAGCTTCTTATCAGGATACTTTATTAATAAAAATTAAGTACTTTACTCTTGTTAAATCATAAAATGTTTCAGGTAAACTACCCCTTTCTCTTAGCCGATCTTCTCCAAAATCAACAGACCTTCCGTCCTCTACAATTCAGGGAAGCATGCAAAAAAATATTTGATTCTGTTTGAATGTGCGGCAGTTATCGTTCATCATGGAAACATTTCTCTTGTTACAACATAAAATGTTGCAGGTAAACTACCCCTTTTCCTAAACTGATCTTCACCAAAATCAATAGACCTTGAGCTCTCTGCAACTTAGGAAAGGGTGCAAAAAATTATTTGATTCTCATTGAATTTTCGGCAGTTATCGTTCGTCATAAAAAAAATTACCCTTTTTAAAACATAAAACGTTGCTGATAAACTACCCCTTCCCTTAACCGATCTTCAACAAAATCAACAGACCTTGAGTTCTCTTTAGTTCAAAAAGGTATGCAAAAACCTAGTTGATTCTGTTTGAATTTACGGCAGTTATCGTTCGTCATATAAAAAATTACCCTTGTTAAAACATAAAATGTTGCTGGTAAACTACCCCTTTCCCTTAACCGATCTTCACCAAAACCAATAGGTATTGAGAACTCTACAATACAGGGCTGTATGCAAAACATCATTTGATTCTGTTTGAATTTGCGGCTGTTATCGTTTACTATAGAAAAAAATTACCCTTGATATAAAACCGTTGTAGGTAAACTACCCCTTTCCCTTAACCGATCTTCACCAAAAACGACAGGTCTTGGGTACTCTACAATTAAGGCCTGCATGCAAACAATTATTTGATTCTGTTTGAATTTGCTGCTGTTATCGTTCATCATAGAAAAAATACCCTTGTTAAAACATAAAACGTTGCAGGTAAACTACCCCTTTCCCTTAACCGATCTTCAACAAAATCAACAGACCTTGAGTTCTGTATAATTCAAAAAGGTGTGCAGAAGAGTAATTGATTCTGTTTTAATGTACGGCAGTTATCGTTCGTCAAAAAAAATTACCCTTGATAAAACATAAAATGTTGCTGGTAAACAACCTTATTCCCTTAACCGATCTTCACCAAAACCAACAGGTCTTGAGAACTTTACATTTCAGGGCTGTATGCAAAATATTATATGATTCTGCTTGAATTTGCGGCTGTTATCGTTTGCCATATAAAATACCCTTGATAAAGCAAAAAACGTGTCTGGTAAACTACCCCTTTTCCTTAACCGATCTTCACCAAAAACAATAGGTCTTTAGTACTCAACAAAACAGGGCTGTATGCAAAAACGTATTTGATTCTGTTTGAATTTGCGGCTCTTATCGTTTGCCATAGAAAATACCCTTTTAAAACATAAAACGTTGCAGGTAAACTACCCCTTTCCCTTAACCGATCTTCACCAACACCAATAGGTATTGAGAACTCTACAATACAGGGCTGTATGCAAAACATCATTTGATTCTGTTTGAATTTGCGGCTGTTATCGTTTACCATAGAAAAATATCGGTATGGAGAACCATACATGACTTCCATATTCTAAGATTTATATTTAAAATCATTTTCAGCCAAACAGCCAAGGAAGGAATTTTAACAAAAAAAATACGTCTTTCTTGCCAATAACGTAGTACACATATAAAAAATATTATCCCCTCCCCCTTCAACTATAATTTTGATTTATAGAAAATTACCCCCAGCCCGTTCAACTAGCCTCTTCATTTATAGATATTTCATCTACGTTTCTACAGTGGATTATTAAGATCTTATCAGGATACTTTATCAAAATTAAGTACTTTACTCATGTTACAACAAAATATGTTTCAGGTAAACTGCCCTTTCCCCATAACCGATCTTCACCAAAATCAACAGACATTGAGTTCTCTATAGCTCAGGCACATATGTAAAAAATTATTTGATTCTGTTTGAATTTACGGCAATTATGGTTCGTCATATAAAAAATTACCCATGTTAAAACATAAAACATGAGTTTTATAAAACATATCTAAGATTTATATTTAAAATCATTTTTGAAATAAAATATTTTCATAGAACCTACTAACGCTGGGGAAATCTGAGGAGCCAATCAGAGTTGGGCCTACCTGTCACTCTGCTGAATTTGGTGGAAAGCCCTGTCACTGTCGTCAAAGTATCAGCCTTGACAGGGTCCTCTTTTTTCCTGCAAAATGGGAGAGGAGGCTTGAGATGGAGTGAGTGACATGGTCCCCACCTCAATGAAGAACCCATTGTTTTATAAAAATATATTTAAATTTTGAAAACTGAAAATTCTTTTCTTGTTGTAAATATTTATATTTTATAATCAAAATGACTTTATCAAAAAACAAACATTATTTTTTTATAATAAGTACTTACATATGTTTCTTAATATGCTTACTTTTTCTTCAATGTTGATGATCATTTCCAAACATTCTGACAAAATTGTATCTACAGAACAGTTAACATTCCCCAGGTTTCCATTTCTGCTAATTTTTCATTACACCTTCCACTGACGTATTATTAACCATTTCATAAACTATCGTATAATCTTTTCAGATTTTGTGGTACAAAATCTGAAATTTTCAGATTGCCTGGCAACAAAATTATTTTATTTTCAACAATTACCATTGTTTGAAAAAGTTTAAATGAATTTTCAAGTACTTTACTCTTGTTAAAACGTAAAATGTTGCAGGTAAACTACCCCTTCCCCTTAACTGATCTTCACCAAAATCTAAAGGCCTTGAGTCCTCTACAATTCACTGATGTATGCAAAAAATTATTTGATTCTGTTTGAATTTGCGGCAGTTATCGTTTGCCATAGAAAATACGCTTGATAAAAAACGTTGCAGGTAAACTACCCCTTCCCCTCAACCGATCTTCACCAAAAACAATAGGTCTTGAGTACTCTACAAATCAGGGCTGTATGCAGACAATTATTTGATTCTGTTTGAATTTGCGGCTGTTATCGTTTGCCAAAAAAAAAAATTTCCCTTGATAAAAAAAAACCGTTGCCGGTAAACTACCCCTTTCCCTCAACCGATCTTCACCAAAAACAATAGGTCGCGAGTCCTCTACAAATCAGGGCTGTATGCAAAAAATTATTTGATTCTGTTTGAATTTGCGGCAGTTATCGTTTGCCATAGAAAAAAAATCTACAGACACACAGACAGACAGACACACACACAGACACTTTTCGGAAAACGACTTTTTTTGTTGTTTTGAGTGTAGTAGAATCAGAATCTGCAATAATCTCGAACGCGATTTTTTTTGCCATCACCATACTTCCATTCCTTAAGGAATATGGAAGTAAAATATCGGTATGGAGAACCATACATGACTTCCATATTCTAAGATTTATATTTAAAATCATTTTCGAAATGAAATATTACCATAGAAACTACTTCTTTCTACTTACTGCTTCAGCCTTAACCACAGTACTGTGGTCACTAACGTATACCACCTCACGTTATCGCACTCGATTTTCACTGATGATGGAAGTCGATGGCATTGCCGAAACGTCTGGTTTTGTAGAAAACATTGGACTACAGCCAAATATTCCGGGAAGGAATTTTAACAAAAACTACTTCTTTGTTGCCGATAACGTTGTACACATATATATAAAAAATATGCATACAATTAATGGCTTGTATAAGTTAATGATTGATCTCCATTAAGTAGTGCTCAAGTTTCCAAAGTTTTAATATTATGATGTCCATAATTAAAACATCAGAGCAGGTTTAGTGTGAATGAGGGTACACTGTGGACAAAAATTTTCAACATTTCCGATTGAGTGTTGCATAGAGTAAAGCTGCGAATCTACAGTGTATGTTTCACAGAACAAACACGCGAAAAAGAAGGAGCGCTCCGAAGTCACTCATGGACCCTCAGCATCTTGCAGAGGGTTGATTCCCTAAAGACGAAAAGTCTGTCTATGAATCGTTCCTCTGTAAACACGTGCAGTTACACTGCCCAGCGATCCACAGGAAGCAAATTGATGTCCATTTTTCTGGCTTGCACGCGTTATGTTGGTGTGGGTTTCGGCACTTTCCATTTAAAAAGCATGCAAATGTAAGAAAATAAACATGAGTGAGGCCAGAAATAACGTGAATTTTGTGTGTGTGTGTGTGTGTGTGTGTGTGTGTGTGTGTGTGTGTGTGTGTGTGTGTGTGTGTGTGTGTGTGTGTGTGTGTGTGTGTGTGTGTGTGTGTTACCTGCCTTTTTATTGCTGTAGGCATAATAATAAAATGGAAACGTAAACATTACATAACTGAGATATGCTTACCTGCCACGAACGATATATTATTTTATACATGGAGGAGTTCAGTGACATACACACGTACAGAAAAATTATATATATAAAGATATTAACTCATACATAATTTACATTAAAATGAAAAAATTATAATTTTATTCCCTGGGAACAAAATTATTTTATTTTTAACAATTACCTATGTTTGAAAAAGTTTAAATGAATTTTCAAGTACTTTACTGTTGTTAAAACGTAAAAGGTTGCAGGTAAACTACCCCTTCCCCTTAACCGATCTTCACCAAAATCAAAATTCCTTGAGGTCTCTACAATTCAGGGACGTATGCAAAAAATTATTTGATTCTGTTTGAATTTGCGGCTGTTATCATTTGCCATAGAAAATACGCTTGATAAAAAAACGTTGCTGGTAAACTACCCCTTCCCCTTAACCGATCTTCACCAAAAACAATAGGTCTTGAGTACTCTACAAATCAGGGCTGTATGCAAAACATTATTTGATTCTGTTTGAATTTGCGGCTGTTATCGTTTGCCATAGAAAATACCCTTGATAAAACAAAAAACATGGCTGGTAAACTACCCCTTTCCCTTAACGATCTTCACCAAAAACAATAGGTCTTTAGTACTCAAGAAATCAGGACTGTATGCAAAAACTTATTTGATTCCGATTGAATTTGCGGTTGTTATCGTTTACTATAGAAAAAAATTACCCTTGATAAAAAACCGGTTCAGGTAAACTACCCCTTTCCCTTAACCGATCTTCACCAAAAACGACATGTCTTAGATACTCTACAATTCAGGCCGGTATGCAAAGAATTATTTGATTTAGTTTGAATTTGCGGCTGTTATCGTTTGCCATAGAAAACACCCTTGATAAAACATAAAACGTTGCTGGTAAACTACCCTATTCCATTAACCGATCTTCACCAAAAACAATAGGTCTTGAGAACTCTACAATTCAGGGCTGTATGCAAAACATTAGTTGATTCTTTTTTAATTTACGGCAGTTATCGTTCATCATAGAAAAAATACCCTTGTTAAAACATAAAACGTTGCTGGTAAACTACCCCTTTCCCTTAACCGATCTTCAACAAAATCAACAGACCTTGAGTTCTGTATAATTCAAAAAGGTATGCAGAAGAGTAGTTGATTCTGTTTTAATGTACGGCAGTTATCGTTCGTCAAAAAAAAAAATTACCCTTGATAAAACATAAAATGTTGCTGGTAAACAACCCTATTCCCTTAACCGATCTTCACCAAAACCAACAGGTCTTGAGAACTGTACATTTTAGGGCTGTATGCAAAATATTATATGATTCTGTTTGAATTTGCGGCTGTTATCATTTGCCATATAAAATACCCTTGATAAAACAAAAAACGTGTCTGGTAAACTACCCCTTTCCCTTAACCGATCTTCACCAAAAACAATAGGTCTTTAGTACTCAACAAAACAGGGCTGTATGCAAAAACGTATTTGATTCTGTTTGAATTTGCGGCTCTTATCGTTTGCCATAGAAAATACCCTTATAAAACATAAAACGTTGCAGGTAAACTACCCCTTTCCCTTAAACGATCTTCACCAACACCAATAGGTATTCAGAACTCTACAATACAGGGCTGTATGCAAAAAATCATTTAATTCTGTTTGAATTTGTGGCTGTTATCGTTTACCATAGAAAAATATCGGTATGGAGTCATGTATAGAATATACATGACTTCCATATTCTAAGATTTGTATTTAAAATCATTTTCAGCCAAACAGCCAGGCTGTGTCTTACCTTCCTTTTTATTGCTGTATTAAATGAAAAATATTATATTACATTAAAATGAAAAAATTATAATTTTATTGCCTGGCAACAAAATTATTTTATTTTTAACAATTACCATTGTTTCAAAAAGTTTAAATAAATTTTCAAGTACTTTACTCTTGTTAAAACGTAAAAGGTTGCAGGTAAACTACCCCTTCCCCGTAACCGATCTTCACCAAAATCGAAAGCCATTGAGACCTCTACAATTCAGGGACGTATGCAAAACATTATTTGATTATGTTTGAATTTGCGGCTGTTATCGTTTGCCATATAAAATACCCTTGTTAAAAAAACGTTGTAGGTAAACTACCCCTTTCCCTTAACCGATCTTCACCAAAAACAATAGGTCTTGAGAACTCTACAATTTAGGGCTGTATGCAAATAATCTTTTGATTCTGTTTGAATTTGCGGCTGTTATCGTTTGCCATAGGAAATACCCTTGTTAAAACATAAAACGTTACTGGTAAACTACCCCTTTCCCTTAACCGATCTTCACCAAAAACAACAGATCTTGAGAACTCTACAATTCAGGGGTGTATACGAAATATTATTTAATTCTGTTTGAATTTGCGGCTGTTATCGTTTGCCAAAAAAAAAAATTTCCCTTGATAAAAAAAACGTTTGCTGGTAAACTACCCCTTTCCCTCAACCGATCTTCACCAAAAACAATAGGTCTTGAGAACTCTACAATTTAGGGCTGTATGCAAATAATCTTTTGATTCTGTTTGAATTTGCGGCTGTTATCGTTTGCCATAGAAAACAAATCTACAGACACACAGACAGACAGACACACACACAGACACTTTTCGGAAAACGACTTTTTTCCATGTTTTGAGTGTAGTAGAATCAGAATCTGCAATAATCTCGAACACGATTTTTTTTGCCATCACCATACTTCCATTCCTTAAGGAATATGGAAGTAAAAAGTAAATATCGGTATGGAGAACCATACATGACTTCCATATTCTAAGATTTATATTTAAAATCATTTTCAGCCAAACAGCCAGGCTGTGTCTTACCTGCCTTTTTATTGCTGTATTAAATGGAGAATATTATATTACATTAAAATGAAAAAATTATAATTTAATTGCCTGGCAACAAAATTATTTTATTTTTAACAATTACCATTGTTTCAAAAAGTTTAAATAAATTTTCAAGTACTTTACTCTTGTTAAAACGTAAAAGGTTGCAGGTAAACTACCCCTTCCCCTTAACCGATCTTCACCAAAAACAATAGGTCTTGAGTACTCTACAAATCAGGGCTGTATGCAAATAATCTTTTGATTCTGTTTGAATTTACGGCTGTTATCGTTTGCCATAGGAAATACCCTTGTTAAAACAGAAAACGTTACAGGTAAACTACCCCTTTCCCTCAACCGATCTTCACCAAAATCTAATGGCCTTGAGTCCTCTACAATTCACTTATGTATGCAAAAAATTATTTGATTCTGTTTGAATTTGCGGCAGTTATCGTTTGCCATAGAAAATACGCTTTATAACAAACGTTGCAGGTAAACTACCCCTTCCCCTTAACCGATCTTCACCAAAAACAAAAGGTCTTGAGTACTCAACAAACCAGGGCTGTATGCAGAAAATTATTTGATTATGTTTGAATTTGCGGCTGTTATCGTTTGCCATAAAAAATAACCTTGTTAAAAAAACGTTGTAGGTAAACTACCCCTTTCCCTTAACCGATCTTCACCAAAAGCAATAGATCTTGAGAACTCTACAATTTAGGGCTGTATGCAAATAATCTTTTGATTCTGTTTGAATTTACGGCTGTTATCGTTTGCCATAGGAAATACCCTTGTTAAAACAGAAAACGTTACAGGTAAACTACCCCTTTCCCTTAACCGATCTTCACCAAAATCGACAGATCTTGAGAACTCTACAAGTCAGGGCTGTATGCGAAACATTATTTGATTCTGTTTGAATTTGCGGCTGTTATCGTTTGGCAAAAAAAAAAAATTTCCCTTGATAAAAAAAAACCATTGCAGGTAAACTACCCCTTTCCCTCAACCGATCTTCACCAAAAACAATAGGTCGTGAGTACTCTACAAATCAGGGCTGTATGCAAAAAGTTATTTGATTCTGTTTGAATTTGCGGCAGTTATCGTTTGCCATAGAAAAAAATACCCTTGTTAAAAAAACGTTGCAGGTAAACTACCCCTTTCCCTCAACCGATTTTCACCAAAAACAATAGGTCTTGAGAACTCTACAATTTAGGGCTGTATGCAAATAATCTTTTGATTCTGTTTGAATTTGCGGCTGTTATCGTTTGCCATAGGAAATACCCTTGTTAAAACATAAAACGTTACAGGTAAACTACCCCTTTCCCTTAACCGATCTTCACCACAATCAACAGATCTTGAGAACTCTACAATTCAGGGCTGTATGCGAAATATTATTTGATTCTGTTTGAATTTGCGGCTGTTATCGTTTGCCAAACAAACAAAATTACCCTTGCTAAAAAAAACCGTTGCCGGTAAACTACCCCTTTCCCTCAACCGATCTTCACCAAAAACAATAGGTCGCGAGTACTCTGCAAATCAGGGCTGCATGCAAAAAATTATTTGATTCTGTTTGAATTTGCGGCAGTTATCGTTTGCCATAGAAAAAAAATCTACAGATAGACAGACAGACAGACAGACACACACACAGACACTTTTCGGAAAACGACTTTTTTCATGTTTTGAGTGTAGTACAATCAGAATCTGCAATAATCTCGAACACGATTTTTTTTGCCATCACCATACTTCCATTCCTTAAGGAATATGGAAGTAAAATTACCCTTGATAAAAAACCGTTGCAGGTAAACTACCCCTTTCCCTTAACCGATCTTAACCAAAAACAATAGGTCTTGAGAACTCTAACATTCAGGGCTGTATGTAAAATATTATATGATTTTGTTTGAATTTGCGGCTGTTATCGTTTGCCATACAAAATACCCTTTTAAAACATAAAACGTTGCCGGTAAACTACCCCTTTCCCTTAACCGATCTTCACCAAAACCAAAAGGCCTTGAGAACTCTACAATTTAGGGCAGTATGCAAAACACTATTTGATTATGTTTGAATTTGCGGCTGTTATCGTTTGCCATAAAAAATACCCTTGTTAAAACATAAAACGTTGCCGGTAAACTACCCCTTTCCCTTAACCGATCTTTACAAAAATTAACAAATCTTGAGAGCTCTACAATTCATGGCTGTATGCGAAATATTATTTGATTCTGTTTGAATTTGCGGCTGTTATCGTTTGCCAAACAAACAAAATTACCCTTGATAAAAAAAAACCGTTGCTGGTAAACTACCCCTTTCCCTTAATCGATCTTCACCAAAAACAATAGGTCGCGAGTACTCTATAAATCAGGGCTGTGTGCAAAAAATTATTTGATTCTGTTTGAATTTGCGGCAGTTATCGTTTGCCATAGAAAAAAATCTACAGACACACAGATAGACACACAGACAGACAGACACACACACAGACACTTTTCGGAAAACGACTTTTTTTCATGTTTTGAGTGTAGTACAATCAGAATCTGCAATAATCTCTAACACGATTTTTTTTGCCATCACCATACAGTAGAAGCCCGATATAGCGCGGTTGTCGGGTGACATACTTTCCCCCGCGTTATAGGCGTAACCGCGGTATATCGGAAGGTGACCTGTACAGTGACAAATGATGGGGAGGGAGGACCGGGAAAAAGGCTACACCATAATGCATTACTATATACTGTACGTAAATTACATCACCAAATGTAGAAATAAAAAATAAGAAAACTGTATTTTAATCCAATACGTATTTTAATCTATTTTAATCCAATGGAATATAAAATACACTATTTATACATTGCTCACTCGACCTACTGTAGGTCTAATTGTTGGTCTTAAAAAAGTCCGTAATTGTTGTTTGATGGGATAATGCACAGCGTTTCTTTTCCGCGTATTGTTTTATAAACGCGAGGTGCAGCAGATGAACATTATTAGATTCACTTTGCCTCTCCATCCACGAAATTACTTTGTTTATGTGTATTATCACTTCACTAACATTTGGAATAACTTCTTTCACTTCCACCCCATTTTCATTTCCATCATCGTCAGCGTCTTCTTTTTCTTCGCAATTTGCATTTCGGACTGCATCGATGATATCTTTATCTCCTATACATTCTGTGACAGGCTCACCGTTGTCAACTTCTGCCCAGTCATTCAAGTCATCTAGAGTGAAGTTGCAATGCAGAGCACTACTCGCAGACTGTACATCACTATTAGTGAATCCGGCAACAGAGCAATTTCCATCGGCGATGTTTTGTTCGAAGGAACATTTCTTCCAGCAATTCTGAATCGTAGCCGTACTAATACTTTCCCATGCAAGACCTATTGAATACGCAACTGTTTTCAGGTTTATTGACTTAAGGTAAATTTCCATTTCCTCATCAGAATTCACTATAGCACTCAGAAGTTCACGGCGGTAATGCGCTTTAAATGCTTTTATGATGCCTTGATCTAATGGCTGGATCAGTGCTGTAGTGTTTTTCGGCAAAAACATGACTCCGATTTTCCCATCTCTTGACTGTAGCATATCAGCAGGTGGATGTGCTGGACAGTGGTCAAGGGTCAGTACAGCTTTTTCTTCGAGGCTGAGTGACCGCAGGTGGCTTCTCACAGATGGAACAAATTCTTCATGGAACCATTTACCGAAAATATCACTTGTCATCCAAGCATTTTTTGTATTACGATATGTGATGGGTAATGACGTCATGTTAACATGTTGAAAGCATCTAGGATTTCGGCTTTTCCCTATACAGAGAGGTTTAACTTTGTGGCTGCCTGATTTATTTGTGGCAAACAGGAGGGTAACTCTATCCTTATTTATTTTTAATCCAGATTTATTTATTGAATTATTCACATCCAGAGTTCTGGTAGGAAGCATTCGAAAATACAGAGCAGTTTCATCACATTTATACACTTGATGGTCATTTAAATCGTTATCGATCATTACTTTGTTTAATGCCTGAGGAAAAAGTGCTGCAGCTTCACTGTCACATGATCGTGCTTCCCCTTCAATGCTTATCTGGCTTATACCATGACGAGATTTCCATCGCGAAAACCACCCATCAGATGCATTAAAGTCACTGTTGCCATGTAAATCACTATGGAATTTCACAGCTTGAGCTCTAATTAATTAAGGTCCTGACAGTGGCGCACCTTCACTTCGTTTTATTAAAAACCACCTGTACAGACACTCATCTAGTTCACTATCCTTACCTACTTTAGTCTTTTTTTTTGCAACCCCACTTCACTTTCAACTGTGTTCACAAAACTTTTAAGTTTATCTTCTTCCTTCATCCACCCTCTAATTGTTCCTTCTGGGATGCCACACTCACGTGATAAATTTGCCTTTGACTCTCCGTTCTTCACACAATCAATTATTTTGAGTTTATCACTCACAGAATATGCTTTTCTTTTCTGCGACATCACAAAACTCTACACTATGCGAATTCATGACAAAGACTATACACTTTGATAAGATAATATCAGAGTATGATCTTATACTGTACTGTAATATGAGGGAGAGAAGGGATTTAGTTGGCTGCTTGCCTTGGCATTAATTCTTAGAAACGTAGAGACTGTAAATAGCTCGGGCAATTGTTTATGTCTACAGGTACACTTGAACTGGCAATTCTGGCTGTTGTTTACAACGCCGTTTCCAACAACAAGCCTTTGTTTACAATAAACGCAATGCATTCCAGTGTTGTGGCTATGGAAGTCACGATAAACAATTCATAATTTACACACTCTCTACAAGTAACAATTTTCGCTAATAACGGGCGACATACTCTTCACCGCGTTATATCCGAATCCGCGGTATATCGGACCGCGCTATATCGGGCTTCTACTTCCATTCCTTAAGGAATATGTAACTAAAATTACCCTTGATAAAAAACCGTTGCAGGTAAACTACCCCTTTCCCTTAACCGATCTTCACCAAAAACGACAGGTCTTGAGAACTCTACAACTTAGGGTCGTATGCAAAATATTATATGATTTTGAGTGAATTTGCGGCTGTTATCGTTTGCCATACAAAATACCCTTGATAAAACAAAAAACGTGGCTGGTAAACTACCCCTTTCCCTTAAACGATCTTCACCAAAAACAATAGGTCTTTAGTACTCAAGAAATCAGGGCTGTATGCAAAAACGTATTTGATTCTGTTTGAATTTGCGGCTCTTATCGTTTGCCATAGAAAATACCCTTTTAAAACATAAAACGTTGCAGGTAAAATACCCCTTTCCCTTAACCGATCTTCACCAAAAACAAAAGGTCTTGAGAACTCTACAATTCAGGGCAGTATGCAAAACATTATTTGATTATGTTTGAATTTACGGCTGTTATCGTTTGCCATAGTAAGTACCCTTGTTAAAACATAAAACGGTGCCGGTAAACTACCCCTTTTCCTTAACCGATCTTTACCAAAATCAACAGATCGTGAGAACTCAACAATTCAGGGCTGTATGCGAAACATTATTTGATTGTGTTTGAATTTGCAGCTGTTATCGTTTGCCAAACAAACAAAATTACCCTTGATAAAAAAAAAACCGTTGCTGGTAAACTACCCCTTTCCCTCAACCGATCTTCACCAAAAACAATAGGTCGTGAGTACTCTACAAATCAGGGCTGTATGCAAAAAATTATTTGATTCTGTTTGAATTTGCGGCAGTTATCGTTTGCCATAGAAAAAAAATCTACCGACACACACACAGACAGGTAGACAGACAGACACACACACAGACACTTTTCGAAAAACGACTTTTTTCATGTTTTGAGTGTAGTACAATCAGAATCTGCAATAATCTCGAACACGATTTTTTTTGTTTTCACCATACTTCCATTTCCTTAAGGAACATGGAAGTAAAAACAAGTATTAGTATTGACTAAATGATAAATGTAAATAATAATTGACAAAACCCGATAAATAAAAGTACACTAACCCAAGAATTAGAGAGTTATATGTAAGAAAGAACTATATTAAGACATGAACTTATCAATAGTATAAATAATATTTGTAAAGAGAGAGATAGTGAGAAAATAAAAATAACTAAGTGACAAAGAAAAGTACTGGGAGGGATTACCCACTAATAAACACTTAAAATAAAAATTTAAGAAGTGCCAAAAGTGAAAGTGTAAAAACCCCAAAATAATGAGAAAATCTAGTGATAGATAAAAAACACTTAGTAAATCAGTGATAAACGCTAAATGGTTTAAAAGTGAATGTTATTAATAAATAAGAATATTGTTATTGATAGAATTAGGAAATAGAGTGATAGTTAAAGAACACTTAATAAATCAGTGATAAACACTAAACAATTTAATGGTGAACATGAATAGTAAGTAAGAATTTTGTTAATAATAGTAGTTAAAGATAGTATTAAGATTAAATATAAATGAAGGATACGATGTTATTCAGGGGAGAAAGCCCGTAGAATGTCAACAGTGAGTGTTAACATGGATAAAAGGTAGAGATAATATAAGAAAAAATATATAGTAAAGAAATTAAAACAAAATCAATAAACACCCCATGTTATAAGGGATAATCAAGTAAATAAGTTTAAATAGTGTGATGATGTGTTATCACCTAAAAATAAATAAGAATGAAACCAATGGTTAACAAACGTTGTTTAATAGCTGTTAAAAAATTGTTCAATTAAATTTATGAATAGGATATGGCTGAAGGAATGATACAGACCATAGGCCTAGATGTTATGTTTTATGTGAGTAATAGCCAAATTATTAACAATGGCAATTTAAATAAATAAGATGGTGAATCAATACAGATCAAATAACACTGGAAAATCAGTTAGGAAATAGTTAACAGACCATAATGTAAAAAATGATGGGAACATACAATTAGTATAAAAATAGATCCAAAACACAACAACAAATAGACAAATCAATTATAATAACAAAACAAAACACATTAGGGTAAAATGAGATGTAATTTGTGTAAAATAAGTAAATAGAATCAGTTACTACTTAGGCCTAGGAAATGCCTAACTGTCAAAAAACAAATAACTACAAATTGTAAAAAATTAAAAAGGAAATTAACAAATCCAAGGCAAAGAACTAGCCAAGAATAATTTGTGAAACATATTAAAAGAAAAATGTTAGAATAAGAACTTAAAATAAAAAAGAAAAGTAATTAACAAATATTAACATAATTGTATAAACAATAATACATTATAGAACCCAACCTTATGGGATGTCAAAATAATCTTTGAAAGGAAATACAAACAGTAGTGATAATATTTAATACATAGGAAGGAAGACAGAAGAATAAAAGCAATCAGAAGATATACAGTAATTTTGAATAAAAAATTCAAAATTGTTAACAATGGTTATATATATCAAGATTAACCAATCGGAATTAATTTGTAACCATGACAATGGACCGTTGGTTACGAATTTTCAGTTAAATCTTATTACTCGTAAAGTGACGCTCTTCCAGAATAGACGCCAGGCCGTGAATGACCAAAATTTTAATTTAGAATGTCAAAAAAGTAAACAAAATTCCAAAAGATGAACAAGTAAGAAGTAGATGATGTACGAGAACCTTTAACAGATGCCAAGGACCATTTTACCTGAAATTTAAATGAATAAATTACTACCACTAACATGAAAAGGACGTAAGATACTTAAGCCCCAAGATCATTGAAAATTGATGATTAATGCCGCCTCATTTCATTTCTACTGAACGACTGTTTACATCAAGTATACTGATTTGATAAGTATTATTAAATTACCCGATTTTCAGAAATAAATTCACTTTAAATATTTCTCACAGTAATATGAACTCTCACTATAAACTGAATATAATTTCTTTCAAAGATTTTAAGTAAAAATTAAGACACTGAAAATTTGTCAACTAATAAAATAACCTGTTGTTAAATTCCGAACTTTTGAAACACACTTTATACACTTCAGGAACAAATTATAATTACACATTATATTATTTAAGTATAAATAATGTAAGGTAGTGTACTTTTTATTGTAATCTTTAATAATCCTTTTATCGTAATCTCAAGAACCTGGATTTTGAATGGAACAAATTGTAAACAAACAAAACAGTCGCCATCTTTGACTATATAATTCGTTCAAAATCGATTTGCTAAACCCTAGAGAAATTGTTTCATAATAATTGTCGGTGCAAATTTATTAAAAAACAAAATATAATTCATGTCAAACTGAGTAATTAACAATCACCAATGAATAAACTAGTACAGAGTGTAACCACTGTTTTTTATTTCATTAGGAAAGTGTATTGTACATTTGTGCATTTTAGCGAACAACTAGGTTGACGGCAAGCGCTCATGTCGCAAACTCAGCAAACTACCTGCTTGATTAAGAAGGTCGAACTAAGGCGGGAATAAATTTGAATTCTCCACACCGCCTGAGCTGAGATCGCCCATCATCCTAAATTTGTTTAATTGTTTTAATTAAACAATTTGGTGCCTCCCGGGATTTATACACCCGTAGTGAACAACAGGTAAGGACTCCGATACTGGTTATTGTACGTTCGCGACGGACACAATCTACGTGAGTTACGTTCCAGAGCGACGACGGATTGGTAAGACTTGAGAGTATACACATTACCCCAATTACACTCTTACACGTTCACAATGAGACGGACATAGTTATGTTACAATTTGGCACCCAACGTGGGGCTAGAAGAAAAGAAAGTACGACGTTCTAGCGGCGATTACGAAAAGATAACAAGATGCATACAAGAGGGTTGTCGAAAAAGTTGGCAAAGGACCAAGAAATGGAAGAAGGCAGATAGGAAGAAGAGACAGAAGCAGTCACAAACATTGAGATGTAACAACAGGCGGGTGACGGAGAAGAAGCTAGAGGAAGTCTGAGTTCACCAGAATTACAGAAATTAATGGATTTCATAACCGAACAAAATAAACGGACAAGTGAAAAAATAGACAGTATGAAGGAAGAAACCAATGAAAATTTCAAGAAACAGGAAGAAAAATTCGACAAGAGTGAGGACAGTTTAAAACAAATAAATGAAAAAATAGTTAGTACAAACGAAAGTACTAAAGAAGAATTAAGGCAGACAATTAACAAAAATAATGAAACCTTACAACATCGATTGACGGAGGACATCCAACGAAGAAATGAAGAGTTGAAGGAAGAATTGAGGGAACAATTGAAGGAGGACCACGAGAAAAATAAAGAAGAAATGAAGCAGCAAATAATGCACCAATTAATTGAGTACCGGGAAGAAACCAAACAGCAGATCACAGAAACCAATGAGAAGTTAGAGGAGAGGTTGGAGAAAACTAACGAAACTGTTTCAGAAGTCCGTAAGGAGGTGATAAATAAAATAAACGACCTCGAAGGCGAAAACAAAAGGAGAATTGATGAATGTCACGAGGAAACAACCAAAAGATGTGAACAGGTGAAACAGGACATGCGTCAAGTCCGAGAAGAAAAACAGAAGGAGATAACAGTCATACGAACAGACCTGGGAGAAAGAATGGAAGGAGTGTACAGCAATCTAAATAAAATCAACAGCAAGGTGGACAAGAATAAACAAAGAATTGATGAGATGCATAGACGAGAAGAAATATTACAGGAAGAAGTGGACGCCTGGCGTGACCGGCCATATAACAGTAATCATATAATTAACAATGACAATCGGGATACAATCAACTTCCGCAACTATAAGCGCAATCCAAGAGAATTTCTGAAAAGAGTGGAAGAGTTAATTGTAAAAAATCGCGAAACCCGATGGACAACGGTGAGGGGAATGCTGGACGAAATGTTTAAGGAAACCTATGACAACTGGTGGACCGCCACAAGACTAGACATACAGAGCATCCAGGAGTTCAAGACACAATTCAAGGCAAAATACTGGTCAGAATCGACCCAGAATATGGTCCGCAACAACTTGAGTAATGGGAGGTATGAGAACCAAAATGGACAGTCTCTCACGTCATACTTTCTGGGAAAAATCTGCATGGCCAGAAATTTGGAACCCCCCATTCCTGAAGAGTGCCTGGTCATACAACTATCATACCACTATGATGATGCGATACAGAAGGCCCGTATGTATAGTCAAGTTAAAACAATTCAGGACATGGCCAGTCTATTAGAGAGCAACGAAAACGAATGGCAATACCGAAAGAACCGGTTCATGAGTTTCCAGAATAATAAAATTAATGAAGGTCCATCCCCACCAAACCAGCAGAGTGATAACAAACCACCGACGAACAACCCCAATAATTACCAAAGGAATCAACGCGATAATAATACACCAAGGAATTATAACCAAAATGGTAACGGCAACGGAAACTATAGAAACGACTACAGGGGTAACTACCAACGGAACGGTCCAAACAATTATTATCGTCCAGGCAACGGTAATAACACCAACCGAGGATATCGACCGCAAATAAATTACGTACGATTTCAAACCCAGCGAAGTCCAGGAAGAAACTATTCTCGTACAAATAACCAACGAACGTACTATAACCAGGTACCAAACACCCGAACCCACTCAGTCGAAGAAAACGCCGGAAATGATGGAGATAACTCGAACAACCGACAGGAGCCACCAACGAGCCACAATATAAACCACACTGAAGCCAGGAGCAATGAGGTAATTCCTCATTTAAACGAATAAGGTCGGTGAGAACTGAAAACAGCCCATCACCGGACCAATCTCCTGGGGAATTAAAGACTATGACGGACAAGAAGATTACCATAATACAGACAAACTACTTAAAAAATATAAGGGATGAATTAATTGAAGAGAATAATGACCTGATGCCTAGCAGGAACAGTGAAATAGTGTACATAAATTCCCAAATAAATGGAACCAACTCAACCATAATGATCGATACAGGATCCAACATCTCTTTGATCGACCAAGTAGAATTAAATAGACTACAACAGGGAAGTAGAATACCAATACCAACTCTGCCAATAAACAATGTAACAATCATCGGTGCTACAGGCAGGCAAAATATGACAATCAGCACTGACTGAAAGAACCAAAGGTGAATAAACAACCAAAGTAAATTATATAAAAATTATATAACAAAGCAAACGAATAAGTTTACAAATAAAGATGAATTAAAGAATATTGGTAGAGGAAGTATATAAACTATCAAAATTCAAAAATTATGTAAGATCAGATTACACTGTTATTTAGAGGAAAATATGAGATAAAATAAACTAATCAATGATAAATAATAAAAAAGAAATTAGGTGAGATCAACTTGCAATACCATGTATAAAATATTTGAGATAAATGATAAAATAAGAAAATATAGATAAGATCAACTTACAATAACGTTTGGACAACATATGAGGAAAAATGAAAAAAAAATAAAGGATTGAGCTACAAAAAATTCCTAACTAGTAAGAATGACAAACTCACTATGATATTTAAAAAATATGTAAAAAAAAAAAAACGAAATGATCAACTTCCCCTACCATTTAGAAAAAAAATACAATTGGTTGTCTGTAAAGTCGGTTTACGGACGATAGTTTTACGTGATAACGTCATAAAGAAACATTGATGAAAAATATTTAAATAAAAAAGTTAATTTGTTTAAATTAAATTAATAATAAATTAATATATTAATTAATAAATTATAATTAATTTATTTTTATATTTTAATTTAATTTATATTATCGTCAGACAACTAATTGTTTTTTTCTCGCTTGCATGCTCAGGCTCAGACGGAACGTGACACTTTTTCGTGCGTGCAGCCGGTGTTCATCAATTTATAAGACGTTATCACGTCAATATGTGAGATAAAATAAACAAACCAATGATCAAGAATGAAATAAATAAATATTCTAAGAGTTATAATATAAAATGAGATGAATCAGAGAGTAATTGAAAGTGAATAAAAAGGTTAATTGTATCAATAAAAAATCAACGCTTCAAGCATTATCAAAGGGTATCGACAGAGAGAATTGAGAATTAAATATGACTCGAACTGAACAATAATGAAATAAAAAAGTAAAAGATTCCCAACAAATATTATTATTATTATTATTATTAGTCACAAGATGACTGTATTGAAGATTCATTAATTAAGATTGACTGTTGAATAAGTCCAGCAATCATTTAACTGAGAAGGGATGATGTTCCCCTGACCTCAGAAAAGGTGTAGTTTTGAACGACGGAGTTAGGTAAGCCAATAGAGCCCATCCGAATCGATTTCTGCTACAAAGTAGGGATAGTTAGGGAAAATAAGATTTATAGGGAATAATTTATAATAAAAAATCAATAAGCCAGATCGTAATAGGAGAAAATTATGAAGAAAAGACTCAGAAGGAAAGAAGTAAAAGATACAGAATTGAACATGAAACTGAACAAGAAGCAGGAGAATTTAAGAAGAAGAAGATACAATACAATTGATAATTTCATCAAACTTAGAATCACGTTTTATAAAATGATCAATTTTGGTGGAAGGGCATTATATAACATCGCCAAATTCAGATCATATTTGTATAAGTATGAAAGAAATGCTAAAAAGTAATATAATTTGATAAATAAATAATGAAGAAAAAAATAGAATGTAGTTAAGAAAGAAGAAGGAAGAATGGTAAACAAAAGTAATTATTAAAAGAATATACTAGACTGACAAACAAACGACTTTGACCCAACTCCAGAGATTGGCCAGATAAAACCCAAAATAAAATGAAACAAATGGAAATGAAGGACAAGAAGAAGGAAAATAGAAATGAAACAAACCAAATATAAAGGAAATAAAGCGAAACCGAATGATAAAACACAGACAAATAATATAGAATATGGAAGGGAGAAATGATACACTTAAATATCATAAAGGAAACGAACCCAGTAACTAACCAATGTAAAATATCGGTATGGAGAACCATACATGACTTCCATGTTCTAAGATTTATATTTAAAATCATATTCGAAATGAAATATTTCTATAGAAACTACGTCTTTCTACTTATTGCTTCAGCATTAACCACAGTACTGTGGTCACTAACGTATACCACCTCACGTTTTCGCACTCGATTTTCACCGATGATGGCAGTTGATGGGACTGCCGAAAAGTCTGGTTTTGCAGAAAACATTGGACTACGGCTAAAGAGCCCGGGAAGCAATTTTAACAAAAAACTACTTCTTTGTTGCCGATAACGTAGTACACATATAAAAAATTCTCCCCTCCACCATCAACTATAATTTTTAATAATAGAAAATTACCCCCACCCCGTTCACCTAACCTCTTCATTTATAGATATTTCATCTACGTTTCTACAGTGGATTACTATGAGCTTCTTATCAGGATACTTTATTTATAAAAATTAAGTACTTTACTCTTGTTAAATCATAAAATGTTTCAGGTAAACTACCCCTTTCTCTTAACCGATCTTCTCCAAAATCAACAGACCTTCCGTCCTCTACAATTCAGGGAAGCATGCAAAAAAATATTTGATTCTGTTTGAATGTGCGGCAGTTATCGTTCGTCATGGAAACATTTCTCTTGTTACAACATAAAATTTTGCAGGTAAACTACCCCTTTTCCTAAACTGATCTTCACCAAAATCAATAGACCTTGAGCTCTCTGCAACTCAGGAAAGGGTGCAAAAAATTATTTGATTCTCATTGAATTTTCGGCAGTTATCGTTCGTCATAAAAAAATTACCCTTTTTAAAACATAAAACGTTGCTGATAAACTACCCCTTCCCTTAACCGATCTTCAACAAAATCAACAGACCTTGAGTTCTCTTTAGTTCAAAAAGGTATGCAAAAACCTAGTTGATTCTGTTTGAATTTACGGCAGTTATCGTTCATCATATAAAAAATTACCCTTGTTAAAACATAAAATGTTGCTGGTAAACTACCCCTTTCCTTTAACCGATCTTCACCAACACCAATAGGTATTGAGAACTCTACAATACAGGGCTGTATGCAAAACATCATTTGATTCTGTTTGAATTTGCGGCTGTTATCGTTTACTATAGAAAAAAATTACCCTTGATATAAAACCATTGTAGGTAAACTACCCCTTTCCCTTAACCGATCTTCACCAAAAACGACAGGTCTTGGGTACTCTACAATTAAGGCCTGCATGCAAACAATTATTTGATTCTGTTTGAATTTGCTGCTGTTATCGTTCGTCATAGAAAAAATACCCTTGTTAAAACATAAAACGTTGCAGGTAAACTACCCCTTTCCCTTAACCGATCTTCAACAAAATCAACAGACCTTGAGTTCTGTATAATTCAAAAAGGTGTGCAGAAGAGTAATTGATTCTGTTTTAATGTACGACAGTTATCGTTCGTCAAAAAAAATTACCCTTGATAAAACATAAAATGTTGCTGGTAAACAACCCTATTCCCTTAACCGATCTTCACCAAAACCAACAGGTCTTGAGAACTTTACAATTCAGGGCTGTATGCAAAATATTATATGATTCTGTTTGAATTTGCGGCTGTTATCGTTTGCCATATAAAATACCCTTGATAAAACAAAAAACGTGTCCGGTAAACTACCCCTTTCCCTTAACCGATCTTCACCAACACCAATAGGTATTGAGAACTCTACAATACAGGGCTGTATGCAAAACATCATTTGATTCTGTTTGAATTTGCGGCTGTTATCGTTTACCATAGAAATATGGAAGTAAAAAATTACCCTTGATAAAAAACTGTTGCTGGTAAACTACCCCTTTCCCTTAACCGATCTTCACCAAAAACGACAGGTCTTGAGAACTCTACAATTTAGGGGTGTATGCAAAATATTATATGATTTTGTGTGAATTTGCGGCTGTTATCGTTTGCCATACAAAATACCCTTGATAAAACAAAAAACGTGGCCGGTAAACTACCCCTTTCCCTTAAACGATCTTCACCAAAAACAATAGGTCTTTAGTACTCAAGAAATCAGGGCTGTATGCAAAAACGTATTTGATTCTGTTTGAATTTGTGGCTCTTATCGTTTGCCATAGAAAATACCCTTTTAAAACATGAAACGTTGCAGGTAAACTACCCCTTTCCCTTAACCGATCTTCACCAAAAACAAAATGTCTTGAGAACTCTACACTTCAGGGCAGTATGCAAAACATTATTTGATTATGTTTGAATTTGCGGCTGTTATCGTTTGCCATAGAAAATACCCTTGTTAAAACATAAAACGGTGCTGGTAAACTACCCCTTTTCCTTAACCGATCTTTACCAAAATCAACAGATCGTGAGAACTCTACAATTCAGGGCTGTATGTGAAACATTATTTGATTGTGTTTGAATTTTCGGCTGTTATCGTTTGCCAAACAAACAAAATACCCTTGATAAAAAAAAACCGTTGCCGGTAAACTACCCCTTTCCCTCAACCTATCTTCACCAAAAACAATAGGTCGTGAGTACTCTACAAGTCAGGGCTGTATGCAAAAAATTATTTGATTCTGTTTGATAAACAGTTGCGGCAGTTATCGTTTGCCATAGAAAACAAATCTACAGACACACACACAGACACTTTTCGAAAAACGACTTTTTTTCATGTTTTGAGTGTAGTACAATCAGAATCTGCAATAATCTCGAACACGATTTTTTTTGCCATCACCATACTTCCATTTCCTTAAGGAACATGGAAGTAAAAACAAGTATTAGTATTGACTAAATGATAAATGTAAATAATAATTGACAAAACCCGATAAATAAAAGTACACTAACCCAACAATTAGAGAGTTATATGTAAGAAAGAACTATATAAAGACATGAACTTATTAATAGTATAAATAATATTTGTAAAGAGAGAGATAGTGAGAAAATAAAAATAACTAAGTGACAAAGAAAAGTACTGCGAGGGATTACCCACTAATAAACACTTAAAATAAAAATTTAAGAAGTGCCAAAAGTGAAAGTGTAAAAACCCCAAAATAATGAGAAAATCTAGTGATAGATAAAAAACACTTAGTAAATCAGTGATAAACGCTAAATGGTTTAAAAGTGAATGTTATTAATAAATAAGAATATTGTTATTGATAGAATTAGGAAATAGAGTGATAGTTAAAGAACACTTAATAAATCAGTGATAAACACTAAACAATTTAATGGTGAACATGAATAGTAAGTAAGAATTTTGTTAATAATAGTAGTTAAAGATAGTATTAAGATTAAATATAAATGAAGGATACGATGTTATTCAGGGGAGAAAACCCATAGAATGTCAACAATGTGTGTTAACATGGATAAAAGGTAGAGATAATATAAGAAAAAATATATAGTAAAGAAATTAAAACAAAATCAATAAACACCCCATGTTATAAGGGATAATCAAGTAAATAAGTTTAAATAGTGTGATGATGTGTTATCACCTAAAAATAAATAAGGATGAAACCAATGGTTAACAAACGTTGCTTAATAGCTGTTAAAAAATTGTTCAATTAAATTTATGAATAGGATATGGCTGAAGGAATGATACAGACCATAGGCCTAGACGTTATGTTTTATGTAATAAAGAATAGTGAGTAATAGCCAAATTATTAACAATGGCAATTTAAATAAATAAGACGGTGAATCAATACAGATCAAATAACACTGGAAAATCAGTTAGGAAATAGTTAACAGACCATAATGTAAAAACTAATGGGAACATACAATTAGTATAAAAACAGATCCAATACACAACAACAAATAAACAAATCAATTATAATAACAAAACAAAACACATTAGGGTAAAATGAGATGTAATTTGTGTAAAATAAGTAAATAGAATCAGTTACTACTGAGGCCTAGGAATGCCTAACTGTCAAAAAACAAATAACTACAAATTGTAAAAAATTAAAAAGGAAATTAACAAATCCAAGGCAAAGAACTAGCCAAGGATAATTTGTGAATCATATTAAAAGAAAAATGTTAGAATAAGAACTTAAAAATAAAAAAGAAAGTAATTAACAAATATTAACATAATTGTATAAACAATAATATATTATAGAACCCAACCTTATGGGATGTCAAAATAATCTTTGAAAGGAAATACAAACAGTAGTGATAATATTTAATACATAGGAAGGAAGACGGAAGAATAAAAGCAATCAGAAGATATACAGTAGTTTGAATAAAAAAATTCAAAATTGATAACAATGGTTATATATTAAGATTAACCAATCGGAATTAATTTGTAACCATGACAACAAGTATACTTTACTCGTAAAGTGACGCTCTTGCAGAATAGACGCCAGACGTGAATGACCAAAATTTTAATTTATAATGTCAAAAAAGTAAACAAAATTCCAAAAGATGAACAAGTAAGAAGCAGACGATGTACGAGAACCTTTAACGGATGCCAAGGACCATTTTACCTGAAATTTAAATGAATAAATTACTACCACTAACATGAAAAGGACGTAAGACATACTTAAGCCCCAAGATCATTGAAAATTGATGACTAATGCCGCCTCATTTCATTTCAACTGAACGACTGTTTATATCAAGTATACTGATTTGATAAGTATTATTAAATTACCTGATTTTCAGAAATAAATTCACTTTAAATATTTCTCACAGTAATATGAACTCTCACTATAAACTGAATATAATTTCTTTCAAAGATTAAGTAAAAGTTAAGACACTGAAAATTTGTCAACTAATAAAATAACCTGTTGTTAAATTCCGAACTTTTGAAACACACTTTACTACACTTCAGGAACAAATTATAATTACACATTATATTATTTAAGTACAAATAATGTAAAGTAGTGTACTTTTTATTGTAATCATTACAAAACCCGATAACAAAATGGAAATGAAGGAGAAGAAGAAGGAAAATAGAAATGAAACAAACCAAATATAAAGGAAATAAAGCGAAACCGAATGATAAAACACAGACAAATAATATAGAATATGGAAGGGAGAAATGATACACTTAAATATCATAAAGGAAACGAACCCAGTAAATAACCAATGTAAAAAACAAGTATTAGTGATATAATTTATATAATTATATATAAGGACTTAACCAGAAATAAAGAAATCTCCACGACGGGAAGATCTTTTTCCTCTAGATATTCTGATCATTTAAAAGCCCTCACCACAAACTACATACATTCCACATTTGCCACACATTTACAAAACAAAAACCACAGTTACACAAACAGAGCACAACGTGGAAATACTACACTACTTACCTAAAAGTAGAAAACTAAACAAAGCAGAACAATTTGAAATATACAGATATGACACACTACAACCAAACAACATATTAAACGAACAATTACATTATAGATCACACATACTTTTCGATACACTGATTCCAACACAAAATTCGAACCCCAGCGCCAATTCCCTCCCACCAGCAACCCCCACCACACACACCTACATCCCATAACCGTTACTGTACAGACATTCAGTATTTCAATCCCATTGAGGAAGACGAATACCACGTCGAAACGTCTGGGTAACAAAACCAAAAAGTAAGTGTTCATAGTGGAAGTTTAATATATATATAATATTAAAAAAGTGAACGAAGAGGATGTATCAACAAGATAATTACAAAATAAATGTACCCTTTTTAGTAATTCCAGGTTTGAATATGGGGGCGATAATGGGAAATGATTTTTTAAATAATTTTAAAGCTGAATTAAATTGTTATACACAAACTATGAAATTAAAAAATGAAAACAATATAATTGAAGTACCATTTATATGAAGAAGAGATGTGGAAATGAAAGCATTAAAAATAATTAGTAAAGGAATATTATTATCTGATAACGAAATAAATGAATGCAGACCCTTGATGATCAATTGTTATAATTTAAAGGTAAATAAGCATGAATTAATTAAAACTGAAGATAGTTGGGTTGAAAGAATGAATAAAATTCTATATCAAACTGGGGAGTTTAGTTATCAGGACAGAGAGAGAATACGGTAGTACAGGTGGTAGATAAAAATTAGTTTTTTCAGATAAACCCGGTCTAGTAAAAGGTTTTAGGGGTAGATTAATTGTTAAAGAAAAGACACCTTTCGCGCCTAAAGCATATCCGGTACCATACTCTAAACAAGGGTTGGTACAAGAAGAAATAAACAAAATGTTAGCTGAAGGAATAATAGAAAAATCCACCTCACCATACTCCAACCCTTTAGTAGTGGTGACTAAGAAAGACTTATCAATAAGACTATGTTTAGACACTAGACAAGTAAATAAAATAATTATTCCAGATAGAGAATCACCAGAACCAGTGGGAGAAATTTTGCAACGTTTTAGTGGCACCAAATACATCACGACCTTGGACTTGACGGCTGGGTACTGGCAAATCGAATTAGAGGAGGGATCCCGAAAGTATGTGGCCTTTCTGTATAATGGAAGGAACTATCAGTTTTGTAGATTGTCTTTTGGACTGAACGTAAGTGTATCAATTTTTATTAAATATTATATATATGTTTGGACTATATATATTATTGGACAAATATTTATTAAATGTTTGGACTACGTGTTAGGGAGAGAAATTTTAGAGTTTACCACTGTGTACGTGGACGATATAGTAATAACTTCACCAGACATTAGTACACACTGTGAAAGACTAGATAGAGTGTTGAGCAAATTACATGAATATGGAGTAACTGTTAAATTTAAGAAATCAGAGTTTTTAAGGGAACAGGTCAATTTTTTAGGCCACATCATTTCAGCTTGCTACCCACCGAATTTACCCAGGCTAGCTAGTGGAGAAGGGGTGGGGTTCCTTGATAGATATTAACACCAGCTATGTCAGTATCAAGAAGTGTGAGGGGTAACCAGAAATCAAATTCACTTATATATAGTTTTTTCCTTTTTTTTTTTAAAGGGCGCCACTCCGTGCAGGGAAAACCAAAGGGCGATCACGGAGACTCAATCCCGTCCCAATACGGTTGACCACTAAACCACTTGATAAGGCAGTTTGCTCAAATTTACTATACCAATCATGTAAGGTATACAAACTATACAAAATAAGAAATCATATTCTATTTTATTAAGTTTTGCTTGTATCTCCAAATAACAATGAGAGTAAATGACTGTATATCATTAGCTGATGCCGCAATAATAATAAATGTTTAAACTGACAACAACTTAAATCTAAATAACTTATGTAATACGCTATACTAATATATACAGTATTTATGTGCCGCAGAAGTGATAATCCCTCGAAGAGTAACTCTCCGCAAGTCCGTGTCGAAACACCCGTCGTGGCACAGTTTAGAAAATTAATCAAGGAAAAGATACACTCACCACAAGTTCTCCGCGTAATGCACGCACAATCGAACAGTAAGCGTATCGGAAGTCCAGGTCGGTCGCGGAACGCGGCGGCGGAATGCGGAAATCCGCGGTGGCAGAAAGAAGTCTCCAGATGACAGCACCAAGCCCCAGGTGTGAAAATGCTCCAAAGTAGCAGCAATCAGGGTCCCAGACAGTTCAAGAATCAAAATTAAAACCCTTTTCGCACTTGGCTAAGTGCATAGATCCTCACGTCGAGAAAAGGGTTGTAGGCTACTGCAGCGCTCAAAACGTTGACTCTCAGTAGTAGGCGAACTTGACCTGCAATGACTCATTTCAAGGCTGCCACAATCTTGGGTTCCTACATAGTTAGGCTTCCTACCGAGTTGGGGTCTTATCAGTTGCTGATAAGAACGGACCGGCTGGGTAGATCGTAACAGCTGTGCTCTAGATATCGACATTGTTTGCATGCACAACAATGATAACAATACTCAGGTTGATCAGGCCTGATTTCGACAAAGTATTGAGCTATTTTACTGTTACAAATTACCCCCCAACTCGAAGAAAATTTCCTGAAATTTTCTTAAGTAATGAATCGCTTCAGATCAGAAACATGCCAATTTCCCAAGTTCGATCCATCTTCCTTTTTAAGTTGATAGACCAGTGGGGATACCTTCTTAGAAATGATAAACGGACCTGTAAACGTTGGTGCCAGCTTGGTGGAAAAGTAGTTTACAGCGTTTGACTGGGGAACGTTCCTCTTCAAAACCCTTTCACCTACTCTGAAGTCCTGTTGTCTTCTCCGTAGATTATACCTCACTGCGTTCTTCCGGTGTGCTGATTTAAGCCGGGTTTCAACCTCCTGGTAAACATACTTCAACTCTTCCATCTTGCGCCCATAAGATTCTGTCTCGTCTAATTCTGGTGTCTCTCCATTTTCTTCCGCCTCCTTGGTCCTTAATGTCAGCTCTCGCCCGAAGTTGAGAAATGCCGGAGTATATCCCGTTGCTTCGTGCTTGGCCGTCCTCAACGCAAACCCAATCTTTGGCAGCTGTTGATCCCACAAACGGTGGTTGTCGCCGACAAAGGCCCTCAACATATTTCCAATTGTCTGATTGACTCTTTCAGTTGGATTTGCTTGGGGATGCCTACTAGCATTGTACAATATCTTGGTCTTGTATTCGGTCGCTAAACTCTTTAGTGCTCTTCCAGAGAATTCCGCTCCATTGTCACAAATAAGATACGTGGGAATGCCGAACATGAGGAAAATATTCTGCTCCACGTGTTTGGCTACGAGAGATGAAGTTGCCGCCCGCAGGGGAAACAAAACAGTAAACTTGCTAAAGGTGTCAGTGACCACAAGAATGTATTTATAGCCTGAAGTTGACCGAGATAGTGGCCCTAACAGGTCCGCCGCAATCATTTTCCATGGTCGATCTACTCCTCTTCGGGATCCCATCATTCCCGCTGGTCGTTGGTTGTCACTCTTTGTGGTCTGATAGACTCGACAGCGTGCAACGTATTTTGAAATGTCCTGTCGCATTTTTGGCCAATAGAACTGGTTTTGTACTCGTGAAAATGTCTTGAAGGATCCTAGGTGACCTGCTATAGGTTCGTCATGACACATATGGATGATTTTGGCTCTATCCTCTTTGGGGATGACTCGCTTCCATTCTGAAATGATATCCCATAGCGCTGTTTGACTAGGGATGTGTTTCCACAAAAGGTCCTTTTCCACTCTCCAAGTGGGATACTGGTCACCCTTCTCGGTCACCTCCCGTAGCATCTTCTTGTACCATCCATCTTCAACTTTCAGAACTTCGGAGACCACTGGAACCATCTCCTGCTCCTGTTCCACAGATCTTGATAACATATCTGGAACCACGTGCTCTTTCCCTTTTCTATGGACTAGAGTGTAGCTGTATGGTTGAAGTCGAAGTGCACATCTGGCTACCCGACCTTGGGGGTCTTTTAAGTTATGCAACCACAAAAGGCTGTAGTGGTCAGTAATAATTGTAAAGTGACTTCCCTCAACATAAGGTCGGAATTTTTCCACCGCCCATATGACGGCCAAACACTCTCTTTCTGTCGCCGAAAATTTTTGTTCAGTTCTTGATAGAGTTCTAGATGCATAAGCGATTACTTGCTCTCCTTCTTGAGTGAGAACAGCTCCCAATCCTACACCTGACGCATCACATGATATAATGAAGGGTTTGTTAAAATCAGGGCATGTCAATATAGGAGCTTTAACCAGGCAACTGCGTATGTCTTCAAAAGCATTTTGGGCCTCATCTGTCCATGTAAACCTCTTGTTTTTCCTTAGCAGGGACGTGAATGGATAAAGTCTACTTCCAAAGTCAGGGATAAACCTGCGGTACCAAGTGGCCGTTCCGCAAAATTGTCTAACTTCCTTTTGGTTTCTGGGCACGGGAATCTGAACAATAGCCTGAACTTTTTCTGGGTCCACGCGTAAACCTCTACTATCAACCACGTATCCGAGGTAGCATAACTCCTGGCGACAAATGCAGCACTTTTCCTGGTTGAGAGTCACGTCCACAGCTTGAAGTCGATTGAATATCTTCTCCAGAACTTCCAAGTGATGGTCAAAATGTTGAGTCACTACAATAATATCATCCAGATACATGAATACGTGTGGTTCTAGGTCTGCTCCTATGATTTGATCGATGAACCTTTGCCAAGTGGCAGGCGCATTATGTAAGCCAAACGGCATTGTCACAAATTCAAACAGTCCACGACCCTGTACTGTAAACGCTGTTTTTTCTCTACTGTCTGCGGCAAGCGGGATTTCCCAATAAGCAGATTTTATATCCAATGAGGACAGGTATCTAGAATCTCTTAGTCTGTCAAGAATTGTCGTAACCTGAGGTAGAGGATATGCGTCTCTTTTTGTTACAGCATTCAATTTACGAAAATTAACACAAAATCTTTTCAATCCGTCAGGCTTGTCTACCAAAACTATCGGTGAAGACCATGCGCTTTTTGATGGAGTAACAACTCCCAATTCCAACATTTTGTCCAGCTCCTCATTCACAATCTTCTGTATACTAGGGGACATCGGATAATACCTTTGTTTTATGGGCTGGGCGTCGCCCGTATCAATCCAGTGTTCTACTACACTTGTCCGTCCTAATGGTTTTGTCTGTTGTTTGAATTGGTTTTCAATAAATTCCTCTAGCCTTTTCTTCTGCTCAGGATCAAGATGTTCTTCAGACTGCAGTCCCCCTTTTGTCCAAATCGATGCCAGTCCCACTTTTATCGGTGCAAATTCCCAAGTCCTGTTGTAAATGTCTGTGACAATTTGCATAAGGTTCCAGAAGTCTATGCCTAGGATAAGTGAGTGGTTCAAACTCGGTACAACAATGACTCCTAGGTTTCTTGTCCTAGCCTCAAGAGTAACAGGAAGGTCAACAATTCCTTCAATCATATGTTTTTGGCCATCCGCTGTTTCCACATATTTGTTCTCAATACGTTTCAATTTGGCTGGGAACCTCTCTAATATCCAAAGTCCTTCCTTACCCAAAACTGAGTGTGAAGCTCCTGAATCAAGCAAGGCTCTGATTGTTTTACCAAATACCCGCACTTCCAAGTATGGTCGGGGATCTCCAGATTTAGAATAGAGAATGGAATTGATTTTTATATTAATTAAACTGTCTTGGAAGCCAACTTCAGGAATCAAGCTGACTTCCTCGTCTACAAGTTTTTTGGCCCGCATTTTGGGCATTTATTTTTGATGGTATCTGGCTCTCCGCAGCCGTAGCAAAATTTCTTTTTAGCCTCCTTGCAAGTAGCATGTCGATGTCCTCTTGCTCCACAGTTCCAACACTTAACACTTCCTTTAGTTGGTGCAACCTGTCTGATACAAGAAATTTATGGGGTTCTTTTTTATGGGGTTCAGCATATGCTAAATCTGGTTCTAAAACACCCATAGTTCAATCTACATTGCGGGGTACAGTAACCCTAAAACGTCCTGCTTCTGCCTTACGTCCCATCAGGCGTAAATCTTCCAGAGTTTTTATGTCACACAGTGCTAGTCGATCTTGAAGAGTAGGGTGCAGATTGTTCAGAATCTGAGCAAGTCTGACTGATTCTGGGGTGTTTATTGACAGTCTGCTATACAACCCCTCCATGGCAGCAATAAACATATCGATTGACTCCTGTTCTCCCTGGAGGCAATTAAATATCTCTTGTTGCAACCTAAAGTCATAGTCAGGAGTTCTAAAAACAATTCTCATCTCCAGACATAATTCATTCCACGATTTAACCCTAGATATGGTTGACCTATACCAAACCAATGCTTGTCCAGCAAATAAATCAACAGCTGATTTAAAGAGTTCTTCATGGGTTACGCCCCTAGCTCTACGAATCTCTTCTACTCTCTCAAGAAAAGCACCCACACTTTGACCACCCTGACCATCAAATCTTAGTCCCCACTTGTACACGGGAACAGTTTTTGTGTTTGCTGCCAGCTCTGAGATTGCTGGATCAGTTGGGATCTATCCTGATTGGCTAGTACAAGTTCAGACGGTGTGCCGCTGTGCCGGCCTGTAGTATCAACTGGTTTCGCCAAAGGAAGAGTGCTGGGTCCTAGTGATGGCTTCTTACTGTGACCAGCCACCGAGGCTTCTTTAATTGGTAGAGTCTCTTGAGTAGCTGTAGTTCTGGCTGGTCCTTCACCTATCTTCGGTTTCTCCACTTCAGGTGTGACAAAAGAATCCAATAGACTCTTCACCTTGCGTTGTAGCTCCATCCTCTTCTCCTGCGGTTCCTCTTCTTGGGTGTCCTCAGCATCTGGAATCGGAATGCGTTCAACTCGAGGGTAGAGATGCCACAGCCTCGCCACTATCCTCTGATATTCGTCATCTTTGAAGTTTCCCTCATATTGTTGTACTAGGTCCTCCAAGTCATCTAAAATTAAAGTACACCCTTCCAGCTCTTCATCAAATTGAAGTGAATTGATGGAAGCCTCATTTATTGGAGTGTTTTTCAACATCGCCTGCGTCAACCGTTTCCTAAGATCATTAGCCGAACCGTCAGTTGAAAGGCCTCGGATCTTGAGCTCATACTCAACTTCCACTTTCCTCAACTTGTAGGCAGACATATTTGAAGTAGCAACCAAATTTAACAAAGAAGGAGAAATCCTCATAAGTTATACACAAAACCAATGGCTATATATCAAGCCAATGACAAGTTCTTATCCAAAAATCTGATAATAAATGTCCAAGTTCAACTTTACAAAATGTAGCTTTAAGGTGGACCGCAATTCTACAGCTAAATACAGTCCCAAAAGATATTTCAAAATTATCAAAACTCAAAACATTTACAATAAAAAAATCTGTAAAGAATTCAAAGATTTCAAGCATAAAATAAACCTGAAAAAAAAAGGCCCACACAATTGGTATAGATTTATCTCAGATGTTACGGATACAGATGTCTTCACCAGAGAGAAGGGCCCCACGTTTTGCGCCATTTGCTACCCACCGAATTTACCCAGGCTAGCTAGTGGAGAAGGGGTGGGGTTCCTTGATAGATATTAACACCAGCTATGTCAGTATCAAGAAGTGTGAGGGGTAACCAGAAATCAAATTCACTTATATATAGTTTTTTCCTTTTTTTTTTTTAAGGGCGCCACTCCGTGCAGGGAATACCAACGGGCGATCACGGAGACTCAATCCCATCCCAATACGGTTGACCACTAAACCACTTGATAAGGCAGTTTGCTCAAATTTACTATACCAATCATGTAAGGTATACAAACTATACAAAATAAGAAATCATATTCTATTTTATTAATTTTTGCTTGTATCTCCAAATAACAATGAGAGTAAATGACTGTATATCATTAGCTGATGCCGCAATAATAATAAATGTTTAAACTGACAACAACTTAAATCTAAATAACTTATGTAATACGCTATACTAATATATACAGTATTTATGTGGCGCAAAAGTGATAATCCCTCGAAGAGTAACTCTCCGCAAGTCCGTGTCGAAACACCCGTCGTGGCACAGTTTAGGAAATTAATCAAGGAAAAGATACACTCACCACAAGTTCTCCGCGTAATGCATGCACAATCGAACAGTAAGCGTATCGGAAGTCCAGGTCGGTCGCGGAACGTGGCGGCGGCAGAAAGAAGTCTCCAGATGACAGCACCAAGCCCCAGGTGTGAAAATGCTCCAAAGTAACAGCAATCAGGGTCCCAGACAGTTCAGGAATTAAAATTAAAACCCTTTTCGCACTTGGCTAAGTGCATAGATCCTCACGTCGAGAAAAGGGTTGTAGGCTACTGCAGCGCTCCAAACGTTGACTCTTAGTAGTAGGCGAACTTGACCTGCAATGACTCATTTCAAGACTGCCACAATCTTGGGTTCCTACATAGTTAGGCTTCCTACCAAGTTGGGGTCTTATCAGTTGCTGATAAGAACAGACCGGCTGGGTAGATCGTAACAGCTGTGCTCTAGATATCGACATTGTTTGCATGCACAACAATGATAACAATACTCAGGTTGATCAGGCCTGATTTCGACAAAGTATTGAGCTATTTTACTGTTACAAGCTAAGGGTATCAGTACAGATCCTAAAAAAGTAGAAATAATACAAAATTTCCAGCACCCAAGAATATTAAACAGCTGCAAAGTTTTTTAGGCCTGTGTAATTATTATAGGAAATTCGTAGAAAAGTATTCATATTTAACCATACAACTGGGGCATTTATTAAATAAGGGTAATCAGTGGCAATGGGGTTTACCAGAACAAACTGCATTCGAACAAATAAAAAATAAATTTTTAACCACTGTCATATTAGCCCATCCTAACTTGGTAGAACCATTTTACAAACACACCTATGCATCCGACATAGCTTTGGGGGTAGAACTATTTCAATTGGATAGGGAAGGTAATCATAATGTGATAGCTTTTGCCAGTAGATCCTTGGTAGCTAGTGAAAAGAACTATACTATAACAGAAAAGGAAGCGCTATCGATAGTTTTCGCCTGTAAAAAATTCATAACATATTTGTTGGGAAATAAAATAATCATAAGATCAGACCATCAAGCTTTAACATTTTTAAAAAACTGTAAACTAACACATGGTAGATTGGTGCGTTGCATGTTAATATTACAAGAGTATGACTTAACCATAGAATATTGTAGGGGTAAAGAGAACGTAGTAGCCGATGTCCTATCTAGAACTGATTTTAATAATAATACTGATGTAGATACAGCAAACACCTATAAAATATTTGTAATCAAAGAAGTGGAGGGGTTAGATATGAAAAAATTAATACACAACCTAGCGGGAGAACAAGAAAAAGATCCAGAACTTGGTAAAATAATAACAGCATTAAATAAGATGCCAAATACACCTAACAAATGGGAAAAACATTTTAGCTTGTATGATAAACATTTATTTCACCGAACAAATGAACAAGATGATGATTGGAAGTTATGCGTTCCTAAGTTTTTAATATCCGAAGTAGTGAAAGGTTGTCATTTGAGAAATGGTCACGTAGGTCCTAAGAAATGCAGTGACATATTAAAAGAATCATGTAAATTTAATAATATGGAAAGAACCGTACGTAAAATGTTAAAAACATGTGAAATTTGTCAAAAGGCCAAAGTAAATAATCGTAAACAGGAGGGTTTAATGCAACATGTAATACCAGACAGACCTTTGGCGATAGTTGCCGTTGATTTATATGGTCCACTACCCAAGAGTCGAGGCGGAGTGACTTATTTGTTCGTAGCATTAGATGTTTTTACTAAATTTGTAAAGCTATACCCTGTAAAAAAGGCTACATCTCTGGTATTAGCAAAAAAGGTAGTAAATGAATACATTGCTGAAGTGGGTAGACCTAAAATAGTATTATCGGATCATGGGTCGCAGTTTACCAGCAACACTTGGAGGGAAACGTTAGGTTGGGAAAATATTTTAGTTAAAATACGTCAGTATCAAACCCTAGTGAGCGTGTTATGCAGGAATTAGGGCGTATGTTCAGAACCTTATGCCATCAAAAATGTTCATTGTGGGCCAAGTTTGTGAATAAAATAGAAGGGTACATTAACTGTAGCTTACATGAGTCCACAAGTTATAGTCCTCATGAGTTAATGTTTCAGAGGAGGCCATCACGCATAATAGAGGAATTAATAAAATTTCCGACGCGGACTGAGGTACCACATGGGAGGAAGCTGGTGCTTGCTAAGGAGCAGTGTGACGATTTAAATTCTAACTGTAATCGTAAATAAAAAAAATTAAGTTTGCGAGCGATTAAGTAATTTTAAATCTCACTATAATACCTAAAACCCCTGTATTTACTCAGTATGAGAATGAGAAGTAATTAAGAGATCCAAAGAAACACTAATAAAAAGGGCGAATTGTAAAAAGTTATTATTATCATAATTAACCCTTTGCTTGTCACCATGCGGTGACCTGTTAATTCCGGACTCGACGTGTTTACCGAGTCGTCTGTAATTTAGGAAGAGATAAAAAAATCATAATGTTTATAATTAGAAAACTGAAGACACAAATAGTCGTTAAAATAACTCACTTAAATTATATATGTATAATTAAGGTATAGTTTTTGGTAATAAGAATGTTAACTTAAATAAAAATAGGGACTATATTGTCGCGGAGTAGTTGCCCCTCTCCTTTGTTAAGTACCAGTTGAAGCGAGCAGAATGTCTCTCGCTATGTTGCCTTCACGCAGTACAGACGTACGAGCGAAAGCTCTACCAAAATGTTTTAATTTGTTGGTTTTATTTAAATGTAGTATATTAACTACCACTGCTAAAAGTGGAAAGCGTGTGTCATGTATCAATAACAGAAATATGTGGTAAGAAGAAGAAAGAAAATGTAACACAAAAACAGAACTAGTGGTAAGCAAGATGACGACTCCCTTCAAGAGGTAACTCCATTTACAACATCACTCCTGAAGATGTGATCTGCAGAAACTTCATAAAGACACGTATACCATGCTTAAGACGTTGCTTAGGACATCCGAGAATCTACATATACTTACACCAAAGAAGCTTCAATCTCCTCTGTGAACATCCGACCTATTCTTGCCGAAGACACGACCCAGATGATGATGCCGACTACAAGGATTCCCAAGACGGACACCCCAGGACGAGGTTTCTACGTTCAATTGCAAAGGTGACTCGATAGCCTTGCTATCGAGAGTTAATCATATTTGTTACACTACTCACTTCTAAAAGAGACTTTTCAAAGACGATTAATTTTATGTAAACATTATAATGAGAAAATCTAAGAGTTTACTGTAAAAATTCAATTATCATACGTTGTAACGCTTTAAATGTTAATGTAACTTATTATCGTTCCAAGTAATAGTACCATTCTTCAAATGGTTAAAGAAGTCTTGCAAGCTTCTAAAATGAACTGAAAATAATTAGAAGTCTTTACTATAAATATACAGAAAGTAAACCTGGATCCGAGGTATAAGAATATATAATCAATTTGATCCCATAGTTTTATGAAAAGCATTTAAATATTTTAGTTTAAATAATGATGTCATGGGATCTGTCAGTAACTGTTGTTAAATAAAGAGAAGTCGTCTTGTTACACATGAAAATGAGTGCATAAATCAGTAAAATACCTTCCCTTGTTTCCTTACACTGATAGTGAGTAATTTGTTCAATGAATTTGACTTTAATACAGTTCGTTACAACGTAGGCAGCCCATGTAATTGGCAGAGGTCAGTTAAGATGGGTTCCCTGGATTTGTAACGCGGCAATACGTTACAAAATTGCGCAACTCTGCTTAAAGTTAAAGTAGTTGCGAGCATCGTGACGCAAACAAAATTGCGCCACTCTGCTCACTTAATTTATTAGTAAATTAAATAACTCACGGCATTCAGTTATTGATCTATGCACTCAGAGAATGTAATTAATGTAACTCTAATTTTCAAAAAAAAAAAAAAGAATTTGTTTTGACATACGTAAAAGATAGTCTGTATAAATTGAAATATCATTGTAGGAAGATATATGCATGTATCTACTTGCATACATGAATTGTAATGTTTGGTCAACTGATCAGTCTTTAACAGGTTTGTATTATGACAATCCAAGACCTGTTGTTTCTTGAATAATCCTGCATTATAATTATTCAATCTGCATAGTATATGTTAATGTATGTCTGTTGTCACGGTAAAGAAAAACATTGTTAATAATAATGCTCCTGTGTAAAGTAGACCCAGTTAATTACGTGGAAAGAATTTCGTAACTTGAAATTGTGACCAAAAAAATAATTAATTTAAATTGGGGAAAGTACATGAAAGAATAAAGTCAAACTGTTATAAAGCGTAATACTAGTGTAAATTGAAGAGGTGTGCATTGTTGAATAAGATTCACCCTATGCGTGCCAGCTGTCTCCTCCAGTTATGACCTGTTAAGGAAGTTAATCGGTGGCATTGTGTAGAGAACAATACGTGAGCGTTAAAACCCCCCGCATTCTCACGGACACACTGACCCTACCTTTGTTTACTAAATAAAGAGGGTGACCTACATTCCAGAAAACAGCTGATCGGCTATTTAGTTTTGAAAAATATGTGTGTGGAATTTCTGTCTCTCCCTTAGAAGAGAAATTGTTCTTTTCTGAATTATGCAAATTATTTACTCAAGAATTTATCTTATATATGTGTAGTGTTGTAGAATTAGTTTTAAGTACGTTTTAATGTGTTAGATCTAAGATAAAAATGGCCCAATTCAATCCGGATTTGTTATTAAAAGACGAGCTGTCTTACGAAGCTCTTTTGCGTGGACTACCCCATGCGAATGTAACAGTCGCGGAATTACGTAGGTCAATTCGCGAATGTGGATTTGATACACCCGTGCAATTAAACAACCTAAGCGAACTCGATTATGAGAGCGAGAGAGAAATTTGTAATGCCAAGTATAGTGAGCTTACATTATTGTCTCAAACCCTCCAAGACGAGAAATCTCCGGCGATAATTTTGCGGACTACCCAGAGAATAGAGCATTTAACCCGGCGAATGAAAAATTTGTTGATCTGGCCTAATCTCACGGAAATACCTCTTGAAGTACAAAACCTAGCTGACGAAGCTCTACGCCGCTTACCCACAATTATTAATGACTTAAGAAGAAGATCCGACTCATTCAGGATGGACGAAATAGAGAAGTCCTTAAAGAAATTACACATCTCCCCAGTACAATCACCTACTACTGATCTACCTCCACCTAACACTGATCGGAACTCACCCGCCGTATCGCAAATGCAAGCGAACCAAGAGCAAAATACTGATAGAGATTTAAATGCCCCTCCTCCCGAGCGTTTTCAGTTTCGTCCCAGAAATCATGAATTGACCACCCCTAATGAATCAAATCGTTCTCCTAAAGGAATGCCAACCATGAACCATAACGCGGACCTATACGGTAAAATGACTCATCCTGTGGAGAAAATCTTAACTGAAATCCCTTACACAGATGGTTTAAATGTCTCCAAACTACTAACTTTCATTAGCTATCTCCTGCAGATAAAAGATCTACAGCAGCTGAATGACTGGCAAATTTTGCAAGTTCTGCTACCGAAATGTAAACCCCCGTTAAAGAATCGTGTCATAGAAGCTGTATCCTCTACATTTCCAGTAGAAGAGCTACATAGCTCGATAATAAAGTACTTTATCCCAACCGGTATTTACGAAGAAATTAAAAGAAAGACTGTACTCCGAGTACAAGGAAATCAGGAGAGATTAGCTCATTACATCTCCGACATCAGGGAGTCATCTCGACTACTACGTGTAGACTGGAATGAGACACAAATGGTCGACACCATTTTAATAGGACTGTCACCTGAAGAAAGATCTCGTTTATCGTTGATAAATAGACCCAACACAATTGCTGATCTAGAACAGTGCAGTATCCATTCGTCAAATGTATGGTACTCCGATCAAAATAGACAAGCAATGAAAACCGCTGGAACTAATAGAAATGAATTGCGAGCACTAGTGCCTGATGGAACAACCTCGCATGAAAGGCAAGTTTTCAGTAGACCTCACAATGTGCGCAAATCTGGTAAGTTAAGTGTAACACCATATAAAGCGGAAACAAGGACCCACCTCGCAATAAACCCCATCTGTTATAATTGCGGCAAATATGGGCACATAAGAAAAGACTGCAAGAGTAAGCCATTGGAACGGAATCACCCAACTCCAAAAAACATGTAAGGCAGGGAGACCCGAAATCCTGTGTCTTCCGCAGCTACTCGAAATCTGGTGAACGCAAAGAAACTTGTAATAAAAAAAAAAATAATAATAAAATATTTTGTAACCAACGTGGAAGGAAAAGAAGTTCGAAAGAAATAGATCCCTATGTGAGAGAATTTCGTGAAAAATGTAACGCGATTAATAAATGTAACTGGACTAAAAATCTATTACCATTAATACGAGTTGACTTAGGCGTTACCTCCACCATCGCCTTAATTGATTCGGGATCTAGTAGAACTTTAATCAGCCAAGAATTAGCGGACAAATTAGCGAAACACCATCTAGTAAAATGGAGTCAACCGGTGAATATAAAGTGTGCTACCGCCGATAAACGTAATATAATCATAAACCTGAGCATTACCGTTAAGGTTAAAATCAAGAACCTAACCTGGATGTTTACAATGTTAGTATGTAAGGAGTTAGGACCCGATTTAATATTAGGAGCAGACTTTATTAGTAAAACGGGAATGATTCTTGACATCTATGAGCAAAAATATTATTTCCGATTTGACCGTACACGGAAATATAGATTTGATTGTAATAATAATAAGAGAAAAAAAAAATTTGTTCATCTACTGCACATGTAATACACCAAGAGTCAGATTTATCTAATCTAGAAAGTAGAGATAGAGTGAGAATACTGAAATTAATAAAAGAATTTTCCTCAGTTCTTACACCTAAACTAGGACTCACTAAACTAATAGAGTATAAAATTAATCTGAGCGATCAGAAAGTAATACGCCTACCTCCGTACAAGTTGTCGCCTCCCAAGATGGAAGTGATGCGAAACCATATCAACAAGTTGTTGGAGCAAGGAGTCATTGAACCCTCTACGTCCCCATATTCTTCACCCTCCTTTTTAGTACCAAAAGGTCACAATAAACACAGACTAGTTGTGGACTACAGGCAATTAAACAAAAGAATAGAATTTGAATCTATCCCTCTTCCAGACATCCATAGTGCTTTCCATTACTTCACTAAAGCTATGGTCTTTACGGTTATGGATCTGAATCAAGCTTTTCACCAAATACCCCTTTCTGAAGAATCAAAACTTCTAACCGCGTTTGCAGTTCCTTTTAACTTGTACCAATTTACTAGAGTACCCTTTGGAATATCTCAAGGAAGTTCCGTATGTAGTAGACTATTAGAAAGGATATTTCACGATATTAAATTTAAATATGTGTATCACTATTTGGACGACATCGTTATATACAGCGAATCTATGGAACTACATCTTAAACACCTACGCGAAGTGTTATCTCGGTTACTAAGAGCAGGATTAACTGTTAACCCAAAGAAGGTAAGTTTTGCTGTGCCACAGTTTTCATTCTTAGGTCACATCGTGAAAGCGAATGGAAAGGTAAGCATTGACCCCGAACGAACCCGCGCTATTAGAGAATTTTCACCCCCACGAGATGCAAAAGGTATAGCCCGATTTTTGGGAATGGTAAATTATTTCCACAAATATATTCCCCATCTTGCCGAAATAGCAGCACCCCTAAATTCCTTACGAAAGAAGGGAACGAAGTTTGAACGGAGCTCACTACATCAAAACGCATTTGAGCAACTTAAAGAAAGTATTATATCTCCCCCAGTTTTGCAACTAGCGGATTTCACGAAACCTTTCGTAGTGCAGACCGACAGTTCCAGTGTAGCGTTAGGTGCAGTGATATATCAAGAGATAGAAAACTGTAGACTACCTATTAGTTATGCATCGCGAACACTGAGCGAACAAGAAAGAAAGTATTCCGCATATGAATTGGAATGTTTAGCAATTGTTTTTGCATTCGAGAAGTTTAAACCCTTCCTAGAACATAAAGAATTCCTTTTGGAAACTGACAATCAAGCGTTATCTTGGTTATTGAATCACCCTAAACAGTTAGGACGTATTGGAAGATGGATATTGAAGTTAAACTGCTACAAATTCAGAGTGCAGCATATAAAAGGTACCCAAAACGTAGTCGCTGATACCCTGTCCCGTATGTTCCAGTCGCCTACTAAAACTCCCGAAAGCAAGGAGAATCCGGAAATAGCACTTGCTAACGCCATAATTACTGTGTTCCCCCTTGCCTTTACAAACATTGCTCTGTATCAACAACAAGACCCCTTACTGAAGCCTATTATAGAACAACTTACGCAAGGTATTAAATCCGAGAAATACGTTTTGAGTAAAAATGTACTATGTCACAAGATAAGAAGTGGAAAGGAACTAAGAATAATAGCCCCTGATGTAATTAAGCCCATGCTGATGGAATACTTCCATTCATCTACCATAGGAGCCCATATGGGAATCAATAAGACAATACATCGTGTTCGAAAGGAATATCATTGGAACAATATGAACAGCGAAATAGCCAGTTCCGTGAAGAAATGTACATTATGTGCCCTCAGTAAACCAGCCAGAAATACTCAAGTAAGCCAACTGATTTCAGAAATCCCTAAGACCCCTTTTCTAAACTTTATCTAGACTTTTCAGGTCCATATCCACGATCCAAATCAGGTAATACAATGTTACTCATCTGTGTAGATTCTTTCACCAAATTTGTTTGGATGTATCCCATGCGACGAGCATTAGCGTCGACGACTGTAAAAATATTACAGGAAAGATTATTTAAAGACTACGGTACACCTGTACGTATAGTATCAGATAATGGACCACAGTTTAAAGCGAAAGAATTTAGGAATATGTGTTTCAAGTTAGGAATAGACCATATAACCACTACGGAGTATCGACCGCAAGGCAATATTGCTGAAAGGTATCTACGAAACCTCAAATCTGCGTTAATCGCCTATCATGCGAACGATCACACGTCGTGGGACCAAAACCTATCCTGGATTCAATACGCTTTTAATTCAGCTTATCACGAAGGTCACAAGTCGACCCCGTTTGAGTTACTGTACAAATACCGACCAAACCACCCTTTGTCCACAAGATGGAATATACACGATCTGCTGCCTCCGCAAATAACGGATAAGCAGATAAAGCAAATATGGAATAAACCCCGCTCTAATTTAAGAGCAAACTTAGAGAAATCCAGAAAATACCACGAGAAAGGTATTCATAACAATTCGATTAGGTACCAAGTAGGTGACTTAGTAATGTATAAGACTCACCCCACTAGTAGTGCAATTGATAAGACCACCTCTAAACTATCATACCGATGGTGTGGCCCTTACCAAATCCAGAAGTACCTAACTCCAGTTACAGTAGCCCTGTACGAACCTGCGACTCGAAAATATGTGCGGAGAACGCATATTTCGCAGCTAAAATTGTATAAGAAGAAGAGACGGAATAGTATAACCCAAAATAGAAAAGGGAATACTAGGTAGTGAAGTGTATTATACTTCTGAAACCGTGGAAAATGTTAAACGTAGAGTTTGGAAATGAGGCCTGATCAACCTGAGATCCAGTTCTGCGAAGAATACGTTAACGAGTTCTCATTAACTAGATGAAAACTAGTACTCATTTACTAGATGAAAACTAGTACTAGATGAAAATTAGACTGAATTCTAAATAGCAAAGATTTAGAAAATTACTCTACAGAGAAAGAGTAAGACAACCAAAAAGAAAAAACCGGTAGTAGATTTAAGTGATAGAGAATAAGAAAGAGTTTTGTGTTTTATTTTGTAAATATTAAGTGTGAATAGTATGTAAAAAAAAAAAGGTAGTTAATAAGAAAGTATGAAAGTATATTGTGTTATGGAGAAGAAGCAAGAGATATAACTCTAACCAATAACTATGTGAAAGAAATTAGACACACTGACCCCATTCATACTCCAAGTCCCCAGTTGTGCGTTTAAAAAAAAAATAAAACAAAAACCGTAACGTGAAACTTAAGCGGTGGAGTATGTGACGATTTAAATTCTACCTGTAATCGTAAATAAAAAAAATTAAGTTTGCGAGCGATTAAGTAATTTTAAATCTCACTATAATACCTAAAACCCCTGTATTTACTCAGTATGAGAATGAGAAGTAATTAAGAGATCCAAAGAAACACTAATAAAAAGGGCGAATTGTAAAAAGTTATTATTATCATAATTAACCCTTTGCTTGTCACCATGCGGTGACCTGTTAATTCCGGACTCGACGTGTTTACCGAGTCGTCTGTAATTTAGGAAGAGATAAAAAAATCATAATGTTTATAATTAGAAAACTGAAGACACAAATAGTCGTTAAAATAACTCACTTAAATTATATATGTATAATTAAGGTATAGTTTTTGGTAATAAGAATGTTAACTTAAATAAAAATAGGGACTATATTGTCGCGGAGTAGTTGCCCCTCTCCTTTGTTAAGTACCAGTTGAAGCGAGCAGAAAGTCTCTCGCTATGTTGCCTTCACGCAGTACAGACGTACGAGCGAAAGCTCTACCAAAATGTTTTTAATTTGTTGGTTTTATTTAAATGTAGTATATTAACTACCACTGCTAAAAGTGGAAAGCGTGTGTCATGTATCAATAACAGAAATATGTGGTAAGAAGAAGAAAGAAAATGTAACACAAAAACAGAACTAGTGGTAAGCAAGATGACGACTCCCTTCAAGAGGTAACTCCATTTACAACATCACTCCTGAAGATGTGATCTGCAGAAACTTCATAAAGACACGTATACCATCCTTAAGACGTTGCTTAGGACATCCGAGAATCTACATATACTTACACCAAAGAAGCTTCAATCTCCTCTGTGAACATCCGACCTATTCTTGCCGAAGACACGACCCAGATGATGACGCCGACTACAAGGATTCCCAAGACGGACACCCCAGGACGAGGTTTCTACGTTCAATTGCAAAGGTGACTCGATAGCCTTGCTATCGAGAGTTAATCATATTTGTTACACTACTCACTTCTAAAAGAGACTTTTCAAAGACGATTAATTTTATGTAAACATTATAATGAGAAAATCTAAGAGTTTACTGTAAAAATTCAATTATCATACATTGTAACGCTTTAAATGTTAATGTAACTTATTATCGTTCCAAGTAATAGTACCATTCTTCAAATGGTTAAAGAAGTCTTGCAAGCTTCTAAAATGAACTGAAAATAATTAGAAGTCTTTACTATAAATATACAGAAAGTAAACCCGGATCCGAGGTATAAGAATATATAATCAATTTGATCCCATAGTTTTATGAAAAGCATTTAAATATTTTAGTTTAAATAATGATGTCATGGGATCTGTCAGTAACTGTTGTTAAATAAAGAGAAGTCGTCTTGTTACACATGAAAATGAGTGCATAAATCAGTAAAATACCTTCCCTTGTTTCCTTACACTGATAGTGAGTAATTTGTTCAATGAATTTGACTTTAATACAGTTCGTTACAATGTAGGCAGCCCATGTAATTGGCAGAGGTCAGTTAAGATGGGTTCCCTGGATTTGTAACGCGGCAACACGTTACAAAATTGCGCAACTCTGCTTAAAGTTAAAGTAGTTGCGAGCATCGTGACGCAAACAAAATTGCGCCACTCTGCTCACTTAATTTATTAGTAAATTAAATAACTCACGGCATTCAGTTATTGATCTATGCACTCAGAGAATGTAATTAATGTAACTCTAATTTTCAAAAAAAAAAATGAATTTGTTTTGACATATGTAAAAGATAGTCTGTATAAATTGAAATATCATTGTAGGAAGATATATGCATGTATCTACTTGCATACATGAATTGTAATGTTTGGTCAACTGATCAGTCTTTAACAGGTTTGTATTATGACAATCCAAGACCTGTTGTTTCTTGAATAATCCTGCATTATAATTATTCAATCTGCATAGTATATGTTAATGTATGTCTGTTGTCACGGTAAAGAAAAACATTGTTAATAATAATGCTCCTGTGTAAAGTAGACCCAGTTAATTACGTGGAAAGAATTTCGTAACTTGAAATTGTGACCAAAATAAATAATTAATTTAAATTGGGGAAAGTACATGAAAGAATAAAGTCAAACTGTTATAAAGCGTAATACTAGTGTAAATTGAAGAGGTGTGCATTGTTGAATAAGATTCACCCTATGCGTGCCAGCTGTCTCCTCCAGTTATGACCTGTTAAGGAAGTTAATCGGTGGCATTGTGTAGAGAACAATACGTGAGCGTTAAAACCCCCCGCATTCTCACGGACACACTGACCCTACCTTTGTTTACTAAATAAAGAGGGTGACCTACATTCCAGAAAACAGCTGATCGGCTATTTAGTTTTGAAAAATATGTGTGTGGAATTTCTGTCTCTCCCTTAGAAGAGAAATTGTTCTTTTCTGAATTATGCAAATTATTTACTCAAGAATTTATCTTATATATGTGTAGTGTTGTAGAATTAGTTTTAAGTACGTTTTAATGTGTTAGATCTAAGATAAAAATGGCCCAATTCAATCCGGATTTGTTATTAAAAGACGAGCTGTCTTACGAAGCTCTTTTGCGTGGACTACCCCATGCGAATGTAACAGTCGCGAAATTACGTAGGTCAATTCGCGAATGTGGATTTGATACACCCGTGCAATTAAACAACCTAAGCGAACTCGATTATGAGAGCGAGAGAGAAATTTGTAATGCCAAGTATAGTGAGCTTACATTATTGTCTCAAACCCTCCAAGACGAGAAATCTCCGGCGATAATTTTGCGGACTACCCAGAGAATAGAGCATTTAACCCGGCGAATGAAAAATTTGTTGATCTGGCCTAATCTCACGGAAATACCTCTTGAAGTACAAAACCTAGCTGACGAAGCTCTACGCCGCTTACCCACAATTATTAATGACTTAAGAAGAAGATCCGACTCATTCAGGATGGACGAAATAGAGAAGTCCTTAAAGAAATTACACATCTCCCCAGTACAATCACCTACTACTGATCTACCTCATCCTAACACTGATCGGAACTCACCCGCCGTATCGCAAATGCAAGCGAACCAAGAGCAAAATACTGATAGAGATTTAAATGCCCCTCCTCCCGAGCGTTTTCAGTTTCGTCCCAGAAATCATGAATTGACCACCCCTAATGAATCAAATCGTTCTCCTAAAGGAATGCCAACCATGAACCATAACGCGGACCTATACGGTAAAATGACTCATCCTGTGGAGAAAATCTTAACTGAAATCCCTTACACAGATGGTTTAAATGTCTCCAAACTACTAACTTTCATTAGCTGTCTCCTGCAGATAAAAGATCTACAGCAGCTGAATGACTGGCAAATTTTGCAAGTTCTGCTACCGAAATGTAAACCCCCGTTAAAGAATCGTGTCATAGAAGCTGTATCCTCTACATTTCCAGTAGAAGAGCTACATAGCTCGATAATAAAGTACTTTATCCCAACCGGTATTTACGAAGAAATTAAAAGAAAGACTGTACTCCGAGTACAAGGAAATCAGGAGAGATTAGCTCATTACATCTCCGACATCAGGGAGTCATCTCGACTACTACGTGTAGACTGGAATGAGACACAAATGGTCGACACCATTTTAATAGGACTGTCACCTGAAGAAAGATCTCGTTTATCGTTGATAAATAGACCCAACACAATTTCTGATCTAGAACAGTGCAGTATCCATTCTTCAAATGTATGGTACTCCGATCAAAATAGACAAGCAATGAAAACCGCTGGAACTAATAGAAATGCATTGCGAGCACTAGTGCCTGATGGAACAACCTCGCATGAAAGGCAAGTTTTCAGTAGACCTCACAATGTGCGCAAATCTGGTAAGTTAAGTGTAACACCATATAAAGCGGAAACAAAGGACCCACCTCGCAATAAACCCCATCTGTTATAATTGCGGCAAATATGGGCACATAAGAAAAGACTGCAAGAGTAAGCCATTGGAACGGAATCACCCAACTCCAAAAAACATGTAAGGCAGGGAGACCCGAAATCCTGTGTCTTCCGCAGCTACTCGAAATCTGGTGAACGCAAAGAAACTTGTAATAAAAAAAAAAATAATAATAAAATATTTTGTAACCAACGTGGAAGGAAAAGAAGTTCGAAAGAAATAGATCCCTATGTGAGAGAATTTCGTGAAAAATGTAACGCGATTAATAAATGTAACTGGACTAAAAATCTATTACCATTAATACGAGTTGACTTAGGCGTTACCTCCACCATCGCCTTAATTGATTCGGGATCTAGTAGAACTTTAATCAGCCAAGAATTAGCGGACAAATTAGCGAAACACCATCTAGTAAAATGGAGTCAACCGGTGAATATAAAGTGTGCTACCGCCGATAAACGTAATATAATCATAAACCTGAGCATTACCGTTAAGGTTAAAATCAAGAACCTAACCTGGATGTTTACAATGTTAGTATGTAAGGAGTTAGGACCCGATTTAATATTAGGAGCAGACTTTATTAGTAAAACGGGAATGATTCTTGACATCTATGAGCAAAAATATTATTTCCGATTTGACCGTACACGGAAATATAGATTTGATTGTAATAATAATAAGAGAAAAAAAAAATTTGTTCATCTACTGCACATGTAATACACCAAGAGTCAGATTTATCTCATCTAGAAAGTAGAGATAGAGTGAGAATACTGAAATTAATAAAAGAATTTTCCTCAGTTCTTACACCTAAACTAGGACTCACTAAACTAATAGAGTATAAAATTAATCTGAGCGATCAGAAGTAATACGCCTACCTCCGTACAAGTTGTCGCCTCCCAAGATGGAAGTGATGCGAAACCATATCAACAAGTTGTTGGAGCAAGGAGTCATTGAACCCTCTACGTCCCCATATTCTTCACCCTCCTTTTTAGTACCAAAAGGTCACAATAAACACAGACTAGTTGTGGACTACAGGCAATTAAACAAAAGAATAGAATTTGAATCTATCCCTCTTCCAGACATCCATAGTGCTTTCCATTACTTCACTAAAGCTATGGTCTTTACGGTTATGGATCTGAATCAAGCTTTTCACCAAATACCCCTTTCTGAAGAATCAAAACTTCTAACCGCGTTTGCAGTTCCTTTTAACTTGTACCAATTTACTAGAGTACCCTTTGGAATATCTCAAGGAAGTTCCGTATGTAGTAGACTATTAGAAAGGATATTTCACGATATTAAATTTAAATATGTGTATCACTATTTGGACGACATCGTTATATACAGCGAATCTATGGAACTACATCTTAAACACCTACGCGAAGTGTTATCTCGGTTACTAAGAGCAGGATTAACTGTTAACCCAAAGAAGGTAAGTTTTGCTGTGCCACAGTTTTCATTCTTAGGTCACATCGTGAAAGCGAATGGAAAGGTAAGCATTGACCCCGAACGAACCCGCGCTATTAGAGAATTTTCACCCCCAAGAGATGCAAAAGGTATAGCCCGATTTTTGGGAATGGTAAATTATTTCCACAAATATATTCCCCATCTTGCCGAAATAGCAGCACCCCTAAATTCCTTACGAAAGAAGGGAACGAAGTTTGAACGGAGCTCACTACATCAAAACGCATTTGAGCAACTTAAAGAAAGTGTTATATCTCCCCCAGTTTTGCAACTAGCGGATTTCACGAAACCTTTCGTAGTGCAGACCGACAGTTCCAGTGTAGCGTTAGGTGCAGTGATATATCAAGAGATAGAAAACTGTAGACTACCTATTAGTTATGCATCGCGAACACTGAGCGAACAAGAAAGAAAGTATTCCGCATATGAATTGGAATGTTTAGCAATTGTTTTTGCATTCGAGAAGTTTAAACCCTTCCTAGAACATAAAGAATTCCTTTTGGAAACTGACAATCAAGCGTTATCTTGGTTATTGAATCACCCTAAACAGTTAGGACGTATTGGAAGATGGATATTGAAGTTAAACTGCTACAAATTCAGAGTGCAGCATATAAAAGGTACCCAAAACGTAGTCGCTGATACCCTGTCCCGTATGTTCCAGTCGCCTACTAAAACTCCCGAAAGCAAGGAGAATCCGGAAATAGCACTTGCTAACGCCATAATTACTGAGTTCCCCCTTGCCTTTACAAACATTGCTCTGTATCAACAACAAGACCCCTTACTGAAGCCTATTATAGAACAACTTACGCAAGGTATTAAATCCGAGAAATACGTTTTGAGTAAAAATGTACTATGTCACAAGATAAGAAGCGGAAAGGAACTAAGAATAATAGCCCCTGATGTAATTAAGCCCATGCTGATGGAATACTTCCATTCATCTACCATAGGAGCCCATATGGGAATCAATAAGACAATACATCTTGTTCGAAAGGAATATCATTGGAACAATATGAACAGCGAAATAGCCAGTTCCGTGAAGAAATGTACATTATGTGCCCTCAGTAAACCAGCCAGAAATACTCAAGTAAGCCAACTGATTTCAGAAATCCCTAAGACCCCTTTTTCTAAACTTTATCTAGACTTTTCAGGTCCATATCCACGATCCAAATCAGGTAATACAATGTTACTCATCTGTGTAGATTCTTTCACCAAATTTGTTTGGATGTATCCCATGCGACGAGCATTAGCGTCGACGACTGTAAAAATATTACAGGAAAGATTATTTAAAGACTACGGTACACCTGTACGTATAGTATCAGATAATGGACCACAGTTTAAAGCGAAAGAATTTAGGAATATGTGTTTCAAGTTAGGAATAGACCATATAACCACTACGGAGTATCGACCGCAAGGCAATATTGCTGAAAGGTATCTACGAAACCTCAAATCTGCGTTAATCGCCTATCATGCGAACGATCACACGTCGTGGGACCAAAACCTATCCTGGATTCAATACGCTTTTAATTCAGCTTATCACGAAGGTCACAAGTCGACCCCGTTTGAGTTACTGTACAAATACCGACCAAACCACCCTTTGTCCACAAGATGGAATATACACGATCTGCTGCCTCCGCAAATAACGGATAAGCAGATAAAGCAAATATGGAATAAACCCCGCTCTAATTTAAGAGCAAACTTAGAGAAATCCAGAAAATACCACGAGAAAGGTATTCATAACAATTCGATTAGGTACCAAGTAGGTGACTTAGTAATGTATAAGACTCACCCCACTAGTAGTGCAATTGATAAGACCACCTCTAAACTATCATACCGATGGTGTGGCCCTTACCAAATCCAGAAGTACCTAACTCCAGTTACAGTAGCCCTGTACGAACCTGCGACTCGAAAATATGTGCGGAGAACGCATATTTCGCAGCTAAAATTGTATAAGAAGAAGAGACGGAATAGTATAACCCAAAATAGAAAAGGGAATACTAGGTAGTGAAGTATATTATACTTCTGAAACCGTGGAAAATGTTAAACGTAGAGTTTGGAAATGAGGCCTGATCAACCTGAGATCCAGTTCTGCGAAGAATACGTTAACGAGTTCTCATTAACTAGATGAAAACTAGTACTCATTTACTAGATGAAAACTAGTACTAGATGAAAATTAGACTGAATTCTAAATAGCAAAGATTTAGAAAATTACTCTACAGAGAAAGAGTAAGACAACCAAAAAGAAAAAACCGGTAGTAGATTTAAGTGATAGAGAATAAGAAAGAGTTTTGTGTTTTATTTTGTAAATATTAAGTGTGAATAGTATGTAAAAAAAAAAAGGTAGTTAATAAGAAAGTATGAAAGTATATTGTGTTATGGAGAAGAAGCAAGAGATATAACTCTAACCAATAACTATGTGAAAGAAATTAGACACACTGACCCCATTCATACTCCAAGTCCCCAGTTGTGCGTTTAAAAAAAAAATAAAACAAAAACCGTAACGTGAAACTTAAGCGGTGGAGTATGTGACGATTTAAATTCTACCTGTAATCGTAAATAAAAAAAATTAAGTTTGCGAGCGATTAAGTAATTTTAAATCTCACTATAATACCTAAAACCCCTGTATTTACTCAGTATGAGAATGAGAAGTAATTAAGAGATCCAAAGAAACACTAATAAAAAGGGCGAATTGTAAAAAGTTATTATTATCATAATTAACCCTTTGCTTGTCACCATGCGGTGACCTGTTAATTCCGGACTCGACGTGTTTACCGAGTCGTCTGTAATTTAGGAAGAGATAAAAAAATCATAATGTTTATAATTAGAAAACTGAAGACACAAATAGTCGTTAAAATAACTCACTTAAATTATATATGTATAATTAAGGTATAGTTTTTGGTAATAAGAATGTTAACTTAAATAAAAATAGGGACTATATTGTCGCGGAGTAGTTGCCCTTCTCCTTTGTTAAGTACCAGTTGAAGCGAGCAGAAAGTCTCTCGCTATGTTGCCTTCACGCAGTACAGACGTACGAGCGAAAGCTCTACCAAAATGTTTTTAATTTGTTGGTTTTATTTAAATGTAGTATATTAACTACCACTGCTAAAAGTGGAAAGCGTGTGTCATGTATCAATAACAGAAATATGTGGTAAGAAGAAGAAAGAAAATGTAACACAAAAACAGAACTAGTGGTAAGCAAGATGACGACTCCCTTCAAGAGGTAACTCCATTTACAACATCACTCCTGAAGATGTGATCTGCAGAAACTTCATAAAGACACGTATACCATGCTTAAGACGTTGCTTAGGACATCCGAGAATCTACATATACTTACACCAAAGAAGCTTCAATCTCCTCTGTGAACATCCGACCTATTCTTGCCGAAGACACGACCCAGATGATGACGCCGACTACAAGGATTCCCAAGACGGACACCCCAGGACGAGGTTTCTACGTTCAATTGCAAAGGTGACTCGATAGCCTTGCTATCGAGAGTTAATCATATTTGTTACACTACTCACTTCTAAAAGAGACTTTTCAAAGACGATTAATTTTATGTAAACATTATAATGAGAAAATCTAAGAGTTTACTGTAAAAATTCAATTATCATACATTGTAACGCTTTAAATGTTAATGTAACATATTATCGTTCCAAGTAATAGTACCATTCTTCAAATGGTTAAAGAAGTCTTGCAAGCTTCTAAAATGAACTGAAAATAATTAGAAGTCTTTACTATAAATATACAGAAAGTAAACCCGGATCCGAGGTATAAGAATATATAATCAATTTGATCCCATAGTTTTATGAAAAGCATTTAAATATTTTAGTTTAAATAATGATGTCATGGGATCTGTCAGTAACTGTTGTTAAATAAAGAGAAGTCGTCTTGTTACACATGAAAATGAGTGCATAAATCAGTAAAATACCTTCCCTTGTTTCCTTACACTGATAGTGAGTAATTTGTTCAATGAATTTGACTTTAATACAGTTCGTTACAACGTAGGCAGCCCATGTAATTGGCAGAGGTCAGTTAAGATGGGTTCCCTGGATTTGTAACGCGGCAATACGTTACAAAATTGCGCAACTCTGCTTAAAGTTAAAGTAGTTGCGAGCATCGTGACGCAAACAAAATTGCGCCACTCTGCTCACTTAATTTATTAGTAAATTAAATAACTCACGGCATTCAGTTATTGATCTATGCACTCAGAGAATGTAATTAATGTAACTCTAATTTTCAAAAAAAAAAATGAATTTGTTTTGACATATGTAAAAGATAGTCTGTATAAATTGAAATATCATTGTAGGAAGATATATGCATGTATCTACTTGCATACATGAATTGTAATGTTTGGTCAACTGATCAGTCTTTAACAGGTTTGTATTATGACAATCCAAGACCTGTTGTTTCTTGAATAATCCTGCATTATAATTATTCAATCTGCATAGTATATGTTAATGTATGTCTGTTGTCACGGTAAAGAAAAACATTGTTAATAATAATGCTCCTGTGTAAAGTAGACCCAGTTAATTACGTGGAAAGAATTTCGTAACTTGAAATTGTGACCAAAATAAATAATTAATTTAAATTGGGGAAAGTACATGAAAGAATAAAGTCAAACTGTTATAAAGCGTAATACTAGTGTAAATTGAAGAGGTGTGCATTGTTGAATAAGATTCACCCTATGCGTGCCAGCTGTCTCCTCCAGTTATGACCTGTTAAGGAAGTTAATCGGTGGCATTGTGTAGAGAACAATACGTGAGCGTTAAAACCCCCCGCATTCTCACGGACACACTGACCCTACCTTTGTTTACTAAATAAAGAGGGTGACCTACATTCCAGAAAACAGCTGATCGGCTATTTAGTTTTGAAAAATATGTGTGTGGAATTTCTGTCTCTCCCTTAGAAGAGAAATTGTTCTTTTCTGAATTATGCAAATTATTTACTCAAGAATTTATCTTATATATGTGTAGTGTTGTAGAATTAGTTTTAAGTACGTTTTAATGTGTTAGATCTAAGATAAAAATGGCCCAATTCAATCCGGATTTGTTATTAAAAGACGAGCTGTCTTACGAAGCTCTTTTGCGTGGACTACCCCATGCGAATGTAACAGTCGCGGAATTACGTAGGTCAATTCGCGAATGTGGATTTGATACACCCGTGCAATTAAACAACCTAAGCGAACTCGATTATGAGAGCGAGAGAGAAATTTGTAATGCCAAGTATAGTGAGCTTACATTATTGTCTCAAACCCTCCAAGACGAGAAATCTCCGGCGATAATTTTGCGGACTACCCAGAGAATAGAGCATTTAACCCGGCGAATGAAAAATTTGTTGATCTGGCCTAATCTCACGGAAATACCTCTTGAAGTACAAAACCTAGCTGACGAAGCTCTACGCCGCTTACCCACAATTATTAATGACTTAAGAAGAAGATCCGACTCATTCAGGATGGACGAAATAGAGAAGTCCTTAAAGAAATTACACATCTCCCCAGTACAATCACCTACTACTGATCTACCTCCGCCTAACACTGATCGGAACTCACCCGCCGTATCGCAAATGCAAGCGAACCAAGAGCAAAATACTGATAGAGATTTAAATGCCCCTCCTCCCGAGCGTTTTCAGTTTCGTCCCAGAAATCATGAATTGACCACCCCTAATGAATCAAATCGTTCTCCTAAAGGAATGCCAACCATGAACCATAACGCGGACCTATACGGTAAAATGACTCATCCTGTGGAGAAAATCTTAACTGAAATCCCTTACACAGATGGTTTAAATGTCTCCAAACTACTAACTTTCATTAGCTATCTCCTGCAGATAAAAGATCTACAGCAGCTGAATGACTGGCAAATTTTGCAAGTTCTGCTACGGAAATGTAAACCCCCGTTAAAGAATCGTGTCATAGAAGCTCTATCCTCTACATTTCCAGTAGAAGAGCTACATAGCTCGATAATAAAGTACTTTATCCCAACCGGTATTTACGAAGAAATTAAAAGAAAGACTGTACTCCGAGTACAAAGAAATCAGGAGAGATTAGCTCATTACATCTCCGACATCAGGGAGTCATCTCGACTACTACGTGTAGACTGGAATGAGACACAAATGGTCGACACCATTTTAATAGGACTGTCACCTGAAGAAAGATCTCGTTTATCGTTGATAAATAGACCCAACACAATTTCTGATCTAGAACAGTGCAGTATCCATTCGTCAAATGTATGGTACTCCGATCAAAATAGACAAGCAATGAAAACCGCTGGAACTAATAGAAATGAATTGCGAGCACTAGTGCCTGATGGAACAACCTCGCATGAAAGGCAAGTTTTCAGTAGACCTCACAATGTGCGCAAATCTGGTAAGTTAAGTGTAACACCATATGAAGCGGAAACAAAGGACCCACCTCGCAATAAACCCCATCTGTTATAATTGCGGCAAATATGGGTACATAAGAAAAGACTGCAAGAGTAAGCCATTGGAACGGAATCACCCAACTCCAAAAAACATGTAAGGCAGGGAGACCCGAAATCCTGTGTCTTCCGCAGCTACTCGAAATCTGGTGAACGCAAAGAAACTTGTAATAAAAAAAAAAATAATAATAAAATAAAATTTTTTGTAACCAACGTGGAAGGAAAAGAAGTTCGAAAGAAATAGATCCCTATGTGAGAGAATTTCGTGAAAAATGTAACGCGATTAATAAATGTAACTGGACTAAAAATCTATTACCATTAATACGAGTTGACTTAGGCGTTACCTCCACCATCGCCTTAATTGATTCGGGATCTAGTAGAACTTTAATCAGCCAAGAATTAGCGGACAAATTAGCGAAACACCATCTAGTAAAATGGAGTCAACCGGTGAATATAAAGTGTGCTACCGCTGATAAACGTAATATAATCATAAACCTGAGCATTACGGTTAAAATCAAGAACCTAACCTGGATGTTTACAATGTTAGTATGTAAGGAGTTAGGACCCGATTTAATATTAGGAGCAGACTTTATTAGTAAAACGGGAATGATTCTTGACATCTATGAGCAAAAATATTATTTCCGATTTGACCGTACACGGAAATATAGATTTGATTGTAATAATAATAAGAGAAAAAAAAAATTTGTTCATCTACTGCACATGTAATACACCAAGAGTCAGATTTATCTCATCTAGAAAGTAGAGATAGAGTGAGAATACTGAAATTAATAAAAGAATTTTCCTCAGTTCTTACACCTAAACTAGAACTCACTAAACTAATAGAGTATAAAATTAATCTGAGCGATCAGAAAGTAATACGCCTACCTCCGTACAAGTTGTCGCCTCCCAAGATGGAAGTGATGCGAAACCATATCAACAAGTTGTTGGAGCAAGGAGTCATTGAACCCTCTACGTCCCCATATTCTTCACCCTCCTTTTTAGTACCAAAAGGTCACAATAAACACAGACTAGTTGTGGACTACAGGCAATTAAACAAAAGAATAGAATTTGAATCTATCCCTCTTCCAGACATCCATAGTGCTTTCCATTACTTCACTAAAGCTATGGTCTTTACGGTTATGGATCTGAATCAAGCTTTTCACCAAATACCCCTTTCTGAAGAATCAAAACTTCTAACCGCGTTTGCAGTTCCTTTTAACTTGTACCAATTTACTAGAGTACCCTTTGGAATATCTCAAGGAAGTTCCGTATGTAGTAGACTATTAGAAAGGATATTTCACGATATTAAATTTAAATATGTGTATCACTATTTGGACGACATCGTTATATACAGCGAATCTATGGAACTACATCTTAAACACCTACGCGAAGTGTTATCTCGGTTACTAAGAGCAGGATTAACTGTTAACCCAAAGAAGGTAAGTTTTGCTGTGCCACAGTTTTCATTCTTAGGTCACATCGTGAAAGCGAATGGAAAGGTAAGCATTGACCCCGAACGAACCCGCGCTATTAGAGAATTTTCACCCCCACGAGATGCAAAAGGTATAGCCCGATTTTTGGGAATGGTAAATTATTTCCACAAATATATTCCCCATCTTGCCGAAATAGCAGCACCCCTAAATTCCTTACGAAAGAAGGGAACGAAGTTTGAACGGAGCTCACTACATCAAAACGCATTTGAGCAACTTAAAGAAAGTATTATATCTCCCCCAGTTTTGCAACTAGCGGATTTCACGAAACCTTTCGTAGTGCAGACCGACAGTTCCAGTGTAGCGTTAGGTGCAGTGATATATCAAGAGATAGAAAACTGTAGACTACCTATTAGTTATGCATCGCGAACACTGAGCGAACAAGAAAGAAAGTATTCCGCATATAAATTGGAATGTTTAGCAATTGTTTTTGCATTCGAGAAGTTTAAACCCTTCCTAGAACATAAAGAATTCCTTTTGGAAACTGACAATCAAGCGTTATCTTGGTTATTGAATCACCCTAAACAGTTAGGACGTATTGGAAGATGGATATTGAAGTTAAACTGCTACAAATTCAGAGTGCAGCATATAAAAGGTACCCAAAACGTAGTCGCTGATACCCTGTCCCGTATGTTCCAGTCGCCTACTAAAACTCCCGAAAGCAAGGAGAATCCGGAAATAGCACTTGCTAACGCCATAATTACTGAGTTCCCCCTTGCCTTTACAAACATTGCTCTGTATCAACAACAAGACCCCTTACTGAAGCCTATTATAGAACAACTTACGCAAGGTATTAAATCCGAGAAATACGTTTTGAGTAAAAATGTACTATGTCACAAGATAAGAAGCGGAAAGGAACTAAGAATAATAGCCCCTGATGTAATTAAGCCCATGCTGATGGAATACTTCCATTCATCTACCATAGGAGCCCATATGGGAATCAATAAGACAATACATCGTGTTCGAAAGGAATATCATTGGAACAATATGAACAGCGAAATAGCCAGTTTCGTGAAGAAATGTACATTATGTGCCCTCAGTAAACCAGCCAGAAATACTCAAGTAAGCCAACTGATTTCAGAAATCCCTAAGACCCCTTTTTCTAAACTTTATCTAGACTTTTCAGGTCCATATCCACGATCCAAATCAGGTAATACAATGTTACTCATCTGTGTAGATTCTTTCACCAAATTTGTTTGGATGTATCCCATGCGACGAGCATTAGCGTCGACGACTGTAAAAATATTACAGGAAAGATTATTTAAAGACTACGGTACACCTGTACGTATAGTATCAGATAATGGACCACAGTTTAAAGCGAAAGAATTTAGGAATATGTGTTTCAAGTTAGGAATAGACCATATAACCACTACGGAGTATCGACCGCAAGGCAATATTGCTGAAAGGTATCTACGAAACCTCAAATCTGCGTTAATCGCCTATCATGCGAACGATCACACGTCATGGGACCAAAACCTATCCTGGATTCAATACTCTTTTAATTCAGCTTATCACGAAGGTCACAAGTCGACCCCGTTTGAGTTACTGTACAAATACCGACCAAACCACCCTTTGTCCACAAGATGGAATATACACGATCTGCTGCCTCCGCAAATAACGGATAAGCAGATAAAGCAAATATGGAATAAAGCCCGCTCTAATTTAAGAGCAAACTTAGAGAAATCCAGAAAATACCACGAGAAAGGTATTCATAACAATTCGATTAGGTACCAAGTAGGTGACTTAGTAATGTATAAGACTCACCCCACTAGTAGTGCAATTGATAAGACCACCTCTAAACTATCATACCGATGGTGTGGCCCTTACCAAATCCAGAAGTACCTAACTCCAGTTACAGTAGCCCTGTACGAACCTGCGACTCGAAAATATGTGCGGAGAACGCATATTTTGCAGCTAAAATTGTATAAGAAGAAGGGACGGAATAGTATAACCCAAAATAGAAAAGGGAATACTAGGTAGTGAAGTATATTATACTTCTGAAACCGTGGAAAATGTTAAACGTAGAGTTTGGAAATGAGGCCTGATCAACCTGAGATCCAGTTCTGCGAAGAATACGTTAATGAGTACTCATTAACTAGATGAAAACTAGTACTCATTTACTAGATGAAAACTAGTACTAGATGAAAATTAGACTGAATTCTAAATAGCAAAGATTTAGAAAATTACTCTACAGAGAAAGAGTAAGACAACCAAAAAGAAAAAACCGGTAGTAGATTTAAGTGATAGAGATAAGAAAGAGTTTTGTGTTTTATTTTGTAAATATTAAGTGTGAATAGTATGTAAAAAAAAAAGGTAGTTAATAAGAAAGTATGAAAGTATATTGTGTTATGGAGAAGAAGCAAGAGATATAACTCTAACCAATAACTATGTGAAAGAAATTAGACACACTGACCCCATTCATACTCCAAGTCCCCAGTTGTGCGTTTAAAAAAAAAATAAAAAAAAAAACCGTAACGTGAAACTTAAGCGGTGGAGTATGTGACGATTTAAATTCTACCTGTAATCGTAAATAAAAAAAATTAAGTTTGCGAGCGATTAAGTAATTTTAAATCTCACTATAATACCTAAAACCCCTGTATTTACTCAGTATGAGAATGAGAAGTAATTAAGAGATCCAAAGAAACACTAATAAAAAGGGCGAATTGTAAAAAGTTATTATTATCATAATTAACCCTTTGTTTGTCATCATGCGGTGACCTGTTAATTCCGGACTCGACGTGTTTACCGAGTCGTCTGTAATTTAGGAAGAGATAAAAAAATCATAATGTTTATAATTAGAAAACTGAAGACACAAATAGCCGTTAAAATAACTCACTTAAATTATATATGTATAATTAAGGTATAGTTTTTGGTAATAAGAATGTTAACTTAAATAAAAATAGGGACTATATTGTCGCGGTTTAGTTGCCCCTCTCCTTTGTTAAGTACCAGTTGAAGCGAGCAGAAAGTCTCTCGCTATGTTGCCTTCACGCAGTACAGACGTACGAGCGAAAGCTCTACCAAAATGTTTTTAATTTGTTGGTTTTATTTAAATGTAGTATATTAACTACCACTGCTAAAAGTGGAAAGCGTGTGTCATGTATCAATAACAGAAATATGTGGTAAGAAGAAGAAAGAAAATGTAACACAAAAACAGAACTAGTGGTAAGCAAGATGACGACTCCCTTCAAGAGGTAACTCCATTTACAACATCACTCCTGAAGATGTGATCTGCAGAAACTTCATAAAGACACGTATACCATGCTTAAGACGTTGCTTAGGACATCCGAGAATCTACATATACTACACCAAAGAAGCTTCAATCTCCTCTGTGAACATCCGACCTATTCTTGCCGAAGACACGACCCAGATGATGACGCCGACTACAAGGATTCCCAAGACGGACACCCCAGGACGAGGTTTCTACGTTCAATTGCAAAGGTGACTCGATAGCCTTGCTATCGAGAGTTAATCATATTTGTTACACTACTCACTTCTAAAAGAGACTTTTCAAAGATGATTAATTTTATGTAAACATTATAATGAGAAAATCTAAGAGTTTACTGTAAAAATTCAATTATCATACGTTGTAACGCTTTAAATGTTAATGTAACTTATTATCGTTCCAAGTAATAGTACCATTCTTCAAATGGTTAAAGAAGTCTTGCAAGCTTCTAAAATGAACTGAAAATAATTAGAAGTCTTTACTATAAATATACAGAAAGTAAACCCGGATCCGAGGTATAAGAATATATAATCAATTTGATCCCATAGTTTTATGAAAAGCATTTAAATATTTTAGTTTAAATAATGATGTCATGGGATCTGTCAGTAACTGTTGTTAAATAAAGAGAAGTCGTCTTGTTAGACCTGAAAATGAGTGCATAAATCAGTAAAATACCTTCCCTTGTTTCCTTACACTGATAGTGAGTAATTTGTTCAATGAATTTGACTTTAATACAGTTCGTTACAACGTAGGCAGCCCATGTAATTGGCAGAGGTCAGTTAAGATGGGTTCCCTGGATTTGTAACGCGGCAATGCGTTACAGCAGCTCTTAAGTAAAGCGGAACAACGGAAACTAAAGCATGATAGAAATTTAATACCCGTCAAATATGAGGTAGGGCAACTGGTATTAGTAAAAAACCATGATCAATCATCAGCTCTGGATAAAGAGATAAAAAAATTCTTCTTGTTATACGCAGGCCGATATGAGGTTAGTGAAATAAAAATGGAAAATGCTTATAATGTATTAATAGACCCACAAACCTGAGAAATAAAAGGAACTTATAATGTGACACAATTAAAAAAGTATTATCTATCTGAGTAATGTTAGTTATTCTTTTAAAATCAGTGATAATATATATCATTAAAATTTTCAATACATAAACGCAGATTATTGTATAATTAAATGAAAAGGGGGGGTATATAAAATGTATAATTTTTGTGATTCCCCATTTTCGGGTGGTCACGGCCTCACCGAACCCTGACCGTGGAATTGGCTCAGTTTTGACTGGCTGTGGTCAGGGCACATTACGTCACGTGCTGCCTTAAGTCTGGCCATAGCTTGTTATTGTTGTAAGAGGTGAATTTAGAAATTAACCGGGGGGTAAATCAGGGGAATCACCAGAACTATGGAACAGCGGCTATCCATCGAATGGGATGGTAGACCGTATCAGGGCATATGACTAAATTTTAGTAGGATTACTGGTGTCCTCGGACACCAGTAATGCCGAATGTTTTGTAACGCTGAAGCAAGAATGGTGTAGGCAGCGTCTGCACCTTAACAAACTTCAGTTCTTGTTTAGGCAACTGGGCGCTACAGTCCAGGGGGGGGCATAGTGTGTGTGGAAGAAGGTTGTTAAGTTGTTAATAAGTAAGCTCTGACTGAACAAAGAGAAAATTACGTTGATAATTATTATAATTGTGTTAATCGTACTGAAGTACTGGAGGAGGTTGTTGTAATGATTTATGTATCTCTTGTATTGAATAATTTTCTGTGTAGTATATAATCACCTTTTGTATTGTATGAAAAATAACCGAAGTAGTATCCTTTATAATGTAGATAATAACTATGAATCTTAATGGAAATAGAAGAGGTTAAAAAAAAAATTTTTGAATTAAAGTTGTATTATGTTTTCATGTTCTCTATATGAGGTTATGCTACTTTGATAAGATATCAGCTGATTCATAGTATCCTGTGTATATTATATTGTTGTAATCAATTTATAGTTGCAATCCATTTTATGGTAGTAATAAGTTTTTTATTTTTTAATAATTGACAGTATATAATTATGAATGTGTGTAGAATAAAAATTAAATTCAATTGAAAGATAGGAATTTGGTAGTAAATTTGAAAGTTTTGATGTGCAGGTTATAAAGATGATAGGGGAATTTTTATTATGAAGTAAATAAATACCAGATGAAGTTAAATGCATTAAGATTGTTTTGAAGTAATTTAGTGTTTAATTATAAGGTAATTGAAATCTAGGTGAAGGGATTTAATTAATGTAAAAAGTTTTAAGTAATGTAATCAAAGTAATTAATGGAAAGAGATGATCTAATTAAATTAAAATGTTAATTTTTGGTAATGAACTTAGATTTCTTTTGACTTGAATTATAAAATAAATGATAACGGATAGAAATGCAATGATGGGAATTGAATAATCTAGTTTTTGATTTGAAATGATAATACCAGACAAACAGGTAAAATATTTAATTAATGGAAATTGAAATAAAAGTTATTTACTGCTAATAAATTGTAATCAGATGCTAACCTAAATGGTATTGCTTATTTTGAGGTTAGGTTTTTGTAAAATAAAAATGTTTATTTAAATATACAAATGTAATATACGTATGGTAAGAATATACGAATAGATGCAACCAGTGCTTCTTAACACAAACCAGTATGTATAAGGGGAAATATATCGGTTGAGGATTTGGGTTGGTATAAGGCCAGTTATTGAATTTTATCTGAAATGTTACAAGGTTAGGTGATACTGTGGTGAGTGCCTGTCTGACTTTACGGTGTTGGGATCTCGAAAAGAGAAGTCCAGTAGAGGCATTCAGGTGCAGCCATAGTCGCCGAACTAGGGGGTAGATTACCCATGATTTATTAAGGAATAACGGGGGGTTGTTGGCACCATATCCTCACTGGTCCTCTTAGGTTTTAGCAATGAGAGTTTTTCTGTTTCGGCAGAAAACCTCTCATTTGGGGGGGGGTTTGTAATGGTACAGACTGTTGAGGGGCTAAAATATAAAGTTTTTCAGTTTTGACTTAACCAGAGTATAATAATGGGTCACCATGTGAGGTACAGAATGGTACCGGAATGTAAGTTATCAGCAAGGGTGCGTATTCCCCCGTATGTGCGCGCGTGTCGGCCAACGTTCACACGGAAAAAATCACGTATGAAAAATTCCTTCTCACCAGGTGCTAGATGACGTAAACTCCTCGAGATGCGTTCCGCCAATCCCGACACAAGTTGTCGCACACGAAGGATCCTTGGCCATTTTGAAAATCGTCAGTCAACAAAAGCCCTCAGACCTCAGGTCAGGAAATTCGTGCTCGCGAGCAAACTATCAAGTCAGCTGACTAATAATGAGTGAAATAATAAAACAACAACTAAAGTGTGAAGGAAGTTAGTACTTCACAAGTTTAAGTAGAAACAGTTTTTCATAAATATTCCAGACAGAAAAGTGTATATACAACAGTGACAATTTGTAAAAACAGTTCGAAAGTTAGACGGAGAAAAAAGTGAATATAAAACAGTGACGCAACGATGAGGAGAAGCAGGAAAAGAGATGAGTAACTCATAAACAGTTTTATATATTTATTAAAGATGCACCAAACTCTTAATCTGTTATCTACTGAATTCTGAGAAAGCTATTAATTAAAAAGGAAAATGGGGATTTAACGAAATAGTATATATATGTATGTATGGGTGTGTGAAAATTATGTAATGAACAAAAACACTGGGTTGCGTTAATTATTTAAGGTATACCGATTATAATGTGTATTTTCAATATTTGGTTTTCTTTTAATATGTTTAGTTGATAACATCCTATAATGGGCTATCACAGTATGTCGTAACATAATTATATAGAATTACGTAGAAAAAGAAACGAATGTCGTGTTAAAGAAATAAAATAATGTTTTATGTGAACTTATAAATATGTATTTGTTATTTGCATTGGCCTATTATTCTCTGCTGAGTACACTAGACGATAACTTGGTTAGCTTCTACACAAATTTAAAGATTTAAGGACTTATTAACACTGCAGTTGACGTCCAAATAAGGTAATGTAACTTAAATTTAAATAATTTTAATATCTAATTACTGAGTACTTCTGCACTTTATTTTACTAAAAGAAAGCTTTTTATTGGCCTATTTAGTTCAATAGGTAATACACATTTTATGTTATGAAGTGGCTGTACTCTTTATGATTTTGGTTGTTTCTTTACTTGATGCTCGTTTACAGCTTTACTTTTTTACTGATTTACTGCCCTATCTAACTGGGTAATGTCTGGTTATTATTGGTTAGTCACAGTCATGTCAATGTTTGGTGTTGTTGAGTTAATTTTGTCCATTCATTATCTTTAATTTTGGGGTTTTCGGTTTATTAGCTGGTGATCATAATGCTTGGTTCTATTCCTGAATGAGTTTTCACAGTTTATTATTTATAATTAGTCATAAATAAGTCAGTTTGTAAACAATAATAAAAATTATGACATTAAATTATAATAATAAATTTATATTAACTGACATATTTTACTGCATGGATAACTGCAATAAAAATACAATAATAATAATGATAATAGTAATAATAATTGAATTATTTTTAATTTGTTACTTTTCAGTAGTTTATTGATAAATAGATGTGTACTCTCTAATTATTCTCATATTATTGACAAGAAATATGTATAATATATAAGATAACAATAGTATTAACTGCACATATATTCATTTCAATTAAAAATATGAACAGTTGTTAGCTGAAACAATTTTTAGCATGCACACTTTACTAATTTCCCAGTGAGCCCACACATCTGTACATACTACCTGTAGTGAGTGAAGAGCATTTTAAATCACTTTCAGTAAGAGTTTGGAAGCTAGCCACACAGCTGGTTATTTCCGTCCACAACAATCATTGTTACAAAATGTTGTTAAACCTTTTACATATGTTTGGAAACTGGTTTATTATGGCTTTCAAGAAGTTGAACACACAAAGGTAAATTAGCTTAAATTATGTCTGTTTCATGCACCTTTTGGAGTTTGTAGTAAGTAAACACATTGAGAGTTGAAGTAAACAGAAGTGCTTAACGTTGTGTTGTGTTGTGTTCTGTTTGTGGCAACTTAACAGTGGTGCTCGATAAATAACCGTGTGTGTACAACAGGGGAAGAGAAATGACAGTTAAAGTGGCAGAGTGAAAATGAAATTAATTACTCAAATGGAAAAAAACCCAAATTGATTTATTTGAAACAAAATATCATTAAGAAGATTTAGCAACTATCTTGTAAGTTAGTGATAATTAGATTTCAGTTTATCACAAGACTTAATGTAAAAGGAATTACAAAATTTGTTAATGTATTTGCTCTTTAAGTTTTATTATTTTCACAGATATTTAAAACAATGACTTTGAAAAAACATACAATAACAATAACTTCTTAAGAAAATATATAATTAACATGTACACAAGTGCAAGTGTCACACATACACACACACACACACACACACACATATATAAGTAGTAGTACACAAGTGTGAATATAAATCAAGGGTTATAATATTTTATTTGTGCGTGTCAACCAAAAATTCGCTATAGTTGTTACTACACAACATCAAATTACTGGTAAGGAGTTGATTAATAATTACAATGTTTATATGGGTGCCAATCAAGAAAATTCATTTTTGACATACAACTAAATTATATTAACAATAATGATCAACAATAAAGATAACAATGTTTAGTTAAATTTAATATTTACCTATTCACAGAGTTTAATAAAGATACATGTATCTTTATTTTGTATGTAACTCTTCAAAGTTTGTTGCAGATTTTCTGTATTATGAATATTTCTTCAAATTGTAAATACTTCTGCCAATAACATTTTATTGAATTATAATATTGTGTTTTCACCTGAACCACATTTCACAGAATTATTCTGTAACCTCTGAAGATACAGAATAATTCTGAGAGACGTGCGTCAGGTGAAAACACAATAACATAATTCAATAAAATTATACTTGCAGAAGTATTTATAATTTCAAGAAATATTCATAAGATACGTATACATATGAATATTACAAATGATTCAAATCTTAATAGTTCTACATAATAATGTGTGTTGCAATGTATGTCTTCATAGTATAATAATTTACAGTAAATATCACCAAATGTTTATTCAAATTGTTCTTAATTAGTTGATGATTGACACCTTACAGGTAGAGCAACTGAGTGTTCTCATTTTAGTGGGGTCTTTCAAATAAGGCAGTGACTGTCAAGCAGTTAAGTTAGTAACAATAAATAAATTAATTTATAATACCATGATTCATTGGTTTGGTGTGTTTCCTCCTTGTAGAGAAATGATGAATTCAGATGATGATTTCTAAGATACCACTTCATAATAAACAGAAAGTAGAACTCTTTCCCAGTTGTTTGGAAAAAATATTTCAACCTAATGACATGTAGCTGTTTGTACAGTGACAGCAAAGAAGTTATGAATGAAATGAAAGAAAATATCACTACATAAAAGCAATGGGGTATGGTCTAATCACAAGTAAACTATTGAAACATCTGATTAGAAATCCAATTGTCAAACTGACATACATAATAAAGGTGCATTTTTAACAAAATATGTCCAAAGCATATGATATGGAAAATTGCAGGGGCATATTTGGGGGGGGGGGCGAACCAGACCCCTTCCCCAGAGGGTCAAAAAAGGTGATCAATTTTGTCAATATCTTAATTTTTACGCTGTTTTATTATTTTTTCAGCTTATTTTTATTATTATTTTTTAATTATATAAACAGGTTTCTTACACATCATTAGTGTATACATTTGAAATATGAAATATAGGAAAATCAATTCAGTCAATAAGTATCTTGTAAACAATGTTTCAATAACGCGTATTTTTATTGTTTTATTACTGTTTACTTTAACAGGACTGATTTTAGGTTTTTAAAGATAGTAATTTTTATTAGTCTTAATTTCTTTCTCTTTTGTATGAAGCCAACCCGGACCTCAGACACCCGCAACGCAAAATTCTAGATACGCCATTGGAAAATTGCAGAAATAATAATCATACTGAAACTTGATAAACCTTTGAATATTGCACAGTCAGTGGTAGCCAAAATTTCTGCAAAATGCTCTCTTAAGCAGACTGAAACCAATAATTGAAAAAGTCTGATCCCTAAAATCAGTTTGGTTTTTAAAAACAAGCATTCTACTGTTAACTAGATCAGTGGTGTAATTAAGATTTACTCCTGTGGAGGAGGGTGAGACTAGCTTGAATGTTGGACTCCCTGTTTTTCTCAGGATAAATGAGAAATTCAGGATTCTTCTCACATAATTTTATAGATTCTTTGTATCTCAAAGTTTTTGAGTAAACTGTTATAAAGTATGTTGAAAATTCATATGTTACTTCATAGATGTTGAGTGATTGTCATTATTAAGAAAACTATTTTATTAATTTATATACATTGTAATTCCTTTATTTTCCTAAGATTATTCATAAGCCTTATTTTAACACACACAACTGGCTTAGAAGTATGCCTACATTCAGTGATTATAGAATACAATTTTTAGGCCTACTAAATTTAATTTTTAGTAGCTCTGGGGAAGGTGATTGATTCTCCTGATCCTCCCACCCCTTAGTTATGCCACTGGACCAGGTTTACAGAAATTCCAAAATTCTCAACTCCTAAATAAGTGACAGAGTGAAACAAGAATACCAGAGTCAAAGTGGACCAGGTTTACTCAATATTCTGAAATTCTCAAGTCTTATTTAAGTGATACAGTCTTCAGAGTCAAACAAGAGGACAAATATTTCACCCTTAGAGAAAAATCTGAGTGCCTCAAGGTAGTGTTCAGGTCCAGTTCTCCAACTGCCCGTACCTGTAAGTCTAATCTATATGCTATAAATATTATAGTAGCTATTTTTGTTGGGGACGCAGCTACATACATCATCATCAGCCATGGCTCTACAACCCTTGGTGGATCTTGGCTTGCTCCAAGAGTCGACTCCATTTTTCTCTATAGCGTGCCCTGGCTTTATCTTATTTTCAGCTTTCTGAGGTCCTCCTCTACCTGATCTTTGATGCAGCTACATTACCTGCTGGTGAATATAGAAAATTTGACTGCAACTCCAACAAACAAAATCTATGATTTTAGTAACAAAATGGTGTGTAAAAGAATTTCACAAATAAAAGAAAATTAGAATATCTCTTGTTAAATAATAATGTAACACCATATACTAATACAGCTAAGTATCTAGAAGTGAACTTAGATGCCAAACATAAATAGAAGGAAAATATCAAGAAAAATATGAAGAATTGAATATAAAATATAGAAAGTTGCAATGATTAATAAATAGAAAAACCCAGATGACAGCAGCAAACTTATTAATATATAAACAAATTACATATATAACCTGTTTCCATACAATTAAAATCTAAACTTAGCTTACCACTCATCCTTGGTTTTTAGATCATATATTTAATGTCTTCTTGATCCTGGGCTACAACCAGTTGGTCGTATGCACAATGTAGAGTGTAAAGAATTTCCTCTACAATAGGGTACCTCTAATGAATAAGATTACATTTATTTAGTCATTCTCTTAACACCCTTCCAATATAAATGTTAATAAATTAAGGTGACAATCCACGTCTCTTATTCCTCTATAACATATTTTTCTATTTTAATTCAAGACTTCATTTCTTTATATAATGACCTAATTACATTCTTGGATTTCGTTGTCCATGACGTGTCCGTTACTTAACTAAATATCACTATTACATTAACGACTCGGAACACAGAAACTCTGAACATTATCACAAAACAAAACTACTTTACTTATAACAATAAATACTACACCCAGAACGATGGCTTAACCATGGGCTCCCCCATATCCAGCATTCTAGCAGAAGTCTTCCTCCAACACTTAGAAAAAACAAAAATACTCACAAACAATGAAAGACACTCACATAAAATACTATATTGGCACAGATACGTTGATGACATTCTAATACTATACAGGGGAAACAAAAGACAATGTGAACAGTTACTAACGCACATAAACAAAATACATAAAAACATAACCTTTACTGCCGAATATGAACACAACAATACCATAAACTTCTTAGACCTCTCCATCACAAAACTAGAACACAGGCACAAATTCAGTATATACAGAAAACCAACTACAACTGACACACTAATACACAACACCTCCAATCACCCAATACAACACAAACTAGCTGCTTTAAAACCATGATACATAGACTTAACAACATCCCCTTAGATGAAAAAGACTACAAAGACAAACTAAACACGATAAAATATCTAGCAGAATCTAACGGATATGACAGAACAATAGTCAGTAAACTCCTACACAAAACAAACAACAGACAAAGACAGAAAACAACAAATTCATAACACTAACATACATCAACAAACAAACTGAAAAAATAGCCCACAAATTCAAAAAAGCAGGATACAGAATCGCTTACAAAACTACTAACAAAACAGAACACACACTATCAAAACACACACACAAAGCACAAAACAAATTCGATCTACCTGGTGTTTACAAGCTAAATTGCTCAAATTGCAATAAATTCTACATAGGCCAGACAGGACGTAGCTTCAAACAGAGATATATTGAACACACAAAGGCACTCCACTCCACTACAGAATCCACCTTTGCAAACCACCTCATTGAAGCAAACCACACATATAAAAACATCGACAATAACATGAACATTCTACACATACACACAAAAGGCCGAAAACTAGACACTCTAGAACAATTGGAAATATACAAACACACAAAAACAAATAAAAACGACATCCTAAATGAACAGACACAATTCAAATCGCACGCATTATTCGAACATATCTCACCCCACACACACAGCATCGATCTTTCAAAATTCGATTCCGTCACCCACAACAAGACGGACAGCGCTACCAGCGGCAGCCTCTGAAGAAGCCTTTTAAAGGAGAAAACCGGTTCAGGCTGTAAGGTAAAACTTTATGCTTTTACTTATAAAAAAACCTAGTGTTCCGAGTCGTTAATATAATAGTGATATTTTGACCTAATTACCTTGATCAAAGTGACACTAATATGGAAGTAGTCCAATACCTAAATTTCTTTAATGTCATTCTACTGTATGTCTTTCTAAGCTCAATAAAGCTCATACATATTTCTCACACAATTGCTTTCTTTTTCTCTAGAACTTGCCTTACTGTGAACAAGCAGTCCACACATGACTTACCGAATCGTAAAATAGATTGGTTCCCTATATTTTCAGTACATTTGGCATCCAGTAACGTTTTCAGTACATTGCTATAGAATCATGAGCAGGTACTAATGACTGACATTCCCAACAGTTATCAGAGTCTTTTACTGCCTCAATGTTCAACTGATGAAATGATGTGTGTTTGCTATTCATCTGGTAGCTCATCACTGTTTACAATACTATTTGGTACAGTTTGTTCATTCCACACTTCCAGTGCTCATGTAAGATACCTCAAGTCCAACTGCTTTTCCAGTTTTTATTATTATTTTTTTTTTTTTTTAATAGAATTCTTAACACTTATCGTACTAACTTCAATAATTTCTCTCTCAAGACAAATGAAGAAAATAAATTCTTGGATTTCGCTGTCCATGACGTGTCCGTTTCTTAACTAAATATAATTATTTCACTACGACTCGGAACACTAAACTTTTTATGGGTAAAAACGTAAAAGCTTTACCTTACAACCTGAACTGGTTTTCACTTTTTCAACCTGAAAAAATTCAGGTTATTTATTTAGAAGAAAATAAATTGCGTTGAAATGAATAATGAGAGAGTTCTGAACAGAATAAACGAGAAAAAACTTAAATACAATCCTGAAGGGGAAAAAACTGGATTCGTATGTTATAAGAGTAAAATGATTACTAACAACTATTCTTGAGGACATAATGGAAGGGGAAAAAGAAGAGGAAGGAAGAGATTAACGATGATAGACGATGATAAAAGATGAGTGTATTAAAGAACTAAAGAAGAGGTCTGGGACAGAAGCAATTCAAGACAACAATGGTGTTAAGGACCTGCCAATCTGCAGAACACCTATAATATATATTATATTAATTAATAAGAGATAATAATAATAATAATTATTATTAATGATAATAATGTATGTTAATAATTAGTAAGAGAAACCCAAATGGAACGGTTGACAATGTACTTCTTTTCAAAGTGGGGTGTAGTTTGTACCCAAATAGTAATATGTGTAAATAAAACAAAATTTAGTACAAAAATTACAAACAGAATTATCACTGTTGCACACCACTATAGAAAAATTATTCCGATTAGCGCTTTCAAGCTTCTCAGCTCATCGTCAGATCGGAATTCCGTTTACTGATAACTCTGTTTACTTTTATATGTTGAATCAATTTGACATCTATAGTGTATTGTTCTCAAATAAATTTTTGTAAATATTTATGAAGTGCAAGATAATACATAGTTGTACTTCACTGTGCAAAAACCAATAGTGGATGGATGTTTTGTTTCTGTTTGCCACAGGTGTTTTTTTTTTCTTTTTTGCCACAGGTTTTATGCCTGGCAAAATGTATTACAACTTTTTCTTCTTTTAGTGCTCACAGAAGGACTCGAACCAATTTGTTTTATGGTCTTTTCCCAAAAATTAAGGTTCTAGTTATACAGTTTTTCTGACTCATGAGTACAGGATTTTTCAATATCAGTATAACGGTTACACTTTTCTGATATGTCTATCTGATTATTCATTCATATGACTATCTATCTTGATATCTTGAACTTCATTTTGCTCTAATATCAATATCATCTTTTCTAATAAATTCTGGTTGAAAAACAGCGGTAGTCATACATTTCATTTTTTCACAATATAAAGAACTTATTAAAATAAATTAACACACTAATAAAGCTAGTTACTACTATACCAAAGATTAAAATTAAAATAGTTTGAAAAATTAACATTAGAAAACTTATGTGCTCTGAAATACACACAAAAGCAAAGCATAACATAGTTTTTTTCTAAAACATAATTGTAAATAATTTGATAACACAATTGGTCACATAATGAGAGAAATTCTTACAAAGGTGTAATGCTTGAATAAATCAACTCCCAAAATTCACAGACACTACGGAACCATTAGACAGCCAAACATAGCACTGACAATAGTCCCAAACTCAGCTAAAGAAAGAGCCATCTCCATCACTTGCCACCTCTCTTCACACTTTGTGTGGAAAAATCATTGTGAGAGAAACCTATGACGGACTAGATGAGATCGGGAATTTAAGGTTGGCAACTCAAGGTCACATGGTTGCCACTTTTTCACATATTTTTGAGTATTAGTTCTTCACCTCAGTATGGCATAATCTAATTACGTGTAAAAAAAATTCACAATGTAAAGACAGAAGTTGTGTTGGTATCACTTTGGTTACTTCCATAAATTGTATAATTTATAAAAATTGGTTGGTTATTTCTGTGTAGTATTATACCTTTACAACTAACATAATGGTCATATGGTTAAAGAATTATGGCTTCATTTGTAAATTGAACAGTACGTAACAAGTCTCTCACACTCGACAGGTTTTGTACAGTGACCCACTATCTCACTGTTTCCAAGCACCACCTACATATAAAGTCAAACATGAATTCAAAACCAGGATGCACAGCAGCTCAGTGGCCAGGAACCTCTAAACTTAATAATGTAAAAAGAGGTTAAAGATTTGGTTTGATTCAATTTAATTATATTGGGGGAAATTTTAGCTTAAACTTCTTTCAACTTGCCAAATACTTTTAGACAATAAATAATCTTTTATAAATTTATGATTGTCATATGGATGTAACAGATTTTCTGTTTGTATTCTGCTTTGTTTTTATTTTTGCTAACTTAATTCTGACAGTTCTTCATTGAATGAATTTATTTACTATATAGGTTCTACATTTTTTTTATACATAGTATAACATCGCCAAATTCAGATTAATTTTGATAACAATAAGTATGTATAAAAAATGCTAAATAATACTATATTTGAATACATAAATAATGTGGAGAGTAAAATATATATAAAAGGTAATTAACATGGAAGGAGAAGGAGTAATAAACCAAAAGTGATTAATAAAGAAACTCAAATAATAGACTGACAGACAAACGACATTGACCCAACCCCAGAGATTGGCCAGTTAAGAAACCTAAATAAAGGAAACAAGACGAATGAAGGAGAAGAAGAATGAAAACCAAGAGAGAACAAACCCACGAGGAAGAAAACAAAATGAAACACGTCAAGAAAACCAAACAAGGAATAAAAAATAGAGAAAGGAGAAGTAATGTAATCCAAAATAATAAAGAAAATGAAATCGGTTAAGAACCAAAACTATTAATGAATGTTAGTATTGATTGAATGACAATTATAAATAGTCAGTAATATGAAACAATAGATAAAAGTACACTAACCAAAGAGTTAGGGATATATGTAATTTGTTAACAAAGAAAGACATAATATTAATAATTTTATATAGATAGTGTGTAGAGAAAGAGAATAAAATGATGAGAAATAAATGGAAGTTGAACTAGTGAAAGTGATTTATCCTAGAGTGATATAATACTAAAGAAACACTAAGTAAAATATAATGAACACTAAATAATTTAAGAAAGTGCAAGTGAGAAATAAATACAAATATTGTCTATCATAAAAATAGTAAGACGAGAGTAGGCTAAGATAAAGACTTAGTAAAATAACCTATGTTTAAGTTTTAAGAGTGAACAATAACATTTAGCAAAGTTACAATGAATAATATTTAGAATAGAACATTGATTCAGTAAATAATGAACACTAAGTAGTGATATTCACTGTGATGACTAGGAAATAGTATTCTTATAACTTAAGGATGTATTGTAAAAGTTTAAAGGTGTGTTTCACAAGGAAAAGTAATAAGATGGTGTTAACATGGAAGGGAGAGCAAAAAGCATTAGAAAATAAGTCTGTATTAACATTAAGTAAATACCCATGTTACAAGAGGAGTTTAATGAAAAAAGTTCAATAGAGGTGAGTTTGTTTAGCACCAGAACAACAAATAAGAAATAATGAATTGTATAAACTATTGTTTATGAATTGGATATGGCTGTAAGAGTCATACAGACCATAGACCTAGATGTTATATTGGAAATGAATAGCAAATAATTAGCAAGTAATATTGAATAACACAGTTGTTACAAACAAAGATCACAAAAAGACTAAATTAAAACACATCCAGAGACATTAAACCTAATTATGAATGCAAAATAACAATTTAGGACTAAATGAATATATTGTGTATGAAGCCATAAAAATCCAGTAATGGCTACTTAAATGTGAAACAGGCCTAACAGTCAAACATAAGCAATTACTGATTGTATAAAAATCACCATGTAATGGACAAATCCAAGGTGACTAATTCACCAAGGATGAATGGTAGTTATTATTAAAAACCAAATATTAAATTAAGGAATTATATAAACAGAGAAATGTAATTAGTAAGTAGGAAATTACTTGTAAACTTAGAAAACTTGAAAAATCCCAATATTGTGGGGTACCAAAATAATCTTTGTGAGAAAATATAAATGACAGTGCAAATAGATAATAACTAAGAAGGAAGATAAGAGGAGAAAGGAAGTCAGAAGATATGGGAAGATTTGAAAGGAATTCAAATATTGATAACAATGTATTCATGTTCAGCTCGCCCAATGAAATTAATGATGTAACCATGTGGAAACGGCAGTTTGACGAGGTAATTACCGTTGAATACAATTACTTGAAAAGTGACGCTCACCAAAACCAGAAGCGAAAATTCTGTACAACACATTTTCATATTTAAAACATCTTAAAAGTAAAACAATGTATAGAAATTGATCGTAAAGAAGTCTGATGAATACCGAACACCTTTACCAGATGGAGAAGACGTTTAATTGAAGGCGAAATATCTAAATAAATCCAAACAACTTTGAAAAAGATGCCGAAGCTTGAATAAAGAACAAATGAATTATATTGATGCCACAAACATTCCTTCCCGACCTACAGAATAATTCCGTACTACAACGCTGTTAAGTATCAGTTATATTATTTCAACTTCCAAAAATAAACGCACTTTGAATATTTCTCAATATATGTTGAATACCACTGAATCACTTTTATTCTCTTGCAAGGATTAAATCGTAATATTAAGACACGGAAAATTTGTTAAACTATAGAACTAACCTCATATTTATGTACGACTTTTAAACCACTTGTACGACACTCAAACAAAACAATTACCATTACACATTACCATACTTAAGAAAAAACATTGTAAGGTTGTGTATTTTTAATATTGTAATTGCATCTGAACCTTTTAACGTGGCCAAAAGATCTCACAACCATCGATCGAAATATTTGTTGATTGGCGTCAGAGAAAGCCATGCTGTTTATATGTATTCAAAATCGATTGGTTAACCCTTGAGTAGAGTCTTATAAAGAATTATCCGGTGCAGAATTGTATATAAAAAATGAATTACAACTTGTGTCGATAAAATATTAACTTCAAATTAATAATAAATCCATACTGTGTGTGTTAAATTGTGTTTTATTTGTATTATAAAAGTGTATGTTTAAATTATCAGGTATAGTGAATGTTTCTGATGCGACGCCTAGCGCGCAAGTAGCGAATACCGTAACTGCTAACTTGATTAACAAAAATCGAGAAAAGGCGGGACGGATTGAATTCGTCGCATCGTTCGAATAAAACCTTGATAAGGAGACCATTTTAATTGTTTTATACAAACAATTTGGTGCCACCAGGGGATTATCCACTACGTGTGAACCTCAGATCGGGAACCACGATACCTGGTCACCAGTACGTTCGCTACGGACACAAACATCGTGAGTTATATCGCCATGCGAGGACGAAGTGGTAAGAAACAATTTACACTCAGACACACTGTTATATTTTACAGAGGTATACGAACGACGAAGACGACGCACTAGTTGGGTTATAATAGTCACATTCCAGATCTGTATATAGGGTACATAGTAGCTACCATAGGTACTGTAGGATGTAGCTAACATAGCTACTGTATATCCAATTTTGTTCACTTACTTTACTATCCATGCCATACTATACCTTTTATCTTCATCTTGAAAGGTTAACACGCTTTTGGTATGTAAAGAAATATTGTTAAACCTAACTCTTAATGCCATGTATCAATGAAGTGCTGGAGAGCTTTCAATGTGCTAAGACCACCTGTTTATAAATGTCTACATCCTAGTTTCTGGGTCCATCCTAGTTTATTCATTTACTCATGATGAAAGTGTACTGTACGTTGTTATGGACAATATCAAGATACATATAAGATATATAGATATATCCATATTACAACATTCTCTCCCCCTCTCCCTTAATTATACACAACACACACCCATACCCAAATCCTCTCCACACACATACATTTATTTTATATAACTAATTACAAGACATTTTTCAGCACATATAACATGAGTTTGAGTATGGTGAGTTTGAGTAGTACACATGCATGAAAGCATTAGTGATAACGTTCAGTTGACATATCCTCTTATATTTTAAGTGAATTACTGCAGTAAGATAAATAAATAAATACAAAGAAACAATGATAAACTAGAGTACTTTATCTTTGGCAAACTTGCACGTAGTTTTATCTACTCTGATAAGATTCTGAATAAAAATACTCCAGTTTCAGAAGTACAAATTTATTAATTTTAAATATACATTGGATACATGACATGTAGAAGAAATATCAAGGCGGCCAAAATGTTTCTTTCATAAGTGGCCAGAATTATCTTTTAATATTTGCCATTTTTTTGTAGCTGATATTTACTGACAATTAATTTTCCTGTACTTCTTCCTTTGAACACATTCTATAATTGGAATCATTAACAGAATTTAGTCCAGCTGTTCCAGTCAGCTTTACTTTTCTAAGATGAATCCTACTAACCTAAAAATTTCTCAGTATCAGGGTGTATGATCATACTGTCATGAAAATGTCAGGATGTATATCAGGATGTGTCACATACCGATGTTTAGACAACTCCAATTTTAATATTTTCTTTTAAGAAAATTATTTTGATATATTTCAACAAATGTTAGTTGTCAACATATTGTAAATGGTCAGATCTTTATATGCATTTTGATTGATTAGGTTAAACCAATTTCAAGTAATTGCTGAACACATTAAATCTGTTGATTTAATCAGCTTATGAAATGTATTGGCAGGCTGAACATATGTAGAAGAGTAGTATCTAGCTTTTTTGGGCATTTGTGACTTCTAGCAGTATCAGTGTATATTTATATTGGCGCCCAACGACGGGCAGCGATCATTCTGCAGATGCCCGATATGGCCATGCCAGCAAGCTACCAGCCTACCCACAAACCAACATGTCGCCTAACAGTTTCACCCAGCAGGACACCGGGTTCGAAGTAGAGCGAGGGTTTGCACAATTCGCCTCAGCTATGAGGTGCATGTTGCCACCGGTGATCACCGCTACATACCATGACCTCAAGTACGAGGATCCGGAGCGATATCTGCGACAACAGCTGCGGGATTACAGAGTCCCACCAGAACAGTGTGCAGACTACGCAGTGCAGCAGCTCCGAGGAGAAGCTGCCACGTGCGCAGAGGAATACATGAGACTCCAGATCAATTGGCCAGAGTTTTGTGATCGCTTCCGGCATCACTTCTGTGGGACACAACACGACGCAGAGCTACTGGCCAAGCTATACGGTCAAACACAGTGGCAGGAATCAGCGGAAATCTTCCTCCTGCAGAAAATCAAGCTGATTCACCGTCTGTACCCCGGAGATGACGAGAGACAAACATACCCATGCTCATACAACAACTACAGCCACGCCTTCAACCAGCGCTGAGGTTCCCGCCGCCGACAACATTGGAGGAACTTCTACAACGGGCGATGAGCAACAAGGCAGATTTGGACCAGGATAACCGTGCATGAGGTAGGGATGAATCTGCTGAAAGCTCCCTGGATCGAGTAGGGGGGTCCAAGCAGTGTCAATCGGCCTCAAGCACAAAAGAGGTACGAAGAAAGAACAACCAAGCGCCCAGGTGTCACTTCTACCAGGGTAGGGAATTCCATCAGACGACGCGAAGCCAGCTGGAAGGAAAAGGACAAAGAGAAGGATGGTGAAAAAAGAAGAACCAGTGATGGACATTGACTGGGACAGCAGCAGGCTCTACATACCGCTACCGAAAGAACAAGAGGACTGCAGTGCTCCATGAACAGTGGGCGCAGCTGCTGAACATCACAGTGCGGCTCGGGCGGAACATACATCGCAGTTAGCGTCCTTGCCACACAGCCCTTCTAAGGGCGACAAAAAAACAAAGAGGTGTACGATTGGTGCCATTTGTCCAGTGACAATATTTTAGTTGGTTCAGGATCCATATGTCATATCATACTGTTTAGAGACCTGTTGTTATTTTATCATGTCTTTCAACCGAAGGTGTAAAGCAAAAGTTACATATATCATTTTAAGTTATAAATGTAACATTACCCCAACAACACTACAAAGTAAATCAAATAAAATGGTACCGGTAACCAAACTGAATAACCCTTTATATTGCACTACTAAATTATAGTAAAACTTATAATTCTTTTACTACCAGTATTCTGCACTATTCTCTCTCTCTTTACAGTATAAAGACCACTTTCTTTCATACTCTCTATCCATGTTGTCCTTGTCATTTCTCCTCTTTTGTTTATTCCTTGGATGTTTCTTTATATAATCTTCTTGTTATTCTTTCCTCTGTTACATGATGTTTATGTACAAACTACCTTCAGTGTCCATTTACTATTTTGCTTATACCAATCCTATCAAAACATCTTATTTCTTACTTTGTTTTTGATTTTCTCTCTGTTTGCCCTAAAAATGTCATTTCAATCGCATTTATACGTAATTTATGATTCTCTGATAATATCTATGATTCACCACTATCCATGATTGTTGCTTCTGTTTTCATATACCCTGGTATTTCTTTTTTCCTCAAAATCTATGTTTATTTTATTGTATATTGTTCTTGCCTTTCTCATCGTTTCACCCATTTCTATTTAATGCTCCTATCATTTCCTCAATTATATTTCCCAAATATTTCAAGATCTGTTATTTATCCGCTTAGTTTAATCTGGTGTACTCTGATTTACTTCCACAGCATATTATCACAGCCTTTATTATATTTATTGACACACTAATCTTAATTATTTCTTTCTTAAAGATATTCAAAATATATTGCAACTATCCTGTGTACCCACCATATCATCTGCAAACATCGGTTCTGATTATTGTATTTCCTTCACCCAGAGGCGAAGCTAGGGGGGCCAAGGGGGTAGCTGCCCCGGGCGGCATAGCCAGGGGGGGGGCGCAAAGTGAGCACAGACTTGAAAAAATTGTTTTCAGTTTATAAAACTACAACAACTTGTTTCTTTGATATGACTATTCCTTTCATAAAAGAAGCATAACCAGCCAGCTTGTCTGGTTTATGCTTGGCCACACAAGATATCTCAGTCCTTCCTAGATATAATGGTGAATAGAGGATCATGTCAGTTGCAGAAAAAGACAGCCATTTTCCTGAAGATGAAGCTGGACGATCCTTAAACAAGTATTGATTGGTTTGATAAAACCTTACAAAATGGCAAAAAGGTAAATCTCACTTGGACGCGTTGTTTTTCCAATTAAAAATTTTGCTTTTGTTGCACTTTATTTCCACAAAAAAATAACTATCAAAGAAGCAATTTCAACAGTGAAAATGGGTTTTCGTCGCGGTGAAAGTTAAATCCCCGTATTCAGATATATGAAAATAGTCCTGCTCATCGGTCTGCGTTTTTGGAATGGAAGGAATTGGAACATTCTTGAAACAAAGGGGGACTTATTGATCACCTACTTTAGGAACAAATGAGTAAAGCAGATAAGACATGGAAATAAATCCTTTGAATAGGTCATCGTCACAGTACAAACTCTTGCACAACAAAATCTGGCACTGAGAGGACATCGAGAGTCAATTACTAACGATCCACATTCTAGAAACTTTCTAGCTTTGTTAAGATACTTGGCTAAATTTGACCCTGTCATGAGATCTCATTTGGATTCAGTCTCTCATAAATCTAGGTGTATATTGTATCTTTCGCCAACTATTCAAAATCGAATAAGCCTGTTAGGAGAAAGAGTGCGCAATATATTATTACTGCATGTAAAAGGCGAAATACTTTAGTATTATATTTGACACAACACCAGATGCTGCACATGTACACCAAATGTCTCAGATTATAAGATTTGTTCAATTTAAAAGCAATTCTGTTGATGTCAAGGAAGCCTTCGTAGAGTTTAATCCTTTAGAAATTAAAAGAGCTGGAGCATCACAGAAGCTATTACAAGTAAACTTGAGAGAGATGGATTGAATCTTAGCGATTGCAGAAGTCAGTCGTATGAACTATCAAGCAACAATCCTTGGTATCCATTCAGGAGTTCAGAAGAGAATATTAGATTTGAATCCACTAGCTGTGTTAGTTCCATGTGACAACCATTCACTTAACTTTATTGGAGTTCATGCAGCTCATGTAAATGATCAGGCAGTGAAATTTTTTGGGACAGTAGAACGTTTACTCACCTTCCTCCTCTGTTCCACTCATAGATGGAGGATTTTTAAAGACATCGTAAATATTACTCTAAAAGAACATTGTGATACCAGATGGAGTTCAAAAGCAGATGTAATATCCACTCAGCTGGATGAAGTGATCGCTGCAATGGAGAAACTGAGGGATACACAGACTGAAACAATTTTGATACGAGGGAAGATGGAGCATTAATAATTAATGTGATAGAAAACTTTAATTTTGTCACCTTGCTCTTTTCCTGGACATATATTCTTTCTTTTATGGACAAAATCCAGAAAATCTTGCACACTAAAGAAATAAGCTTTATTCAAGCATTGACACTTCTGGATACGGACAAGTTAAAAGTTTGGAGGAATGAGCTGTGTGACAATGTCATTAATAAGGCCGAGCAGGTAAGTAATGAATGGGATGTCAGTGTCACAAAAAGGATAAGAAGGAAGCGCACGATGCCAGGGGAGTATGCAGACGATTCTGCATTAACCATTTGGCAAGAAATGCGACGTTCTCTAATCGAAATTTTGGACAAACTGTCAGTTGAAATTTCACGCCATTTGTCGAACATAAAAGAGTTAGAAAAACGCTTTGGTTTACTCTGTAAATTTGAGGCGTACATACATAATGGGTCTATACATTTTAAGGAACAGCTTTCCCAAATCAATACTAAGTGCACAGTGCTTTCAAAACAGTATCCACATGACCTTAACAGTGAAGAATTGTTCTGTGACTTGAAAGACATCATACATAAAAAGGGCAAACGTTAATGGAGAACAATTGGACTTTACACCTCAGGGACTGCTATAATACATTTCTTCAATAGGATTAGAAGCCTACAAAACACTTAAAAAATGTTTATTTCTTTACCACCATCTGTGTGTTTTCTTGTGAAAGATAATTTAGTAAACTTAAATTGATTAAATCATACCTACGATAAACAATATCTCAAGACAGATTATCAAATCTAGCGATACTTTTAATTGAAAACGACATTGCTTCGTCTTTAGATTTCAGTGATTTAATAACCAACTTTGCAGCAATTAAGACCAGGAAAGTTACATTTTAAAATGTCTTGTTTTAAATATTCATTAAATATTAAAAGTATATATTAAGTGTTTATTAATGAACCATAATGTGTGAAGACAGAACCATTAACCTGTAATGGTAACTGATTTATTTTATTACTTTTAATGTAATTCTTTGTTTTGTTACTTTTAATGTAATTGTTTGACAATGCCCTTGCATGTTTATTCGAACATTATTATGTTATAACTGTTGTATATTACTACATTTTTATACTCTACATTTGTTACTAATAAATGTATACAAATTGAATACCAGTAATATTATAATATGTAACTTCTTAATTTTGACTTAACAAATATTCTTAAGACGTTTGCTGGATGTACTTTCATACAAAAAACTACACATTTAAATTTTTTAAGTACTTTGTTCACTGGATGCGCCATCATTTTTGCTCTTTTGTTCCCTTTTAATTGTGAAGGAGAGGCAGCCGATGATCTCCTTGCCCTGGGCACCAAAAAGCCTAGCTACGCCGCTGCCTACACCACCCAACATTCCAATATTCCTTCAGTAATTTTCTTAGCTCCCTTTATTGCTACTGCTAATACTACAGACATAAATAAAGGGATCAATATATCAGTGCATCCCTCCTTGAGCACCTACTTCTCTTATAAATGTTTTTAATTCGTTGATATTTGTTCTTACAATATTTGGCCTATTGGTTTTTCACATAACTTTTATAATCTTTTAGATTACATTGATTTTTAATCTTCGTTCTTTTATGCAGTACTTTTAATATATCTGCACTTCATGTCTTTTTTTCTATTTATTAAATTTTAAGTGTTGTGTGTAAAACTCTTGTCATAATTGATAAAACAGACATGTGTGTGTATCTTTGTTATACACACACATTTACTTGTCACATACATACTACCAAAAAATAAAATCCTATGTGCTTTTCCCATTTCTAAAGTCACATTTGCCATCTTCTGTTATTACACCTTGCTTGATTATCAGTTTTTCTATTAATTTTCCCAAAATCTTTCCATGTATGCTTATGGCTGTTGCGACTCTAGAATTAATATAATGTCTCTTTCTTATCTCTGTTTACAAAATGGCAATGTTTCAATACTTATCTACCTCAAACTTTAGGTATACAATTCATTACCTCCATAAGTTCCTCTTTTGCCTCCCCTCCCACATATTTAATCTGTTTCACTTTGATAATAATTATTGGAAATAATTATAATTATAATAATTAGGAAATTATTATTTTTATAAATTATTATCTGAATAATTATTGTACAATTAACGAGACATCCTATTTAAACAGATTTATAAAATAATGGAAAATAGTGTTGGCTATATAAATATGACAGAGAAGGAGGAACGGGTCCAACACTGTAACAGCCTATGGTACAATCCATATGAATGTAAATTCAAAGGGGCTGAGGAACAAATATATATCATTGTAAATCAAATAACTATGGAAGAACTTTTAGAAGTATTGAGGGAAGTGAACTGCGGAAGGCCACTGGTTCTGACAATATAAAAATGGAATTTATAAAATATGCAAGTAGATTACTTCATCTGAGACTACCACAGTTATTTGATGAATATTGGCAAATGCGTATAATTCCTGAAGACTGGCAATCAGATCAAGTTATTGATAAAACAATATGTATATGGGCTGCTTGGCCATGGTCAATTGCTTTGATCTGTCATTTTCCAAACGTTTTGGCCACTCACCAGTATAACGTTAAAATTGAATGCTACTCAATTTTACTCAGATTTTATATAGAATAATGATTAGTAATTGTTTATTAGACTAAGACATGCAAGTAACGTTGAGTTGAAGTACTGTTAGCAGCAAGCCTAGTGGTGTTCTTCGAAAGAACACACTCTTGTCGAGACGACTGTCTGACGGGGAGAAAACATACAACAAGTCACATACAGGGTGAAGAATCATAAAAATGTATTGTACTAAAAAAGCAATAAAGTTTAAGTGAAAGCGAGAGAAAGCTGAGTGTTCAGACAATACAGTCCGTTAGAAATAGAGTGAGAGGTTAGAACTTGTTTGTATAAGTTTGGCACGCGCTGTTTTTTGGCGAATGAAAGAAAGCGTCATTTTTTAGCGGGTGAAATTAGCTAGTTGGGTTGGAGGAAATCAAATATCGCGGTACTTGAAACCAATGGGAACGCGATTTGTAAATATTGAGTGTGGGTAATGATTGTATGTGTATAAAAAACATAGTTCGGAAATTTGTCGGGAGTCTACGGAGAACATTACAGCTATCAGACTCGTAACCGCGTATTAAGTAGTCGAAGATTTTTTTTTATAACTAAACTTGCAATAGTTAGTACGAGTACAATATCCGTATCGTGCATTAATAGTATTAAACCGTTATTGCAATGGAAGAAATATAATAAGTCAGAGTAATATTTAGTAATGTTATAAAACTAAAGAAGTAAATTCAAAAGAACGTGCCGGAGAACCGTTGTGCAAAAAAAAAGTAGTCGATAAATCAATCAACGGGTACGGTAATACTAAAATCAAAGTAATCATTGTGATAAATATACTGTAACTTGGCGATAAACTATCGAAATCCACATCAAAGATAATCTACCACGTGAATCGGGAAGTTACGAAGCGTTGAAGTGTATTCGGTGTGAATTACTGGTATTCTGAGCACTTAGCTTAATAACATATTTACTAAGGTGTCAGAATAAATAGTAGTTATACACTAATTACATTCTAAACCAGTAAGTAGATGTGAGCTGTGTAGTGAAAGTGAAACCTAAGTAATTAAAGTGTTAGTGTCAACGAGTGTCGACAACAGGATCGTCCGAATCGCTGACGAACGCAAAGCTCCAGGATCGGAGACTCCGAGGGAAGGAATCACCAACACAAACGGAATTCAACAAACAAGTAAAACAAATTCGAACATTAAAACTCATAATAATTCATGTATCTTTTGTTACATCTATTACTATTGGCAATTCAATCTGTCTAAGAACCTACTTTCAAATGAGAATTGATGAGAAGCTAAAAAAATTCAATATTGTGAATCATTTTAAGATTGTATGTAAATTTGTAATGTGTTAATGAAGAGTTTATTAAATTTAGGATTCATTCAATTCAAATTGTGTTAATAATCATTTTGATTTAATTTTAAGAGTCACCATCAAAGCAAGAGTTGAGAGCTTAGTATTAGTGAATTACACCTATCTTTTTCTAGCTCTAAGCTGCGAGGGTGGTATTTGGCGCCCAAGACCGTGGAGCTTATAAAGACCAAATCCTAAGTTAGGTAGTATTTGGAGCCCATTGTACGGCTTAATTTGTAAGCTAAACAGACAATTGATTTGCAAATAGAGTATAAGAAAAGTAGAATAAGAAACGTAGAGAATAAGAATAATTTTGTATGATCACACGAAGCAAAAGTAGACAAACGAAATACATACAGAACAACACAAACAAAATAAACGACAACATGAATACAGAAACAGAGACAACTCAGAATAGCGAAAGGGAGTTTGATATTAACAACCAGTTAGGGGATCAACATACACTCGCTCAATTAACAGTGGAGAATCAAGAGTCAAGGACGCGGGGACAGGACCACGAAGAAGTAGAAACACCAAAAATAACACCAGATATACAACACGAGGTTAGACCGAGATTAGCACAAAAAACAACAACAGAAGCACCTAAAGAACCGGATATGTATGCATTACTACAACAATTGTCACAACAAATTACACAGCAAACAAAATTATTACAAAAACAAATGCGTGAACAGAAGTTAGAACAATCACAACAGACGAAACAATTACAAGAACGACTGTCAACACAATTACAAGAGCAAATATCGAAACAATCACAAAATTCAAAACAGTTACAACAACTATCACAACAGATTACCCAACAAAACCAGTTCTTAAGAGACGAAATAGCCACACAACTCAGTGAATTCAAAAAGGAAAACAATGAAATTTTGCAACAATTTAAAGTAGACACCAAAACTATGATAGATGAAGAGATTAGTACTATTAAGGATGAAATTAATAATAAGTTTAGTGATAATGAAAAATTACCGAAGGAAATAGACGATAAGCATAGTAGTGACATTAAAATTATAAACAAAAAAATAATAGCGACCAATAAACGTTGTGACGAAAGTATTGCTGCTCATGAAATAGGGGCAGATAAATTAAAAGAGTTAGAAAGCAAAATGGATAACCATTCGGGCGAACGAACCTCAAGTTGCAGCAGTTACAAAGCGACGTTCGGACGAAGATGCCATTGGTAAACGCGTCACCTGTCACCCGAAGCGTTGTCAACGAGCAGATAAAAGAAATAAAATTTAATGGATCCAGCGATTTCCCGATGGAGTTCATCAAGGAACTAACTGAGCTATACCATGAACATTATCACGACATCAACAACATCGCATGGGTATCGAGACATCTGGAAGGAGAGGCTGCAATTTGGTGGCGGTTAGTCAAAGATAGTGTTAACAATTTTGCGGGGTTTACAGAAGCCTTTAGTAATAAGTATTGGAATGACGTTATCCAGGAACGGGTGCGAGACCAGTTGGAATTCGGACTGTACCACTCAGAGACAGGGATGTCTACAATCCAGTACTTAGAAAGAAAATTGTTGGAGAATAGGCAGTTGATTCCGCCCATCTCAGATAGACATTTGATAAGGAAATTGGCAAGACATTACCCGCATGAGATTGAGGTAGCTATTATCACTGGTGGGGTAAATACGATTACTGAATTTGAGCAAGTGTTACTGGAATTCAATCACTTACGAAATGGCAGTAGGTCGATGAACCAAAGACCAGCTGACAGGCGGCTTGAAAGGAATCAGTGGAAGCATAGCGGTGAAGAGAGAGCGAAAATGACCGAGCGAGACGGAAATAATGAAGAAAGAGCACAATAGCCTCGACACGCGAAATGGAAAAACCAGTTCAAGGCGGAAACTAATGTCGTTCCGTCGACAAGTAATGCAGGTAGCAAGGTTGACCCAACGAGGCAAAAAAACTAGAGAAAGCATGTAAATATGTCTTAGATTTAAATGATAATATTAAATATGTAAATACGACCTTCTTAGATATTAGGGATGACTTGATAAGTGATGATAATAAATATGTTAGGTTAAGAAACAATAAATGCCCGGAGATTCAAATAATGTTGAACGGCGTGCCGATTAACGCATTGGTGGATACTGGCAGCCAAATAAATGCGATTTCGGAACATTGGTTTAACAGTAATAAAAAAGATCTGGGGAAAATAGAGATGTTAAAACCATCTAATACCATAATTAAAGGAGCCACGGGCGGTAAATCTTAAAGAATTACACAGCAGGTATTGCTAAATGTGCAGGTTAAAGATTTACAGTTTGAAAGTGTTTTTATAGTAGTGCCGGACCTGGTGAGAGAATGTATTTTGGGTGTTGACATGTTGGTGGAGAGTGGGTGTGTGATAGACCTTAATAATAAACAACTAATAATTAAAGGAGATCCTACCCATGGAGAGACGACCATAGCAGAAATATTACAGGTGAAGCTGGCAGCAGAAGAAGAAGGCATCGTAGAAGTTAACCAAAAAATCCAGGAAATTACAGAGTTAACCAACTGCGACAAGGAAGAACTACGGAAGATATTAACAAATAATAAAACGGTATTTCGTGAGACACCAGGGCGAATTACAACGTATTGCCACACATTTGAAGTGACAGATAAAACACCATATTGTCAGAAGGGTTGGCCAATACCAATGAGATATCATGATGCTGTGAGAACTGAAATTCGGAGGATGGAGGAGCACGGGGTGATTGAAAGGGCACAAAGTTCATACATAAACCCGATGGTTACTGTGATAAAGAAAGATCAGACAGTAAGGTTATGTTTGGACGCTCGGAAGCTTAATTTGGTCACTATGCCAGATTATGAAGGTGCAATCCCGATAAGTGAAGTGCTGACCAAGTGTGGAAATGTAAAAGTAATGTCTACTATTGATTTACGAAGCTCATTTTGGCAGATTCCTTTACACCCGGATTGTAGGGATTATACTGGATTTTTGTATGAGGGCAAGTGCTACCGATATACTGTAACTCCATTCGGCCTAAAAACCAGTTTAGCCAGCTTGACATGCGGATTGGACCGAGTACTATCTGACAAGGTGAAGAGTTTCACTATCCTACATGTGGACGATTGCCTATGTATTTCAGCCAGTGTGGAAGAGCATTTAAGACACCTAAAATTATTATTTCGAGATCTGAAACAGGCAAATCTTACGGTAAATTTTAAGAAGTCACAGTTTTTTCGCAAAGAGATCAATTATTTAGGATACTGTTTGACTACACAGGGAACAACAGTTGATCCAGATAAAGTGAAAGCTATACAAGAATTCCGTAGGCCTAAAAACCAAAAACAACTTAAGGGATTTCTGGGGTTAACGAACTTTTATAGCAGGTTTACGAACAAATATGCTGAAGCTACACAACCGCTGCTGGACTTGTTAAAGAGAAATTCAAATTTCAAGTGGACTCAGGAAATAGATCGACAGTTTCAAAGGGTTAAAGAGTTGTTTATTGAAACGGTAATCGTTTCACAGGTAAGGGTTTCATACCCTGACCTAAATAAGCGTTTCTACATGCAAACGGACGCCAGTAAATATGCTATCGGAGGACAATTTTATCAGCTGGATGAAAATAACGAAATTGGCATGGTCGCGTTCACCAGTCGCGTGCTACAAGGCGCGGAGCTGAATTATTTCACCACGGAATTAGAGTTGTTGAGCGTCGTCCATTGTATGCAAAAGTTTCGCACGTATATATTTGGGAGACCGTTAACTATCATTACTGATAATAAGGCTTTGATATTTATCAAGAACTGTCACCTGAACAATTCACGCATTACCAGGTGGATTCTTGCGATTCAAGATTATGATTTCGATATAGTCCATTGCAAAGGGCGAGATAACGTTGTCGCTGACGTCCTTAGTAGATATCCTGAGGACATGGATGCTGAGAAATCAATTGATCATACCGAAGAATTCGAAGTCAATAGTATCACTATCCGTATTAATAATGAGGTAAAGAATAAATTAAAAAATATAACATTTCACCAATTAGCAGATAAGAAATTGAAGTCAATTATAGAAACTGTGCAAACAAACCCAAATCACCAGCTGAATGACAAATATGCATGGTACAAAAGCAAGCTTTACAGGAAGGACAGAGGGGCGTGGAAACTTATGTTGACAGCGGAGCTGAGCCGAACGTTGATTTACGAGCTACACAACGCCTATAGTCACGTAGGGAACCGACGTACCTACCAGTTATTCAAAGAGTATTTCACAGGAGACTCCATCAACAAGATTACGCAACATGTTATAGAAACTTGTCAGACATGTCAGAAGAGTAAAGATTATTATCAAAGGATGCTGGGAGAGACCCAATCCGTCATTCCTAACTCGAAGGGAGAATTAGTTAGCATCGACTATTATGGCCCTTTACCAACTTCAACAGGCGGTGTCAAATATATACTAATTATGGTGGATAACTTCACTAAATTCGTAAAACTCTACCAGTTAACAAAAGGCTACCACCACAGTCACCATAAATAAAATAAAACTGTACTGTGAAGAAATCGGTAAACCAGTCGCAATATTGTCCGATAATGGAACGCAGTTTACAAGTCAGAAATGGATAACCACATTACAGCAACTACGCATTAAACCGAAATTTACCGCCGTACGAAATCCTTGCACCAACCTGGCAGAGCGAATCAATCGACCATTAGGAAACATATTTCGGGCGCTAACGTCAGAAAGACACTCTAAGTGGACTAGATATTTAGGACTAATTGAAGCGTGTATCAATCAGACATATCACGAGACCATTGAAACAACGCCATACGAAGCTCAATGGGGAAGAAAACCAGAGCATGATTGGGCCAAGTACGTAGATAGTGAAATGGTACCAACAAATCAGCCAGTTGACTACAAAAATATTTATTTAAGAATTAAGGAGAAGGGTAGAAGACGGACAGAACAGATCAATTTAGCCAATAAAATTACGAAGTTTCAGGTAGGTGACAAAGTGTTATTACGAGCATACCCAATGTCAGATTTCAATAAAAACGTAATTGGAAAATTTTGTAATATTTTTGAAGGTCCATATAAGATCTGTAAGGAAGTCGGAATGGCTACATATCACCTCGAAGACATTCAACAGCCCGGAAAGTTTAATATCAGACAGCTCAAACCATATTATGAAATTTAACACACATTACACAGAGACAAAAAGTAAAAAAAAAAAACAAAAGATTAATAAACAGATTGTATGAACACAACTTTCACAGATGTATATGTAAAAACTTATAAGTAAATTTTAATAAGACTGAATTGACAAAATGTCGAAAGGCTAATTAATTAACATTGTATTGTATGTATAGGATAAGCTTTCAAATAGATTATGTGTATAAGAAAGTAGGTAATATCAAGGGAAAATATTTGTTTGTAACTATGTCATGAATAGCAGGACATGGGACCCAAAGCGGTATGTAGTTTTTGACAAGCAGGTAGCACAAACCAGTTGAGGGTTCTGTTTGTAAACAAACTGTGGGCCCAATGACAATGTAAACAGCTGATGGATGTAAAGGGTAGAGAATGGAGTAATAAAAGAAATTACTAAATGTACCGTAGTATATGTAAATAAAATTGACTTGTAGATATATAATTAACGTAATTAGGATGTAATAGGTGTAAGAATTTAAAAAACATTGTAAAGGGGTTAAATAAATGTAATAAGATCCATTTGAAGGACGCAGCAATAGAATCCTCATCAATTTTCTACCAAAAATCTTATACGATTCTATTGGGGGACAAATATAACGTTAAAATTGAATGCTACTCAATTTTACTCAGATTTTATATAGAATAGTGATTAGTAATTGTTTATTAGACTAAGACATGCAAGTAACGTTGAGTTGAAGTACTGTTAGCAGCAAGCCTAGTGGTGTTCTGCGAAAGAACACACTCTTGTCGAGGCGACTGTCTGACGGGGAGAAAACATACAAGTCACATACAGGGTGAAGAATCATAAAAATGTATTGTACTAAAAAAGCAATAAGGTTTAAGTGAAAGCGAGAGAAAGATGAGTCTTCAGACAATACAGTCCGTTAGAAATAGAGTGAGAGGTTAGAGCGAGAAAGCATAAGGTAGCGTCTCTCCCCACTTGTTTGTATAAGTTTGGCACGCGCTGTTTTTTGGCGAATGAAAGAAAGCGTCATTTTTTAGCGGGTGAAATTAGCTAGTTGGGTTGGAGGAAATCAAATATCGCGGTACTTGAAACCAATGGGAACGCTATTTGTAAATATTGAGTGTGGGTAATGATTGTATGTGTATAAAAAACATAGTTCGGAAATTTGTCGGGAGTCTACGGAGAACATTACAACTATCAGACTCGTAACCGCGTATTAAGTAGACGAAGATTTTTTTTTATAACTAAACTTGCAATAGTTAGTACGAGTACAATATCCGTATCGTGCATTAATAGTATTAAACCGTTATTGCAGTGGAAGAAATATAATAAGTCAGAGTAATATTTAGTAATGTTATAAAACTAAAGAAGTAAATTCAAAAGAACGTGCCGGAGAACCGTTGTGCAAAAAAAAGTAGTCGATAAATCAATCAACGGGTACGGTAATACTAAAATCAAAGTAATCATTGTGATAAATATACTGTAACTTGGCGATAAACTATCGAAATCCACATCAAAGATAATCTACCACGTGAATCGGGAAGTTACGAAGCGTTGAAGTGTATTCGGTGTGAATTACTGGTATTCTGAGCACTTAGCTTAATAACATATTTACTAAGGTGTCAGAATAAATAGTAGTTATACACTAATTACATTCTAAATCAGTAAGTAGATGTGAGCTGTGTAGTGAAAGTAAAACCTAGGTAATTAAAGTGTTAGTGTCAACGAGTGTCGACAACAGGATCGTCCGAATCGCTGACGAACGCAAAGCTCCAGGATCGCAGACTCCGAGGGAAGGAATCACCAACACAAACGGAATTCAACAAACAAGTAAAACAAATTCGAATATTAAAACTCATAATAATGCATGTATCTTTTGTTACATCTATTACTACTGGCAATTCAATCTGTCTAAGAACCTACTTTCAAATGAGAATTGATGAGAAGCTAAAAAAATTCAATATTGTGAATCATTTTAAGATTGTATGTAAATTTGTAATGTGTTAATGAAGAGTTTATTAAATTTAGGATTCATTCAATTCAAATTGTGTTAATAATCATTTTGATTTAATTTTAAGAGTCGCCATCAAAGCAAGAGTTGAGAGCTTAGTATTAGTGAATTACACCTATCTTTTTCTAGCTCTAAGCTGCGAGGATGGTACCAGAGACCTTCTTCAGTAGAAAAAGTTTAAAGTGTTCGACAAAAGGGTGGAGACCTGAAGACTTAATACATTTTTTTCTACTAAAGAAGGCCTCTGGTGGGTAGCCAAAATGTTTTGACAGAGGCAGAATAAACCATTTGACCACAGCGGAACAGCCTGGATATAAATTCTTTTATCAATGATTCCAGCTGTGATAGGCTATGTAATACACTTAGATCAAGTTATATCCTTACTCAAAAAAGGTGACCTAAATACATGTGGGAACTATATTGTTGGAAACTATATACATGAGGTATCAGCTTGTTGAATATAGCCTATAAAGTATATTATCAAATTATTGATAAAAGACTCAAGTCAGTAACCGATTTCATTTTATTTGATGAACTAAATGGTTTTAGGGAAGGATGATCTTGTACAGATAATTTTTTTATACTGAACCAGATATATAAAAATAGAGCGAATTCAACCTAGAGAACTATATTGCATTAATCGATTATGAAAAGGCTTTTAATGGAGTAAACAGAGAGAAGTTATGGATTACATTAAACCAGAGAAGTTACCCAGTACACCTAATAAGCACTATTTAACGCCTGTATAAAACACAAACTTCTGAATAACTTTTGATACAGACAAATTATAAGGCCTAAAATCCAATCAAAGCTTGAAGCAGGGTTGTAGCCTCTCTCCGATGTTATATATATATATATATATATATATATATATATAATTAATTAATTAATATTATATATATTGCAATATGACAGACATTCACACCATATGTGAATGCATGAAGCATAATTATGACTAGCCGTATTAGGTGTCCGGGACAATTGGGGTGTGATTGACATAAAAAGTATTGTTTATAAATTAAGAATAATACTATAAATTAGTTATAAGACAATATAAATTCTATGAAACTGTAGTATGGTGCTTGAGCGAAGTGCTGTGTTGTGCGCGTATCAGAAGGAGGTGTGAACAGTGTTGTAATTAGCCAATTGGTAAACACGCAAAAAGTTGTGCATGTCGACGTGCGTATGAGTTACAATTTATTGCAATTACGAAATACTAAAAGGTCAATTTAATTGATTCATATGTAAATGAAAACTTATGTTCTAGAAGAATCAGGAAAACGGAGGTCCAGTCTTAAGCACGTGGCATTTCCAGAATATTCCTACATTTAACATGTGTTGAATAGGAAATACGTCCATGCGCAGGACGACCATGACGTCACCTTATAACGATGCGGTTTCAGTTTAGGAAGAGAGGGGAGTCTTCATGTACCACTCGTCGAGAGCGGTTGCAGAGAGAGTTCCTCGCCTAGTCCAACACCCATTCCAGGCAGTCCTTGGGGCCCGTAGACGTCGAGGGAGCAGCAAGTTTCGGCAGGGAGGTTAAGCCCGCAGTACGAGATTTTCTGCTTCCGTTGCTGAATTTCGATTGCTGACCGAGGCGGCTAAGGTGGACACCGAGACACGGAGCGATTCCAGGATGCGGCGGCTGGAGCGTAGGACACAGACGATGGATCGCTGGAGACCGGAAACGAGATATTCGACCGGGACAACCAGAAAGACGTCAATTCAGGAAAGCAATTCTAAGAACTAAATTTGTTTTAAAATAATAAAAAAGAAACTTTCAAAGAAAACTTTTGAACTTTTCAATACAAGTATCTTTCTATTAAATTTAAAAAAAAAAACATTTTATCCAATCATCATGTAGGAAAAAGGTCAATAAATGTATTAAATCACTAATTGAGCATCATTTCTGCAAGTTTGGTCAGCTAACTACCTGTAACCTTGCAATATATGTATTGAAAACGGTCTGACCAAATCGAATTCTAAGGTAGAACAGGCCATTAAATTAAATTTTAGCAAATATGTTAATACTATAGTGTTAGCTGATGATTAAACCTTAATTTATGCAAACAAATATGGGCTCTAGAGTGCCCCTCAACAATTGGCTTTAGTGTGTATGAGCTATAGTATGATAATTTCAAAGCTAAAGAGAAAAGTTATAGTATTTGAAGAAGTGCGCCCAAAAAGAACAAAAATAAGTTAACAATCAACTGGTAGAACAGGTGTCACATTTCAGATTTATGGGTTGTGACATCAGCCATGACTGAAATAAAGATTTAAGTAATAAGTTTCATAAATATCATAATCTATGTGGCACAGGAATAGGGGCTAGGAAGGTTACCATGGTAGACAAGACAATGGAAGTGGACATCACGCTAAATGGGAAATCGAGATTCGTACTCGGGTGCGTTTACATCCACCCGAACGTCACCATTTCTAATCTCAAGATGTTTCTATTCGGTAATATGATTAAATATTCTGAAAGAACGAAGAAAATATTTGATGATGTGAGCGTAGACACCGAAGTGCCAATGGTGATCATGGGGGATTTCAACGTCGACGCACAGACTAATTTACCTGCGCTGGACTTCATGAAGGAACAATTCAATTTAGACCACGTGCCGTCGCCACCGACTACGCTGGGTAACACCACCATCGATTTGACTTTCACCAGAAACATCAGCGTTGATATCTTACCTTATATCACTTCTCCTATCATAGGCCCATTATAAATAAAGTCTTGCTTGAACCAACTAATTAACTTGTGTGATGATTTTGAAAATAAAATTTTGTACTTTGTAAAACTAAATATGTGTTTGTTCATTTTATTCATAACACATTAGCAACCCTAAAGCACACAGACGTATTCTACGCTCTGAAGATTTGCGGCCGTGGCTCCGACACAGCCCCCGCCAACTTTTTTTAAATGAATTTGTATAAACAAGTAAAGTATTATAGCCATAAAGCGTGAATATAGGAAACATTTCAAACAATAAAAGCTTGAGGAAATAAATCAATTAAAACAAAATTGATTGTGCAATTGATTAATTGCATGGTAAAATCCGTTATCAGCAAGTCAGCAAATCAAAAGACTGAACGCAGAAATGTTGGTATTAATGTGTACTTCCGCTACAGCAAGGGTAGGGTATTACAGTGTGTAAGTATTTTAATATGCATTTGTCTGTAAATCGCATCGAACCATAATATACCAAAGTTATTACAACAAAAATACAAATTGATAAAATGTACACGAAACTGAAATGAATTGAACACGAACTATAAATAAACTATTGAAAACAAAAATATCTTCAGAAACTGTAATATCATGAAAAACGAATCGTCACAATTTAAAGTAGGGCCTATACACAATATTACACAGGACAACACAAAATACGTCATTTTAAAATTCGAATTGTTAGTTTTAATCAAAGGCATCCAAATAAATTTAAAATGAATTTCATTTAAAAACAAAAAACACAAAAAATCGTTTTGCAATATTTACTTTAATTTCAGTTACTGTACATTTAAAAATATTCAGTTTTAGTCTAATGTTAAATAGAAGTAGGCCTATTTAAAGACATTCAAGATGCATGAGATTTAAAACAAATGTACGAGAAACTACATGTTCGTAAATTACGAAAATATTAAACTTTAGCTAAGAGATCTTTAGAATAATATATTAATTAACTGTTAACTATTAGTTGCACAAAATACAATTTATAATAATTTATCTTTAAAATTGACGATACAAGCGAAATCGGGTTACTAGTATAAACCAATTTTTCTCAATAATGAAACGATTAAATTTGTTAAGTTCTTCTTCCATCGGAATTCTATAATTTTCTTGGAATTTACAATATAGTATATAGCAATGTATTTTTAGCATACATCTTTTATAAATAGTAAACTATTATATATTAAAACTTCATTCAATCATTAGGCTTAATATTATTGATTAATACTGATACTGATTACTGAGTAATATTACTGAGCTTCTTTTGCTCGCTGAATTGTAACAAAAATTAATTTCAAGAAAATAAATATTAAAAGATTATAATATGTTATTATAACTCGTAAAACTCTATTATAATTACCGGCGATCGAAAGGGAATGAATTTTGGGTACTCACCCAATATCCGTACCCGCACTACATTTTCGATATTTCGATTATGCGATTGTATCGATATATCACGAAGAAGTATAGGCCTACCGATTGTAAACTATTCTATTTCTTAATATAAAGCGAAAATACGTTATGTTTTTGGTTTGTGAGATTAGGTAATAATGTTTTTTTGGTTTTTAGTTTACTGTTTAACGAAATAAAAGCCATGGTTAGAGAAATTATAACATTTGATATGTATATACAATGCTTTTAACACAGTAACATTTAAAATAAAGAACGTAATGTTTTTTGACAAAAACAACAACAGAAACTGTATAGTGCAAAATACAATTATTTCTGAATAGTAAGATTAACAAGAAAACAACGTGTTAACGAATGAAAGCAAGATTTATTATTCGTTAGGCGGTCAATATTCTTTTATGTTATTCAGTAAAATCTCCGGAAACTTCACTTGGAAGCGAAAAAAAAAAAAAAAAAAAAAAAAAAGGGAAACATGTATAGCACCCCGCCGTACTTCGAATTGGTTCCTTTTCCAGTGGTCTCCACAAAAACAAGTGTTAGTGGAAAACGAGTTCTGCCACAAAAAGGGAAACATGTATAGTAATAGGCAAGGGCCACCCCGCTTACTTCTAGTTTTTTTTACGTGGTTTTCACAAAAAAAGCGAGCATTACTTTAAAGGAGTATTGATTTTCATGTGTAATTTCAATTTACGTTTGGCGTCACAGGCACACATCGGTGTTAGTGCTAGAAGTATTTTTCATATGACAAAGGAAAACTATTGCAGTCGTCAAAAAACAATTTTTTTATAACATACACACTTAAATTTTAACGAATTATTCCATATAACTAAAATTATATGCGATATTCACTACATATCGATGCCAGTAATTAGCCTACATAATCGAAATATCGAAAATGGGTGCGGTACGGTTATTGGGACAAAACCGATTTTTCCGTGTCATCAGTTTGTAAGGTGTTCTATCAAGCAGGTTGTGTTAAGATATAGCAATAATAGTAATTTGTATAGGAAGCTATTCAAAAAAAGAGCTATTTGTGTTGTTTATAATATAGTAGTTTTACTAAGTCAATAAGTGAATGTTACTTCAATGCGATGTTTTACACAACTGAGTTTTTAATATGAGTTTTACTCGTATTTACGGTGAAAAATAACATGTACACCACGAGAATATGTTCGTTATTTATTGTAGCGAAAATCTACAATTAATGAGGAAAATATAACACACTTTGTAAGGTACTTTATTGAGATGCTGGAAATACATCTTACAGATTTTACCATAAAGGTAATAGTTTAATTAATGTCTTAATGCCAGGTACAAAGATAAAGGACTGACAGCACAAAATAGTTCCATTTGTTTACTATACACGTTTCGATTCGAATTTATTACTAATTTTATTCCAAGGTACTGAAACAAATTTGAAACGAATTACAACAAAGGTACGAACAAAAATCGTACTAGAATAATTAAATAATTACTATAAATTAAAGAAATCTATGGCCTACTAGTAAAAATAATTGGCGTTAAATTTAATATTAAAAACGAATATTTAGAGAAATTCACAACGCATTAGGTTTGAAACAAATGTAGCCTACGGAAACAAAATGTTCGTAAATTTCGAAGTATAAAACTTAAGCCAAGAGATCTTTAGGGCACTGAAGTAATTGTTATTTGTATAAAGTACAATTTAAAATTATTATCTTTACAATTAATGTTGTAAGCCAAGTTGTATGTTGTTCATATACATTATGTAGTTCGTCTCAGCAATGCAGCAATTAAATTTGTGGTTCTTCTATCAGAATCAGTGGGGTATCTAGATTTTAGTCGGGGGGGGGGGGGGGGTCCGGGTTCCGGTCAAGTCGGCTTCATACAAAAGAAATACAAGTTAAGACTAATCAACATTACTGTCTTTAAAGTGGCTGATAAACGTGTGATAACGTCCTGAAATCAATCCCTTAAAGTAAACACACAGTAAAAGTACACAATAAAAGGTAACAACACAATAAAAGTACGCGTTATTGAAACATTGTTTAGAAGATACTGACTGAAGTGATTTTCCTATATTTCATATTTCCAACGTATACGCAAACCTGTACGTGTACTACACCTGTTTGTATATTTAAAAAAGAGTTACTAGCTGTAAAACTCAGTTGAAAAAATAATAAAGGAGCCTAATTTTTTTCAACCCTCTGGGGGGAATCCTGTCGCGTTCATCTCCCCCATAATCGGAATGCCAAAATTTTCTTAAAATTTATGATATATATCAACGGATTTCTAGTATCCAGCCCCCATAAATAATAATAATCTACATATTTTATATTATATATTACAATATTTTACACCGCCTTAATATGTGTTCTAGTTACATAGCGGTGTTTTTTTGATATATATATATAATATTATTTACCTTTGCTCATGACATATACGACGGGAGTATGCAGGTTATTTGTTAAAACGACATTCTACATTGAATGCGGTTAATACAATACAGTTTGTAAGGTAGGTTATTGAGGTTTAATGCTGCATTGCTACAGCTAATAATGCATTTTTTCGTAACTTATAAATACATTTTTTTCAAATTTGTACCTGTAGTAGAAACACAAACACGCGATGTTTGCAAGTTTCTTGCCTACCAGAGAACAGGTAGTGACTTGTAAATTATTACCGCAAGAACTTTCATCTTTTACTGGTATTATACGGACTTTATATTATACGAGTGAATTGCATAATTAATATTAATCTTTTTTTTAATATGTCGCTCAATTCGCGCTATACATTTGAACGCCAAATTCAATGTGAAGCTTGGAGCGATTGTGCTGGTGGTAGTCTCCCCACCAAAAACTTTATAAATTCATATGTTTTTGTGTCAGGATTACGTCATCACAAGACAGAGAGCGCAGCGTTGGTTGTTCGAGTTCTTTCATTCATTGTACGCGTAGCCTTCGTCGTGTAGTGTGTGTGAGGTCGTAGGTTTGGTGTTGTGTGTGTTCACAGCGGTTGGTTACTGTCAACATTTTATTTTAAGAAATGTGCGTTTACCGATGATACTATTTCAGTGCGGTCACTTAACTGTCAGTGCTTATTTTAAAGAATAACTGCATTCAAAAAATTTTTAATTTGAATTTTGACAGCTGAGTGAGGCTTTTTGCGGCTAATTTGTTAACATTTTGTTTTTAATAGACCAAACACGCCTATAAAGATATATTAGATCGAAAAAATATTAAAATTTTGAAGGATATATACAAGGATGTTTACATGAAACTAGGATATAGTGAAGGACAGAATAAGAAGGGGAAAGCAAAGCAAGTTATTTTGCCCCGGGCGAGACAAGTGGACTCACTGAAACAGGTAGGAAGCGTGGTTCATGTGTCTTTTTTATTTTTTTTAAGTCATTATAACCTATGCGTACACCACCAAAAGCTCAAACGTTTTTAAAACATTGATGTAGGGGGAAATGTGTTGGTCACAGGTTGAGTCATGACGTAAGTGACAGTTGGCGCTAATGAGCGTACTGTACAATGTAAACAGTTTGATAGTAAAGTACACACGAACCGTAACGTATGGTGTGCATATATGGTATGCAATTCGTTGCATATAAAAACGAGTAATTCATTAATTTTTCTTCCCTCAAATAGAGTAGACGATAGTTTTCTGCGGAGAAATTTGTCAGGCAGTGCGCACTGCAGTTTGTTAAAAATTGTGAATTAAAATTAAGTTGCATCGTATTTTGGGAAACGGAAAGAAAAAGGTGAACTGTCACCACAGTATCTTGAATCATGACTATTTTCAACGTGAAAAAAGCGTTTATTTCAATATTTGTAGTGGTTTCTTGCAAGGTCGACGGAAAGGCTAAAAGTAAAATTTGGTAACAATACCTGTGTGGTCTAGGTTCGATGTCAGCTCCTTCGTGCGTTGTCGAGCGGTGCAGATGCTTTGAAACGATTTTTTTGTCTGTGCGAATTTAAATATTGTTGTGTATTAAAAATTGCCTTTCTTGTACGTACTCTGTCGTGTTTACGATTTAATTTTTATTACATTTTTGAGGGCTTTGTAATAACATCATTGTCACGAACATTTACACGTCTCGAAAGACAAACTAGAGTAAACAAAAATAATACCAAAGAATTTCGACGAAACCGAAACATCGAAGCATGATAATGTTTTTAGGCTTTAAAAATAAGATTTATAGACTGTGGGGAATCGAAAGTGTGGAAAAAATATAGTGTTAACATCACCTGGAGCGTTACATTTTTCGAGACGTTACACATTTTGTGGAATGACCCCCAGCCTAAAAACATTATCATGTTAAAAAGTACGCTACTATAAAGGACTGCACTTTTGTGCCCACCCAAAAGCTATAGTTCAAAACCTTTGACGTCCGGTTATTAAAGGGTAATCAAAACTGTATTTATTTGGGAACCACTAATACAACTATGTATTGTATTAAATAATATCCGCTTGCTTTGGCAATTAAAATGAGTAGGCCTATTGAAAATAGTTGTGGAGCTGAAGAGCTATTACCAAACCAGTTGGTAATTATGAATATCCATAATGCTTATTTGAACAGTAGAAATAAAATTTATGTTGTTATAAAAAAGATCGAATTTTCATTTTAAATTCTCTCGGTTTCTTAAATTATTGAGATTTTACCTTACATAATACATTTTACCATTAAATCTCTTGAGTAGTTTCATGCAGTTCCGAGAAGGCATGCAGCTATCAGGATGCACGATATAGGCCTACATCTGACAGTCCATTGACGAAGCAAATAAATGTATGGATGTATACAGGTAGTCAGACTTAATTTACCAGCCTGTATATGCTTATGCGTCCTATGAAATTGAGTTTAAAAAAATCTAATTGTAGGCGTAAACAGGTTTGGTATACCACAGGTTTAATTCCTCCAGTGTACTCAATGAAGTTTTGTTTCTTACATAACAAACAATGAAGTTTGTTAGACCTTACTTAACTTATGGCTGTACAATTATGTTATTAGTGCTTTTTGTGAGAAGCACAAGCCTTTTCTCCATTATTTTTTTAACATGATGGTTTTGTTGAGAATAAACCAAACTTACTCCTCTTCAAGAGTTTGATTTTTCTTTCTCTTTCAGTTTGTCCTATATAAACAGGTGTAACATACTTATACCAACTGACTATAAATTCACTTCAGCGAAGATTGTATTATATGAAACCATAATCTAAAAAGCAAACAACATTTTAAGTTGTTAGGATTTCATAATATTTTTAAATACAAAATTTTAACTAAAATAGTCATTATATTTTTAGTAAGGATCATTTTAAAAACAGGCAAAAGGATATAAAAGACAGTTTACGTAAGTGACAGAAAAACCTTTGGATTCCACAAGGAACAAAATAAGTGCAGGCAAGCAGGCCCCCCCAACAAGTAACTTCTATATATTCAATTCTCCTTGACTGCTGAAAAAAAGTTGCTGAAAATAGTCATTTCAATTATCTCTATTGCAAATATCTCATTTGATCTTAAATCTAAAAGGGAAATGTGATGGAATTGTAAAAAAGACCTCATTTTTTTTAACTTATATTAATATTTATTTACGTGTAGACTTTAGTAATACATAGATTAGTTTTATAACAGGTAATATACGTAGGCCTACTTTCTTTTTATAGGTTTATTTATAGACCTACATGGTTTGGTTTTATCATCAAACATAGTAAAATTAATGAAAGTAATGTAAATGGATAAATAGAACAAATAATTTAAGAGTGATTGAATAAGATTCCAAATTACGCGGGTGTCGTCTTCCTTTGATTAGTGAAATTCTTCAATAAGGCCTTCAAAGTTCATTTGTTCACTGTATAAAAGTTCTAGTAAAAAATAAAACCATAAAATAGTTTTAGTGATTTTCACTCGTCAATTTATTAAAATTATAAATCCATGACAGCTGTTTCGGCAGCACAGTGCCTTCATCAGATGGTGTAAGTTGACTAATTTTCGTACAAACAATACAGAATATAAAATATAATACAAGTGCTGTTGTATAGAGAGCGATAGTAATCTCGTGTCAATAAGATTTAATACACATTACACAAACATATAACATAAACCAAATGTTATATGTTATATGTTTGTGTAATGTGTATTAAATCTTATTGACACGAGATTACTATCGCTCTCTATACAACAGCACTTGTATTATATTTTATATTCTGTATTGTTTGTACGAAAATTAGTCAGCTTACACCATCTGATGAAGGCACTGTGCTGCCGAAACAGCTGTCGTGGATTTATAATTTTAATAAATTGACGAGTGAAAATCACTAAAACTATTTTATGGTTTTATTTTTTACTATAATTTACAATGGATTTTCACCAAGTAAAGGCATCAAGCATTAATTATATAAAAGTTCTGCCTGAACATGCAGGATTGAGAGTGAGTTGAGTTTTTCCTCATTCATTGTGGATCTAACACATGCTCCGCTCCAACCACTGCTATTGACAGGCCCAGTGTCAGTACTGTGTTATTCAATGATATAATTAAAAGGTTATTTCAAAACCATTTTCTTCAATTTGGCCATAATGCAAGTGCCCATTACAAAAACTGTAATTAAAAAACCGAAAACATGAAATTTTAACAAATAATTTTTACCTCGTGCCGCCCCCCTGAGCCTGCCGCCCCTAGGCAAGTGCCTAGTGGGAAATCCGGGCCTGCAGGCAAGAAGAAAGAGAAAGAAACCCAATGTGAAGGAACATCAGACACAAGCACGGTTGCATGAGGAGTAACAACCGATGCCAGAAATCTTCCACAAATAAAATTCAAATAATAAGCTAAATAAAAATTGAAGAAAAATGGGAATCAGGAAAAATATTTCACAAGAATATAATATAATATGGAAAAATGAGTTTATTGTATATGAACTAAGTACCGTATCCTTCCAAATTAATGTAAATAAAATAGGCTTCAGTATATGAAAATTGTGGTTCTTAATGTGCTCTGAATTTTTATTCCATATTATGTAGAAATTTTAAAAACAAAATGTCAATAACTTTGCTGATTGTAACATTAATTATTTTCCACAAGTGTGAATATAGAATTTTTGGTAAGAACGCTCATGCACTTTGGTTCTACAGAACAAAATCAAGTCCCAGCCATGTGTTGTCATCCACATGTAAGCCCATGAGCTTTGAACGAGAATGATTGTGTGGTTATGGTACACATTTATACCTATTTAGCTGTCAGAACTGCATTATTATTATATAACAAAGTTGTTTAATTAATTATATGTGTCAGCATAACTCTAATTCTCACAAACTTAATTTTAATTATTATGTAATACGTGGTGAAAACAGTCTCTTTAATTTAAATACGGGCAGGCGTTACAAGTGTGTCATCCGTCATTACAGCCAGTTTATGTGTACCAGGCAGCGTGTGATACCACATGGAAGTATAACTATTCACTGACATTGTTTAAGATTGTGAAAGTAAATTATAATAGAACCTAATATGTGCTTAATATCAACTACAGTTTATACTAATAAGTATTTTAAACAGTGAACAGTCTTGTACCATACACTTACCATAATATGTTTATTGTATACGAAAACAAGAAGGATTCATTGAATAAAACAGTCGTTCATAGGTGAGGAAATTTGTGGATCAAAATTATTTTACCAAAGTGATGTGTGAAATTTATTTCTGAAAAATATATTTTGAGGTGTTCTGAATGATATTTCATTTTTTTGTGTGTGACAACTATAAGAATGTTTGTCAGTCAGTTTATTTCAAAATATGTTCAAGTCATCATGTGTCTTGTCTTTGACTATGAATGTCTCCACGCCCAAAAAGGATAAAAAGCTTATTATTTTATTAAACGTTATATAGAGAATATGAAAATGTATTACTGTTAGGTGTAAAGGAGATTTGTTATAGGAAGTATGTACATTATTATTGTTATTTTTTATTTATTATTTTTTGAAATGATTATGATTAGGCCTATTGTTTTGTATATATTTTAATTGAAACATCCTTCAGCATATACCAATTCCTAATGACCAGTTTTGCCACTGGTTTCATTCTACCTGCATTCTTCAATTTGTATGTTAATTCTTTCCTTCGCACTAACTTTCCGTAGGTCTTGTGTGTTTTTTCCTAATATCCAGGTTTTCCTATTTTGTCACTAGTTTTCTTTTAATAATTTTTTTCAGTTTCTGTTTTGAATTTCTTCCCTCTAAATCCTCGAGGTTCAGTGGTGTATCTAGAATTTGGCCTTGGGTGGTCTGGGGTCGAGTCGGCTTCATCAAAAGAAAAAACAAGTTAAGACCAATAATATTACTATCTTTAAAGTGTCTGTAAAACATGTGATATAATACCTTGAAATCAGTCCCATTAAAGTAAACCGCAATAACCCAATAAAAATACGACATTATTCTTACATAGTTTACAAGATACTTATTGACTGAACTGATTTTCCTATATTTCATATATCAAACGTGTACCCTAATGCTGTGTAATAAACCTCTTTAAAAAAAGAGTTACTACTATATTAGCGTATGCAGCTGAAAAAAAATAAAACAGTCTAAAAATTAAGAAACTAACAAAATTTGTCAACTTTTTCGACCCTCTGGAGGGGCCCAGTCCCGTTCGTCCGCTCTGTAAATATGCCCCTACCAAGGTCGTCCTTGTTTTCTTTGTCTCCTTGGTGCCCTTTGGAGGATTCATTTTCATAACTGTTCTGCACTAATTCTTTCCACATGTCTGTTACAGAGAAACTGTTTTGTTTTATGTTGTTCATCAGTTTTAGGGTTGAAGCCTGCATTTTTATCTTCTGGACTCTCTCAAAAACTGTTCCCTTGTTATTGTTATTCATTATTATAGTTTTTATAATACATCATTCTATTTTGTTACTCATGTAACATGATTTTCTTAAACAATGCCAATGAAAAGACGGTATACTGAATATTAAAATAAAACAAGATTTCTAGAAGAGAATAATATACAACTTTAGAGGTCTTTCAGCCTAACTCATAATAATTCTAAACTGAAAATTTATGAAAGCCTTATGAGACCAGCAGTGACTTATGGCTGTGAGACATGGACCATGCGGAACCAAGATGAAGATCTTAAACGATTTGAGAGGAAAATACTTACGAGAATGTTTGGGCCAGTAGTGAACAAGATGGCTCTTGGCAGATTCGTATGAATCTTGTACTTGATACATTAATAAACAGTGAAAACATAGTAAAGTTTATTAAGTCACAGAGAATTAGATGGCTAGTACATATTTATAGAATGGAGATCAGAAATACGAGAGCTACCACAGAATGGAAACCATTTGGAATGCTCAGAGGGAGACAAGAAAGACATGGATGGAGTGTGTTGAGGAGGACCTGCGAACCATGGGGATCAGAGGATGGAAGATTGTTGCTGAGAACAGAAGGGAATGGTGTAGGATTGTTGAGAAAGCCAAATCTCAAAAAGGGGTGTAGAGCCAGAGGAAGAAGAAGAAAGAGGCCTTTCATTATAAAAAATTGTTTTAGGTTTAAGGTATTATTAAATTGTAAGTATGATAATGTTTGTTATCAACTGAATATGAATATGCAGAAACAATAGATGCCATTTTGTATACTGATTTTGGAATGTGTAAATTTCAAAGGTCAATGGAAAAGTAAATGTACAAGTTACTTTCTACATAAAGTTTGAATTATAATTGAGATAGTTGAGAAGCAGAGTGCATTTGGGAAAACTGTTATGGTGTAGATTATATTTTGCAGTGATTTCATATAAATACTAGACGTATAAATCCTATAAAATATTTTATGATAAATGGGAGGTCAGACTATTTTATGTAACCATATTAGCACAAACACATAAATTTTCTTCTAAAAGTCTGTATGACTGTATTATAGGCATAAAATTCATATCAGTAGATTCTTTAAAAAATCTAAAGAATTTAATCTCCTTATCTGCTGCAAAAGTTTCCAACATCTGCCAAGAATGTTTCCTAAGGAAGTAAGATTATACTGATATTTTTAGTACAGGTATGCATTGTGCAAGTTGAAATGTTATATTTTGTAATGAACCATATCCTCAAGTGTGTGTGTGTGCGTGTGTGTGCGTGTGTGCGTGCGTGCGTGCGTGCGTGCGTGCGTGCGTGCGTGCGTGTGTGTGTGTGTGTGTGTGTGTGTGTGTGTGTGTGTGTGTGTGTGTGATGAATGAATGTTTTCTTAATTTCAGAATTTTATATAACAGTTTCTATATGCTTGAGTCCGTGCGCCTCGTGTTTATTTAACACTTGTTATGTTGTATAATTAACGAATTTCACATTAAGCCAGTAGACTGTGAGGATATGCATGCATGCACATCTGTGTAGGCACGTGGTTATGCTTGAATATGTATAAGCACTCGCTATATCCACAGTGTAATTATTTGAATAAAATGTACTACTTTCATTTTTCCATTTTATACAAATTATTTCCTGAATATGTAATAATATAACTGGACTGTGAAGGATTGTTTTCACTTTCTGCTCTGTAAATTTAAATTAAATTTTGGAAAACCACAGCATTAGTTTTGTAGAAATATAATTAATTTTACTGTGATGTTTTGTAAATGCGTGTTTTAGATTCTGTTTATTAACAATTATTGCTATCATCATCATCATCATCATAATCATAATCATCTCCATCTGACATATGGTGTCTTACTTATAACAGTTCCCTTATTTACCTCAGTCTGTCTAGGTTTCTCTCAGTAAGTAAATCTTCCTCTGAACAGATTAATAATATAATATTAGAATAGACAAGTAATTGGTGACAGCCATTTTAGGGCCTCTTGTTTTGCTTGTTTGATGGGGGGGGGGGTCTCTCTTAGCTGATGTGTCCCTTTCTTATCGCAGCATAAACTCACTGTTTACCCTACGTACACAAAACACATCCACTGATATACTATTGATGCAGTGTGTTTACCTCATAAGCACAGCACATAGTTATCGATAGTCTGCATCTCTTTTCATTCCCTTTTAAGTTACATAGTTTATCATTTATTTTGACAAGCACAGTGACATGATTTACAGTGAATACTTGTATTTCCCACACTTTATTTGTTAGTTGGTAAATCCACTGGAACATGCATTCATTCCACACACTCTTGAGGATATATGGTACATTACAAGATAACATTTCATTATTAAAAGAGAAGTGTTTAAAATAGTTATGTATAAAGTTTCCATTCACTTTATAATGATATTTATGCGTATTAATTGCATGAATTGATTAGTTATTAATTATATAAATTTATTGATCTCTAATCATGAAATTGTTGCCGGTACGAACTTTGTCGTACTTACATGTATCTAGCCCCGAAGTTGGACGCCATTTAATACAATGAATATTATATTAATATCAGTTGAATTAATTAATAAAATTGCTGGCATAAATTATTTATCTTTTAATTAAATAAACTTCTTTTAATTATGATTATCTAGTCATATTTATTTCTAGTGTCACACATTGGATGCGTGATTAATACAATGCATAACTATTCTGATTATTTATAAACACAACACTTGATATCATCTAATAAATTAATATTGTCAATTCATTTATATTACAGAGCAAAAGAAACTCTTAAAATTCTACTTTGTATTTTATTCAAAAACTAAGTTAATATCTGGGTTATCTGTGGTAATAACAAACGCATATATAGGATCAACTTAAATAACTAATTTATTTATCATTCACAATAAATTATAATCATACATATGAAACGTCGATGTACCTGTAAATACATACATATTTTATAAGAACAAATTCATGTTTAAATATATGCTGAAACAAAGAAGACATACATACATATATAAATCAAATGAGATAACAATTCATATTCTAATTATTGATGCGTTCATTAATCCCAGATAGTTTTTGTTAACATATTCATTAATTACGTTTTTAATTCTGATTTATACTCATTACGTTTACTAATAATTTCCCAGGGATGAATTCTTTGAAAGAATCAGGTCAGTAGAAGTAGCTTAATAGTAATAATTAAAATAATGGTTACTTGATTTATGAAATATCCATTAGTATTTGGTGATGTCCAGTCTCGGTGATAAGGATGACATGAAGACACATCTCGTTGAATGCCGCTGATATCACAAACACTTGCACACACTTCCGATCACTCACGTTGACTTAGATTTATGTGAATAATTAATGTTTAGTGTTCAATTAAATACTTCATCTTACGATATGTGTTCATTTTAACGTTACTGTTCATGTCTATTTTCCACTTATATCACTGTTTTATCAAATATACGTGTGATTGATTAGTTAGTTCAATGTTTCATGTTCTTTAACGTTTTAAAGAGATGTAGTAACATTGAATAAATTTAAGTTCAACTGTTTTGTATAGTACATATGTGGTGATATTTGTTCGTGTAACGATCTGATTGTTCGCTTTGAATAATTATTACCTAAGTCCGTTACATCGCACTTCGAAATTCACTATTAAAATTTTACTAAGTCTGACTATCGTGACATGATGATTTCACTAAGTCTGTTAAATTACGAGTTGATGTACTAACTCCCGAACCTGAGTTATCTCTCCGAACAATTAAATATACTCTTGAGAACTTAGAGTAAAACTGACTCCGAACAATTGAAATGAACTGTTTGAAAAATTGAGAAAAACTGACTTCGTACTTAAAGTGTATTACTTGAAAAATTAAGATATACTGGCCTCGTCCCCGTGTTGGACATATATTTTTATTAAATCGTCCCTACTCAAAATTTTGTCCCTGGCGCTGTTCACGCCCTCTTTACTCGTGATTGGTCAGTTTTGAGTTTTCCTGGAATAGTTTGTCCCACTATGTTAAGACCCTCCGTCATCGTTCTTCTGATAGGTTCTTTGTTTTTGTTGCTATGGAAACAGTCCTCTCCACAAGTGTTTTCCGTGGCTCTGGGCTTCTGATAGGTTCTCAGACATCCCCTGATTTTGCTCTGTCGAACGTTGACCCTTTTCGTAGAATCTCTAGCTATTATATGCTTGTCTATCAATCCATTGTCTAAAGTAACGCAGTGTTTTTCTGGGTTGCCTTTCATCTGTACTTTAGGTTCTTCCGAAGTATTGTTCTGTCTTATACCCCTTTTTTTGTAGCTATTAATAATTTTGGACATCTGCTGGCTGGTGAAGTCACCCCAACTTTCCACTCGTAAATTCTGTCTGACACTTAGACGATATCTCCAGCTGCGTAACATGACTTGAGTTTTTGTCTGATCTCTGCTTTAGTATTGTTTCTTAAAGTGCATTGCGTCCGTTCCTTTGTAACATACAGTTTCCCTCTTTTTGTCGTCTATCGTATATTGACGTAACTTGGTCGAACATCTGCCACCTTTCTCAGTACAAGTGTGAATGTCCTCGCCTACATTGTTTTCGGCTGTTGTGAGTAATAATTCTGAACTAAACTTTCCCTGTCATCTTGTACAACCAATTTCTATAGCCGAGTCGAACTTAACGTCTTTCTATTGTCTAGTTAGCGACGCTGCTCTGACATCTTCTCATTACGCTTTATTTATTGCGTCAACTATAAGTCGTTGACGCCGCTTCTTGTGAACGCACTTCGTCGAGGAGAAAATTCAAAAAATTTTAAATTTTTGCTCGTTACAGTGTCCTCAATTTTGATTTGATGATGTGACCTCAGGGAACAACTCAAATCCAAATTCTGCGCCCTGTACGTCGCCTCACCATATTCATCTTCCTCAGGGAGGTATATTACATGATAACCTACTTTTAAAGACTTATATTACAATTGGTGTACCCCCTTTTAGTTTTAATTGTATCTATGAATTTATTGCTAGCTATTTGGGATGGCTGAACGCATTTAACATTATCGTATTTACATATCGGTTACATATAAATACCTTATCTCTCTAATTACAAAACAAATCATAAATTCAATGAGTAATAATTAATTTAATTAATTAAATAATCTCTTTACTTTCTAAAATATTATTCTCGCAATATAATATCAAACAAATCAATTGATTTAATGTAACGCTTTACATGAAATCAGAGAAATCTCCTACACATATACATTTTATGCAGTACAAATAGTCCTACCAATAATTTGTTCTTAAAATGTTATTTAAAATTAGATTAATAATTAACATATCCGCTACGTTAGTTTTAATTATATTCATATTATTTGATAATTTATACATACACGTAATAAATTTTGCTAACGAGTTATTTACTTCGTTCTAACATCATTTACATTCCTAACCTATCAATAACATACATTCACTTTAACAGAGTTCATTTGCGATATCGCTTTTAGTATAATATCACTTATTTACTTTTAAGTGTCCTTCTTTTTTTTTTCACTTTGTCCCAAATTGCTATGTGAACAAGTAATAGCAACCAAAATGTCCCTTGTATTCACTACAATATTTCATAAAATGTCACTCAAAACGTTAATTCACACTTATTATCTAACATTTTAAACTCTTTAATTTTTAACTAAGTAAACTCTTATGTTACATTTGACATTTAGAGTACATATTTTCCTTTGGTTAAGCCAGCTTGAATGAGATAAGCGCGTCAATTACCCTAACGCAGATGACTCATCACCATCAGCTACTTGTTATGATATGTTGTTCTTCAACTTTCTCCTTTTCATTCACCTTCAATTTTCTGGCTCATAATATTTTTTCATCTGTTTGACATTGAATTTCCCGCGGATTTTGCTTTCGTCATTGCAATCGACGAGCAGGTATGTAGCATCTCCAAGAATTCGATGTACTTTGTATGGTCCACAGTACAGTTCACAAAATTTCTCAATCCTTTTCTGGATCGCGTCCGATTGAGAATAGGTCCTTATTAACACCTTCTCACCAATTTGGAACTTTGTAATGGTCTTGGTTTCATTACACAACTTCGCTTGCTTTTCCCTCTTCTCTTTCATCTTGACAAATATTTGGTTGTGGTCAGCTCCTTTAACTTGAAGTATGTTCTTGTCTAGGTATTTTTCCCAAACTCTTGTCGGTTTTTTCCCGAGCTGTGCCTCATAGGGTGTCACTTCTATAGTCTCGTGGTACGTCTCGTTAATGCAACTTTCAATTATAGGTACATAACGCGACCACTTTGTGTGTTGGTCACAGACAAAGATCCTGAATAAATTTCCAAGTTGTCTGTTAATTCTCTCAGCCAGATTCGCGCATGGGTTCCTTATTGCAGTGAATCTTGGTTGAATTTTTAATTCGTTTAAACCGTCTAACCATTTCCTAGAGGTAAATTGCGTTCCATTGTCAGTAATAATTATTCTAGGACATCCTAACTCTTTACAATATTGGTGTATTCTTCTTAACGTGGCTGCGGTCGTTGCCCTCCTAAGTGTAAACAGTCGCACGTATTTTGTGAAATTGTCTACTATGACGAGCAAATACCTCACCCCAGCGGACGAGACGGGTAGTGGCTCAAAATAATCAGCGCTCACTAGGTCACCCTTCCTTAACGGGATAATGGCTTTCGTTCCGCCAAATAGGACTTTGTTACCTGCGTCCTTCCTCTTCTGACACATGTCGCAAGTCCATACGTAATTTTTCACTTTTTTCAACATACCGTCTATGGTAAAATGCTCCTGTAACAATTTTATACATTTCTTCGCTCCTGGGTGTCCATACATCCGGTGTATTTCGGCAATTACTTCTCCGGATACACTGTTCGGTATGTACAGTTTCCATTCCCTCCTACGTAATCTATATAATTTCTCATTAACATATCTATAAAATTTACTTATTTCCTTATCTAAACACTTTTCTTTAATCTTATCTATAATGGTCTTAAGCTTAGTATCTTTAAGTTGATACTTCCCAATATCCATAATTATCTTGCTTACTTTTCTATCCATCTTGATCGTCAGGTGATTAATTAAGTATTCGCACGTATTGTCGCTAATTTCTTCTAACGTGGCGTCTTCTGGGTTTCTGCTTAGAAGATCAGCAATAATATTGTCCTTGCCCTTACAATGGACAATGTCGAACTTGTATTCTTGGATACTTAAAATCCAGCGTGTTATTCGTGAGTTATTTAAATGACATTTGTTCATAAAGGTCAATGCCTTATTATCTGTAATAATGGTTAAAGGTTGCCCTAATATGTATATACGGAATTTTTCGAGACATCGTACAATACTCAAGAGCTCCTTTTCCGTGGTGTAGTAATTTCTTTCCGCACCCTTGAATGTTTTGCTAGTAAATGCTATAACTCCGATTTTTCCTTCCTCGTCCAGTTGATATAGCTGCCCGCCATATGCAAAGTTGCTGGCGTCGCACTGCATGTAGTATCGTTGGTTTATTCGAGGAAACTTCAAGATATCTGTTTCTACGAATAGCTCTTTAACTCGTTGAAAACATTCGTTTAGTTCCGGTGTCCAGGTAAATTTATGTCCTTTTCGTAATAATTCAAGTAACGGTTTGGTGGTTTCGGCGTATTTATCTGTAAAACGGTTGTAGAAATTTGTTAAACCCAAGAAACCCTTTAATTGCTTTTGGTTCCGAGGTGTTGGAAACTTCATAATGGCATCAGTCTTCTCATCCGTTGCCTGTATTCCTTGCGTAGTTAATCGATATCCAAGGTATGCAATTTCTTGCCTAAAGAATTGTGACTTATCCAAATTGATGGTCAAATTCGCTCTTCTTAAGTTAGATAATAATAAATCTAAGTGTAATAAATGTGTCTCTAAATCTCCTGAATAACATAGGCAATCGTCTACATAAATAATGGTGTTTTTCTTAACTTCATCTTCCAATACTGTGTCCAATCCCCTGGTTAATGCAGCAGAACTGGTACTCAGTCCAAACGGCGTAACTGTGAAGCGATAACATTTGCCTTCGTACATAAAAGCGGTGAAGTTCCGGCACTCCGGCTTCAGTGGTACTTGCCAGAAACTGCTAGTTAAGTCTACGGTAGATAAATATTTCATTTCACAACATCTAGCCAAAATATCGTTTATCGGTGGGGCACCCTCGTAGTCCGGGATCGTCACGCTGTTCACTTTCCTCGCATCCAGACATAATCGTACTCTTCCGTCTTTCTTAATCACAGTAACAAGTGGGTTGACATAGGCGCTGTTGCATCGCTCAATGACCCCATACCGTAACATTCTTCTAATCTCATCATCCACCTTCCCTTTATATGCTAATGGGACAGGCCATCCTCTCTGGAAGTACGGTGTCCGGTCGGTGACTTGGAACTCGTGAACGTATCCTTCGATCCTTCCGGGGCACTCTCTGAATAAACTTCTATTCCTTACGAGAATCTCCCTTAATCTTACCAACATCCCTTTATCTCCGCAGTCAATACTCTCTACTTTCTTATCGATGTTCCGTATGATCTCTTCTTCTTCTTCTGTGTCCACCACTTCTATATGCATCATTGGCACCGTGCACGCCGCTTCGTCAGCCTCTCTTCTTAATTCGACGATCCTTTTTCCCATGTCAATGAGACATCCTGCTTCCTGGAGAAAATTAATTCCTAATATACAAGGTTTTATTAAATCCGGTATAATGAGAAAAACACATTCATACTTAATTCCTTCGATATAAATATCGCATAATATTTGCTTCCTTATTAACTTCGATTTATTGCCTACCGCGCTAACTACTAAAGTATTAGTAATCGGTAAAATTTCGTAAGGTGTTATGTTATGTTTATTTTGATTAAACCACGATTCGGACAATCCGGCGATAACGGATCCAGTGTCAAGCAACGCTTGTACAGTAGTATTATTGTTAAATTTTATATTTATTTCTGGACATTTTATTACTCGTTGGGTAATCTCCTCGTCATCGTTGCATAACAAGTCGCTTCGTAAGTCTGGTAAAATTATGTTAGTCTGATAGTCATTCGTTTTATCGGCTATCTCCGTTAATGAGTAAAGGAATTTTTTTTTTTCTTCTTGTTGACGAACCGTTTTGGGTTCAGTGCTCGACGTAGAGGCACCTTTATTTATGAATTCCATTGTGTTGACTGCGCGCCGGTCCCCAGTGCGGTGTTGTTGAGTATTTACAGCCGGTCTCTCACCCCATACTTTCTTCTGCATTCCACTTGTTTTGTTCGAAACGCTTTCACTCTCTTTGTAAGAATTCCTCCCCTCGTTCGCCGTCACATAACTTGACTCCCTATTATTTCTCGGATGTATCTGCGTATATTCTATGATTAAAGATTCAAAGTTTGGAATTGTCACAATTCCTCTCGTGACAACCGCGAGCTGAATCTCGCGCCCAAAGTGACGAGATATTTTGCGTATCAGTTGTTTGTCCGTCAGAGTAGGTGATAATTGTCTACTCTCCAACAATATGCGTTCTATATATTGGATCGCAGTAATCGGTCCACGCCAATCAAACCTACCATATTCCAAATGGTCTCGTATGCTGTCTTGTCGTTCTTGTCCCCAATATTTCTGTGAGAACGCTTCCTTAAACTCTTCAAAATTTGATATTTGGCTACGTATAACCCGCCACCAAATTCCAGCGTCTAATTCTAAATGCCTACCTATCCACTTGATATTGTCAGTGGGGTAGTATAATTCTTGTACTTCAGACAACTCCTTAAGAAATTCCATGGGGAATCTGTCCGTACCATTATATTTAAGGTCATTGTGGCTAGGTCCATTAATTCGGTTCAATATACCACACTCACCTTCCATTAACTGTCTCTGCAGTCTCTCCTGGTTTTCTCTTACTTTAGTCAAATGGCCTTTTAATTCTTCGATTCTCGTCGTCTTTTCTTTTGTATTCTCGTCCAACTTCTGTTCCGTTGAACGCTGTCTACCGTCAACTTCTTCCAACTTCTGCATAATGTTATTGTTTGTTCCGTCTTGTTCTTGTTGTTTTTGCCGTATGGTGTCATGCATCTCGGCCTTTAATTCTTCATGCTTCTTATTGGCATCTTTGACGTGAGCATCAAATTTATTATTAATCTTTTTAACAGTCGTTTGGGTATTGTGTATCGCTACCATCCATTCTTGACGATCGTTTTCTCGTGTTTCTTGTATCTCTTCGTATTCTTGTTTGCTTCTGCTCTCAATTCTCTCACGATATCATCTTGTTTCTTCTGTAGTTCATTGACCTTTCCTTCCCAGGCTTGCTGGTATTCACGTATCTCGGACCTTATCTGCGTAAGCTGTTCCGCTGTCTGACGTTTTATCTCTTCCTTATGCTGGTCGAGCTTTTCACTAATTACTCTACTATTTTCTTCTTGTTTCTCTAGTTTTTCACTAATTAATTTGCTACTTTCTTCTTGTTTCTCTAGTGTTTCACTAATTAATCTGCTACTTTCTTCTTGTTTTTCGCTAATTAATCTAATATTCTCTTCTTGTTTCTCGCCCTGTTGACGGATGAACTCCATCAACATTTGTAGACTTACATCTTCTGGTTTTGATGTTTGTCCTCGCGCCCTATCTTCTGGACTCTCTACAGCACTATTTGGTTCGCTAGGTGTGGTATTATCTTCCGTATTTACCGTACCTAACTGGTTATTAACGTCGAATTCTACGCTATCGGAATTGCTTGCCATTTTTGCCTTCCTACGCGTAATCATTCAAACTGACTTATAACACTAATACTTATCTTATTTCTAATTCTATAACGCTACTTTATCTACTTCTTCTACTGCCTGATCTTTGCCAAAGCTGTACGTTTTAACTATTTTCGTTACTACGTATCATGCCGTGCGGATGGGCGCCATTTAATATAATGATATTTATGCGTATTAATTGCATGAATTGATTAATTATTAATTATATAAATTTATTGATCTCTAATCATGAAATTGTTGCCGGTACGAACTTTGTCGTACTTACATGTATCTAGCCCCGAAGTTGGACGCCATTTAATACAATGAATATTATATTAATATCAGTTGAATTAATTAATAAAATTGCTGGCATAAATTATTTATCTTTTAATTAAATAAACTTCTTTTAATTATGATTATCTAGTCATATTTATTTCTAGTGTCACACATTTGATGCGTGATTAATACAATGCATAACTATTCTGATTATTTATAAACACAACACTTGATATCATCTAATAAATTAATATTGTCAATTCATTTATATTACAGAGCAAAAGAAACTCTTAAAATTCTACTTTGTATTTTATTCAAAAACTAAGTTAATATCTGGGTTATCTGTGGTAATAACAAACGCATATATAGGATCAACTTAAATAACTAATTTATTTATCATTCACAATAAATTATAATCATACATATGAAACGTCGATGTACCTGTAAATACATACATATTTTATAAGAACAAATTCATGTTTAAATATATGCTGAAACAAAGAAGACATACATACATATATAAATCAAATGAGATAACAATTCATATTCTAATTATTGATAAGTTCATTAATCCCAGATAGTTTTTGTTAACATATTCATTAATTACGTTTTTAATTCTGATTTATACTCATTACGTTTACTAATAATTTCCCAGGGATGAATTCTTTGAAAGAATCAGGTCAGTAGAAGTAGCTTAATAGTAATAATTAAAATAATGGTTACTTGATTTATGAAATATCCATTAGTATTTGTTGATGTCCAGTCTCGGTGATAAGGATGACATGAAGACACATCTCGTTGAATGCCGCTGATATCACAAACGCTTGCACACACTTCCGATCACTCGCGTTGACGTAGATTTATGTGAATAATTAATGTTTAGTGTTCAATTAAATACTTCATCTTACGATGTGTGTTCATTTTAACGTTACTGTTCATGTCTATTTTCCACTTATATCACTGTTTTATCAAATATACGTGTGATTGATTAGTTAGTTCAATGTTTCATGTTATTTAACGTTTTAAAGACATGTAGTAACATTGAATAAATTTAAGTTCAACTGTTTTGTATAGTACATATGTGGTGATATTTGTTCGTGTAACGATCTGATCGTTCGCTTTGAATAATTATTACCTAAGTCCGTTACATCGCACTTCGAAATTCACTATTAAAAGTTTACTAAGTCTGACTATCGTGACATGATGATTTCACTAAGTCTGTTAAATTACGAGTTGATGTACTAACTCCCGAACCTGAGTTATCTCTCCGAACAATTAAATATACTCTTGAGAACTTAGAGTAAAACTGACTCCGAACAATTGAAATGAACTGTTTGAAAAATTGAGAAAAACTGACTTCGTACTTAAAGTGTATTACTTGAAAAATTAAGATATACTGGCCTCGTCCCCGTGTTGGACATATATTTTTATTAAATCGTCCCTACTCAAAATTTTGTCCCTGGCGCTGTTCACGCCCTCTTTACTCGTGATTGGTCAGTTTTGAGTTTTCCTGGAATAGTTTGTCCCACTATGTTAAGACCCTCCGTCATCGTTCTTCTGATAGGTTCTTTGTTTTTGTTGCTATGGAAACAGTCCTCTCCACAAGTGTTTTCCGTGGCTCTGGGCTTCTGATAGGTTCTCAGACATCCCCTGATTTTGCTCTGTCGAACGTTGACCCTTTTCGTAGAATCTCTAGCTATTATATGCTTGTCTATCAATCCATTGTCTAAAGTAACGCAGTGTTTTTCTGGGTTGCCTTTCATCTGTACTTTAGGTTCTTCCGAAGTATTGTTCTGTCTTATACCCCTTTTTTTGTAGCTATTAATAATTTTGGACATCTGCTGGCTGGTGAAGTCACCCCAACTTTCCACTCGTAAATTCTGTCTGACACTTAGACGATATCTCCAGCTGCGTAACATGACTTGAGTTTTTGTCTGATCTCTGCTTTAGTATTGTTTCTTAAAGTGCATTGCGTCCGTTCCTTTGTAACATACAGTTTCCCTCTTTTTGTCGTCTATCGTATATTGACGTAACTTGGTCGAACATCTGCCACCTTTCTCAGTACAAGTGTGAATGTCCTCGCCTACATTGTTTTCGGCTGTTGTGAGTAATAATTCTGAACTAAACTTTCCCTGTCATCTTGTACAACCAATTTCTATAGCCGAGTCGAACTTAACGTCTTTCTATTGTCTAGTTAGCGACGCTGCTCTGACATCTTCTCATTACGCTTTATTTATTGCGTCAACTATAAGTCGTTGACACCGCTTCGTGTGAACGCACTTTGTCGAGGAGAAAATTCAAAAAATTTTAAATTTTTGCTCGTTACAGTCTCCTCAATTTTGATTTGATGATGTGACCTCAGGGAACAACTCAAATCCAAATTCTGCGCCCTGTACGTCGCCTCACCATGTTCATCTTCCTCAGGGAGGGATATTACATGATAACCTACTTTTAAAGACTTATATTACAATTGGTGTACCCCCTTTTAGTTTTAATTGTATCTATGAATTTATTGCTAGCTATTTGGGATGGCTGAACGCATTTAACATTATCGTATTTACATATCGGTTACATATAAATACCTTATCTCTCTAATTACAAAACAAATCATAAATTCAATGAGTAATAATTAATTTAATTAATTAAATAATCTCTTTACTTTCTAAAATATTATTCTCGCAATATAATATCAAACAAATCAATTGATTTAATGTAACGCTTTACATGAAATCAGAGAAATCTCCTACACATATACATTTTATGCAGTACAAATAGTCCTACCAATAATTTGTTCTTAAAATGTTATTTAAAATTAGATTAATAATTAACATATCCGCTACGTTAGTTTTAATTATATTCATATTATTTGATAATTTATACATACACGTAATAAATTTTGCTAACGAGTTATTTACTTCGTTCTAACATCATTTACATTCCTAACCTATCAATAACATACATTCACTTTAACAGAGTTCATTTGCGATATCGCTTTTAGTATAATATCACTTATTTACTTTTAAGTGTCCTTCTTTTTTTTTTCACTTTGTCCCAAATTGCTATGTGAACAAGTAATAGCAACCAAAATGTCCCTTGTATTCACTACAATATTTCATAAAATGTCACTCAAAACGTTAATTCACACTTATTATCTAACATTTTAAACTCTTTAATTTTTAACTAAGTAAACTCTTATGTTACATTTGACATTTAGAGTACATATTTTCCTTTGGTTAAGCCAGCTTGAATGAGATAAGCGCGTCAATTACCCTAACGCAGATGACTCATCACCATCAGCTACTTGTTATGATATGTTGTTCTTCAACTTTCTCCTTTTCATTCACCTTCAATTTTCTGGCTCATAATATTTTTTCATCTGTTTGACATTGAATTTCCCGCGGATTTTGCTTTCGTCATTGCAATCGACGAGCAGGTATGTAGCATCTCCAAGAATTCGATGTACTTTGTATGGTCCACAGTACAGTTCACAAAATTTCTCAATCCTTTTCTGGATCGCGTCCGATTGAGAATAGGTCCTTATTAACACCTTCTCACCAATTTGGAACTTTGTAATGGTCTTGGTTTCATTACACAACTTCGCTTGCTTTTCCCTCTTCTCTTTCATCTTGACAAATATTTGGTTGTGGTCAGCTCCTTTAACTTGAAGTATGTTCTTGTCTAGGTATTTTTCCCAAACTCTTGTCGGTTTTTTCCCGAGCTGTGCCTCATAGGGTGTCACTTCTATAGTCTCGTGGTACGTCTCGTTAATGCAACTTTCAATTATAGGTACATAACGCGACCACTTTGTGTGTTGGTCACAGACAAAGATCCTGAATAAATTTCCAAGTTGTCTGTTAATTCTCTCAGCCAGATTCGCGCATGGGTTCCTTATTGCAGTGAATCTTGGTTGAATGTTTAATTCGTTTAAACCGTCTAACCATTTCCTAGAGGTAAATTGCGTTCCATTGTCAGTAATAATTATTCTAGGACATCCTAACTCTTTACAATATTGGTGTATTCTTCTTAACGTGGCTGCGGTCGTTGCCCTCCTAAGTGTAAACAGTCGCACGTATTTTGTGAAATTGTCTACTATGACGAGCAAATACCTCACCCCAGCGGACGAGACGGGTAGTGGCTCAAAATAATCAGCGCTCACTAGGTCACCCTTCCTTAACGGGATAATGGCTTTCGTTCCGCCAAATAGGACTTTGTTACCTGCGTCCTTCCTCTTCTGACACATGTCGCAAGTCCATACGTAATTTTTCACTTTTTTCAACATACCGTCTATGGTAAAATGCTCCTGTAACAATTTTATACATTTCTTCGCTCCTGGGTGTCCATACATCCGGTGTATTTCGGCAATTACTTCTCCGGATACACTGTTCGGTATGTACAGTTTCCATTCCCTCCTACGTAATCTATATAATTTCTCATTAACATATCTATAAAATTTACTTATTTCCTTATCTAAACACTTTTCTTTAATCTTATCTATAATGGTCTTAAGCTTAGTATCTTTAAGTTGATACTTCCCAATATCCATAATTATCTTGCTTACTTTTCTATCCATCTTGATCGTCAGGTGATTAATTAAGTATTCGCACGTATTGTCGCTAATTTCTTCTAACGTGGCGTCTTCTGGGTTTCTGCTTAGAAGATCAGCAATAATATTGTCCTTGCCCTTACAATGGACAATGTCGAACTTGTATTCTTGGATACTTAAAATCCAGCGTGTTATTCGTGAGTTATTTAAATGACATTTGTTCATAAAGGTCAATGCCTTATTATCTGTAATAATGGTTAAAGGTTGCCCTAATATGTATATACGGAATTTTTCGAGACATCGTACAATACTCAAGAGCTCCTTTTCCGTGGTGTAGTAATTTCTTTCCGCACCCTTGAATGTTTTGCTAGTAAATGCTATAACTCCGATTTTTCCTTCCTCGTCCAGTTGATATAGCTGCCCGCCATATGCAAAGTTGCTGGCGTCGCACTGCATGTAGTATCGTTGGTTTATTCGAGGAAACTTCAAGATATCTGTTTCTACGAATAGCTCTTTAACTCGTTGAAAACATTCGTTTAGTTCCGGTGTCCAGGTAAATTTATGTCCTTTTCGTAATAATTCAAGTAACGGTTTGGTGGTTTCGGCGTATTTATCTGTAAAACGGTTGTAGAAATTTGTTAAACCCAAGAAACCCTTTAATTGCTTTTGGTTCCGAGGTGTTGGAAACTTCATAATGGCATCAGTCTTCTCATCCGTTGCCTGTATTCCTTGCGTAGTTAATCGATATCCAAGGTATGCAATTTCTTGCCTAAAGAATTGTGACTTATCCAAATTGATGGTCAAATTCGCTCTTCTTAAGTTAGATAATAATAAATCTAAGTGTAATAAATGTGTCTCTAAATCTCCTGAATAACATAGGCAATCGTCTACATAAATAATGGTGTTTTTCTTAACTTCATCTTCCAATACTGTGTCCAATCCCCTGGTTAATGCAGCAGAACTGGTACTCAGTCCAAACGGCGTAACTGTGAAGCGATAACATTTGCCTTCGTACATAAAAGCGGTGAAGTTCCGGCACTCCGGCTTCAGTGGTACTTGCCAGAAACTGCTAGTTAAGTCTACGGTAGATAAATATTTCATTTCACAACATCTAGCCAAAATATCGTTTATCGGTGGGGCACCCTCGTAGTCCGGGATCGTCACGCTGTTCACTTTCCTCGCATCCAGACATAATCGTACTCTTCCGTCTTTCTTAATCACAGTAACAAGTGGGTTGACATAGGCGCTGTTGCATCGCTCAATGACCCCATACCGTAACATTCTTCTAATCTCATCATCCACCTTCCCTTTATATGCTAATGGGACAGGCCATCCTCTCTGGAAGTACGGTGTCCGGTCGGTGACTTGGAACTCGTGAACGTATCCTTCGATCCTTCCGGGGCACTCTCTGAATAAACTTCTATTCCTTACGAGAATCTCCCTTAATCTTACCAACATCCCTTTATCTCCGCAGTCAATACTCTCTACTTTCTTATCGATGTTCCGTATGATCTCTTCTTCTTCTTCTGTGTCCACCACTTCTATATGCATCATTGGCACCGTGCACGCCGCTTCGTCAGCCTCTCTTCTTAATTCGACGATCCTTTTTCCCATGTCAATGAGACATCCTGCTTCCTGGAGAAAATTAATTCCTAATATACAAGGTTTTATTAAATCCGGTATAATGAGAAAAACACATTCATACTTAATTCCTTCGATATAAATATCGCATAATATTTGCTTCCTTATTAACTTCGATTTATTGCCTACCGCGCTAACTACTAAAGTATTAGTAATCGGTAAAATTTCGTAAGGTGTTATGTTATGTTTATTTTGATTAAACCACGATTCGGACAATCCGGCGATAACGGATCCAGTGTCAAGCAACGCTTGTACAGTAGTATTATTGTTAAATTTTATATTTATTTCTGGACATTTTATTACTCGTTGGGTAATCTCCTCGTCATCGTTGCATAACAAGTCGCTTCGTAAGTCTGGTAAAATTATGTTAGTCTGATAGTCATTCGTTTTATCGGCTATCTCCGTTAATGAGTAAAGGAATTTTTTTTTTTCTTCTTGTTGACGAACCGTTTTGGGTTCAGTGCTCGACGTAGAGGCACCTTTATTTATGAATTCCATTGTGTTGACTGCGCGCCGGTCCCCAGTGCGGTGTTGTTGAGTATTTACAGCCGGTCTCTCACCCCATACTTTCTTCTGCATTCCACTTGTTTTGTTCGAAACGCTTTCACTCTCTTTGTAAGAATTCCTCCCCTCGTTCGCCGTCACATAACTTGACTCCCTATTATTTCTCGGATGTATCTGCGTATATTCTATGATTAAAGATTCAAAGTTTGGAATTGTCACAATTCCTCTCGTGACAACCGCGAGCTGAATCTCGCGCCCAAAGTGACGAGATATTTTGCGTATCAGTTGTTTGTCCGTCAGAGTAGGTGATAATTGTCTACTCTCCAACAATATGCGTTCTATATATTGGATCGCAGTAATCGGTCCACGCCAATCAAACCTACCATATTCCAAATGGTCTCGTATGCTGTCTTGTCGTTCTTGTCCCCAATATTTCTGTGAGAACGCTTCCTTAAACTCTTCAAAATTTGATATTTGGCTACGTATAACCCGCCACCAAATTCCAGCGTCTAATTCTAAATGCCTACCTATCCACTTGATATTGTCAGTGGGGTAGTATAATTCTTGTACTTCAGACAACTCCTTAAGAAATTCCATGGGGAATCTGTCCGTACCATTATATTTAAGGTCATTGTGGCTAGGTCCATTAATTCGGTTCAATATACCACACTCACCTTCCATTAACTGTCTCTGCAGTCTCTCCTGGTTTTCTCTTACTTTAGTCAAATGGCCTTTTAATTCTTCGATTCTCGTCGTCTTTTCTTTTGTATTCTCGTCCAACTTCTGTTCCGTTGAACGCTGTCTACCGTCAACTTCTTCCAACTTCTGCATAATGTTATTGTTTGTTCCGTCTTGTTCTTGTTGTTTTTGCCGTATGGTGTCATGCATCTCGGCCTTTAATTCTTCATGCTTCTTATTGGCATCTTTGACGTGAGCATCAAATTTATTATTAATCTTTTTAACAGTCGTTTGGGTATTGTGTATCGCTACCATCCATTCTTGACGATCGTTTTCTCGTGTTTCTTGTATCTCTTCGTATTCTTGTTTGCTTCTGCTCTCAATTCTCTCACGATATCATCTTGTTTCTTCTGTAGTTCATTGACCTTTCCTTCCCAGGCTTGCTGGTATTCACGTATCTCGGACCTTATCTGCGTAAGCTGTTCCGCTGTCTGACGTTTTATCTCTTCCTTATGCTGGTCGAGCTTTTCACTAATTACTCTACTATTTTCTTCTTGTTTCTCTAGTTTTTCACTAATTAATTTGCTACTTTCTTCTTGTTTCTCTAGTGTTTCACTAATTAATCTGCTACTTTCTTCTTGTTTTTCGCTAATTAATCTAATATTCTCTTCTTGTTTCTCGCCCTGTTGACGGATGAACTCCATCAACATTTGTAGACTTACATCTTCTGGTTTTGATGTTTGTCCTCGCGCCCTATCTTCTGGACTCTCTACAGCACTATTTGGTTCGCTAGGTGTGGTATTATCTTCCGTATTTACCGTACCTAACTGGTTATTAACGTCGAATTCTACGCTATCGGAATTGCTTGCCATTTTTGCCTTCCTACGCGTAATCATTCAAACTGACTTATAACACTAATACTTATCTTATTTCTAATTCTATAACGCTACTTTATCTACTTCTTCTACTGCCTGATCTTTGCCAAAGCTGTACGTTTTAACTATTTTCGTTACTACGTATCATGCCGTGCGGATGGGCGCCATTTAATATAATGATATTTATGCGTATTAATTGCATGAATTGATTAATTATTAATTATATAAATTTATTGATCTCTAATCATGAAATTGTTGCCGGTACGAACTTTGTCGTACTTACATGTATCTAGCCCCGAAGTTGGACGCCATTTAATACAATGAATATTATATTAATATCAGTTGAATTAATTAATAAAATTGCTGGCATAAATTATTTATCTTTTAATTAAATAAACTTCTTTTAATTATGATTATCTAGTCATATTTATTTCTAGTGTCACACATTTGATGCGTGATTAATACAATGCATAACTATTCTGATTATTTATAAACACAACACTTGATATCATCTAATAAATTAATATTGTCAATTCATTTATATTACAGAGCAAAAGAAACTCTTAAAATTCTACTTTGTATTTTATTCAAAAACTAAGTTAATATCTGGGTTATCTGTGGTAATAACAAACGCATATATAGGATCAACTTAAATAACTAATTTATTTATCATTCACAATAAATTATAATCATACATATGAAACGTCGATGTACCTGTAAATACATACATATTTTATAAGAACAAATTCATGTTTAAATATATGCTGAAACAAAGAAGACATACATACATATATAAATCAAATGAGATAACAATTCATATTCTAATTATTGATAAGTTCATTAATCCCAGATAGTTTTTGTTAACATATTCATTAATTACGTTTTTAATTCTGATTTATACTCATTACGTTTACTAATAATTTCCCAGGGATGAATTCTTTGAAAGAATCAGGTCAGTAGAAGTAGCTTAATAGTAATAATTAAAATAATGGTTACTTGATTTATGAAATATCCATTAGTATTTGTTGATGTCCAGTCTCGGTGATAAGGATGACATGAAGACACATCTCGTTGAATGCCGCTGATATCACAAACGCTTGCACACACTTCCGATCACTCGCGTTGACGTAGATTTATGTGAATAATTAATGTTTAGTGTTCAATTAAATACTTCATCTTACGATGTGTGTTCATTTTAACGTTACTGTTCATGTCTATTTTCCACTTATATCACTGTTTTATCAAATATACGTGTGATTGATTAGTTAGTTCAATGTTTCATGTTATTTAACGTTTTAAAGACATGTAGTAACATTGAATAAATTTAAGTTCAACTGTTTTGTATAGTACATATGTGGTGATATTTGTTCGTGTAACGATCTGATCGTTCGCTTTGAATAATTATTACCTAAGTCCGTTACATCGCACTTCGAAATTCACTATTAAAAGTTTACTAAGTCTGACTATCGTGACATGATGATTTCACTAAGTCTGTTAAATTACGAGTTGATGTACTAACTCCCGAACCTGAGTTATCTCTCCGAACAATTAAATATACTCTTGAGAACTTAGAGTAAAACTGACTCCGAACAATTGAAATGAACTGTTTGAAAAATTGAGAAAAACTGACTTCGTACTTAAAGTGTATTACTTGAAAAATTAAGATATACTGGCCTCGTCCCCGTGTTGGACATATATTTTTATTAAATCGTCCCTACTCAAAATTTTGTCCCTGGCGCTGTTCACGCCCTCTTTACTCGTGATTGGTCAGTTTTGAGTTTTCCTGGAATAGTTTGTCCCACTATGTTAAGACCCTCCGTCATCGTTCTTCTGATAGGTTCTTTGTTTTTGTTGCTATGGAAACAGTCCTCTCCACAAGTGTTTTCCGTGGCTCTGGGCTTCTGATAGGTTCTCAGACATCCCCTGATTTTGCTCTGTTGAACGTTGACCCTTTTCGTAGAATCTCTAGCTATTATATGCTTGTCTATCAATCCATTGTCTAAAGTAACGCAGTGTTTTTCTGGGTTGCCTTTCATCTGTACTTTAGGTTCTTCCGAAGTATTGTTCTGTCTTATACCCCTTTTTTTGTAGCTATTAATAATTTTGGACATCTGCTGGCTGGTGAAGTCACCCCAACTTTCCACTCGTAAATTCTGTCTGACACTTAGACGATATCTCCAGCTGCGTAACATGACTTGAGTTTTTGTCTGATCTCTGCTTTAGTATTGTTTCTTAAAGTGCATTGCGTCCGTTCCTTTGTAACATACAGTTTCCCTCTTTTTGTCGTCTATCGTATATTGACGTAACTTGGTCGAACATCTGCCACCTTTCTCAGTACAAGTGTGAATGTCCTCGCCTACATTGTTTTCGGCTGTTGTGAGTAATAATTCTGAACTAAACTTTCCCTGTCATCTTGTACAACCAATTTCTATAGCCGAGTCGAACTTAACGTCTTTCTATTGTCTAGTTAGCGACGCTGCTCTGACATCTTCTCATTACGCTTTATTTATTGCGTCAACTATAAGTCGTTGACACCGCTTCGTGTGAACGCACTTTGTCGAGGAGAAAATTCAAAAAATTTTAAATTTTTGCTCGTTACAGTCTCCTCAATTTTGATTTGATGATGTGACCTCAGGGAACAACTCAAATCCAAATTCTGCGCCCTGTACGTCGCCTCACCATGTTCATCTTCCTCAGGGAGGGATATTACATGATAACCTACTTTTAAAGACTTATATTACAATTGGTGTACCCCCTTTTAGTTTTAATTGTATCTATGAATTTATTGCTAGCTATTTGGGATGGCTGAACGCATTTAACATTATCGTATTTACATATCGGTTACATATAAATACCTTATCTCTCTAATTACAAAACAAATCATAAATTCAATGAGTAATAATTAATTTAATTAATTAAATAATCTCTTTACTTTCTAAAATATTATTCTCGCAATATAATATCAAACAAATCAATTGATTTAATGTAACGCTTTACATGAAATCAGAGAAATCTCCTACACATATACATTTTATGCAGTACAAATAGTCCTACCAATAATTTATTCTTAAAATGTTATTTAAAATTAGATTAATAATTAACATATCCGCTACGTTAGTTTTAATTATATTCATATTATTTGATAATTTATACATACACGTAATAAATTTTGCTAACGAGTTATTTACTTCGTTCTAACATCATTTACATTCCTAACCTATCAATAACATACATTCACTTTAACAGAGTTCATTTGCGATATCGCTTTTAGTATAATATCACTTATTTACTTTTAAGTGTCCTTCTTTTTTTTTCACTTTGTCCCAAATTGCTATGTGAACAAGTAATAGCAACCAAAATGTCCCTTGTATTCACTACAATATTTCATAAAATGTCACTCAAAACGTTAATTCACACTTATTATCTAACATTTTAAACTCTTTAATTTTTAACTAAGTAAACTCTTATGTTACATTTGACATTTAGAGTACATATTTTCCTTTGGTTAAGCCAGCTTGAATGAGATAAGCGCGTCAATTACCCTAACGCAGATGACTCATCACCATCAGCTACTTGTTATGATATGTTGTTCTTCAACTTTCTCCTTTTCATTCACCTTCAATTTTCTGGCTCATAATATTTTTTCATCTGTTTGACATTGAATTTCCCGCGGATTTTGCTTTCGTCATTGCAATCGACGAGCAGGTATGTAGCATCTCCAAGAATTCGATGTACTTTGTATGGTCCACAGTACAGTTCACAAAATTTCTCAATCCTTTTCTGGATCGCGTCCGATTGATAATAGGTCCTTATTAACACCTTCTCACCAATTTGGAACTTTGTAATGGTCTTGGTTTCATTACACAACTTCGCTTGCTTTTCCCTCTTCTCTTTCATCTTGACAAATATTTGGTTGTGGTCAGCTCCTTTAACTTGAAGTATGTTCTTGTCTAGGTATTTTTCCCAAACTCTTGTCGGTTTTTTCCCAAGCTGTGCCTCATAGGGTGTCACTTCTGCAGTCTCGTGGTACGTCTCGTTAATGCAACTTTCAATTATAGGTACATAACGCGACCACTTTGTGTGTTGGTCACAGACAAAGCTCCTGAATAAATTTCCAAGTTGTCTGTTAATTCTCTCAGCCAGATTCGCGCATGGGTTCCTTATTGCAGTGAATCTTGGTTGAATGTTCAATTCGTTTAAACCGTCTAACCATTTCCTAGAGGTAAATTGCGTTCCATTGTCAGTAATAATTATTCTAGGACATCCTAACTCTTTACAATATTGGTGTATTCTTCTTAACGTGGCTGCGGTCGTTGCCCTCCTAAGTGTAAACAGTCGCACGTATTTTGTGAAATTGTCTACTATGACGGACAAATACCTCACCCCAGCGGACGAGACGGGTAGTGGCCCAAAATAATCAGCGCTCACTAGGTCACCCTTCCTTAACGGGATAATGGCTTTCGTTCCGCCAAATAGGACTTTGTTACCTGCGTCCTTCCTCTTCTGACACATGTCGCAAGTCCATACGTAATTTTTCACTTTTTTCAACATACCGTCTATGGTAAAATGCTCCTGTAACAATTTTATACATTTCTTCGCTCCTGGGTGTCCATACATCCGGTGTATTTCGGCAATTACTTCTCCGGATACACTGTTCGGTATGTACAGTTTCCATTCCCTCCTACGTAATCTATATAATTTCTCATTAACATATCTATAAAATTTACTTATTTCCTTATCTAAACACTTTTCTTTAATCTTATCTATAATGGTCTTAAGCTTAGTATCTTTAAGTTGATACTTCCCAATATCCATAATTATCTTGCTTACTTTTCTATCCATCTTGATCGTCAGGTGATTAATTAAGTATTCGCACGTATTGTCGCTAATTTCTTCTAACGTGGCGTCTTCTGGGTTTCTGCTTAGAAGATCAGCAATAATATTGTCCTTGCCCTTACAATGGACAATGTCGAACTTGTATTCTTGGATACTTAAAATCCAGCGTGTTATTCGTGAGTTATTTAAATGACATTTGTTCATAAAGGTCAATGCCTTATTATCTGTAATAATGGTTAAAGGTTGCCCTAATATGTATATACGGAATTTTTCGAGACATCGTACAATACTCAAGAGCTCCTTTTCCGTGGTGTAGTAATTTCTTTCCGCACCCTTCAATGTTTTGCTAGTAAATGCTATAACTCCGATTTTTCCTTCCTCGTCCAGTTGATATAGCTGCCCGCCATATGCAAAGTTGCTGGCGTCGCACTGCATGTAGTATCGTTGGTTTATTCGAGGAAACTTCAAGATAACTATTTCTACGAATAGCTCTTTAACTCGTTGAAAACATTCGTTTAGTTCCGGTGTCCAGGTAAATTTATGTCCTTTTCGTAATAATTCAAGTAACGGTTTGGTGGTTTCGGCGTATTTATCTGTAAAACGTTTGTAGAAATTTGTTAAACCCAAGAAACCCTTTAATTGCTTTTGGTTCCGAGGTGTTGGAAACTTCATAATGGCATCAATCTTCTCATCCGTTGCCTGTATTCCTTGCGTAGTTAATCGATATCCAAGGTATGCAATTTCTTGCCTAAAGAATTGCGACTTATCCAAATTGATGGTCAAATTCGTTCTTCTTAAGTTAGATAATAATAAATCTAAGTGTAATAAATGTGTCTCTAAATCTCCTGAATAACATAGGCAATCGTCTACATAAATAATGGTGTTTTTCTTAACTTCATCTTCCAATACTGTGTCCAATCCCCTGGTTAATGCAGCAGAACTGGTACTCAGTCCAAACGGCGTAACTGTGAAGCGATAACATTTGCCTTCGTACATAAAAGCGGTGAAGTTCCGGCACTCCGGCTTCAGTGGTACTTGCCAGAAACTGCTAGTTAAGTCTACGGTAGATAAATATTTCATTTCACAACATCTAGCCAAAATATCGTTTATCGGTGGGGCACCCTCGTAGTCCGGGATCGTCACGCTGTTCACTTTCCTCGTATCCAGACATAATCGTACTCTTCCGTCTTTCTTAATCACAGTAACAAGTGGGTTGACATAGGCGCTGTTGCATCGCTCAATGACCCCATACCGTAACATTCTTCTAATCTCATCATCCACCTTCCCTTTATATGCTAATGGGACAGGCCATCCTCTCTGGAAGTACGGTGTCCGGTCGGTGACTTGGAACTCGTGAACGTATCCTTCGATCCTTCCGAGGCACTCTCTGAATAAACTTCTATTCCTTACGAGAATCTCCCTTAATCTTACCAACATCCCTTTATCTCCGCAGTCAATACTCTCTACTTTCTTATCGATGTTCCGTATGATCTCTTCTTCTTCTTCTGTGTCCACCATTTCTATATGCATCATTGGCACCGTGCACGCCGCTTCGTCAGCCTCTCTTCTTAATTCGACGATCCTTTTTCCCATGTCAATGAGACATCCTGCTTCCTGGAGAAAATTAATTCCTAATATACAAGGTTTTATTAAATCCGGTATAATGAGAAAAACACATTCATACTTAATTCCTTCGATATAAATATCGCATAATATTTGCTTCCTTATTAACTTCGATTTATTGCCTACCGCGCTAACTACTAAAGTATTAGTAATCGGTAAAATTTCGTAAGGTGTTATGTTATGTTTATTTTGATTAAACCACGATTCGGACAATCCGGCGATAACGGATCCAGTGTCAAGCAACGCTTGTACAGTAATATTATTGTTAAATTTTATATTTATTTCTGGACATTTTATTACTCGTTGGGTAATCTCCTCGTCATCGTTAAATTATAGTAAAAAATAAAACCATAAAATAGTTTTTGTGATTTCCACTCGTCATACTATACGTCATCTACTCGTCATCGTATGACGAGTGGAAATCACAAAAACTATTTTATGGGTTTATTTTTTACTATAATTTACAATGGATTTTCACCAAGTAAAGGCATCAAGCATTAATTACTCGTCATCGTTGCATAACAAGTCGCTTCGTAAGTCTGGTAAAATTATGTTAGTCTGATAGTCATTCGTTTTATCGGCTATCTCCGTTAATGAGTAAAGGAATTTTTTTTTTCTTCTTGTTGACGAACCGTTTTGGGTTCAGTGCTCGACGTAGAGGCACCTTTATTTATGAATTCCATTGTGTTGACTGCGCGCCGGTCCCCAGTGCGGTGTTGTTGAGTATTTACAGCCGGTCTCTCACCCCATACTTTCTTCTGCATTCCACTTGTTTTGTTCGAAACGCTTTCACTCTCTTTGTAAGAATTCCTCCCCTCGTTCGCCGTCACATTACTTGACTCCCTATTATTTCTCGGATGTATCTGCGTATATTCTATGATTAAAGATTCAAAGTTTGGAATTGTCACAATTCCTCTCGTGACAACCGCGAGCTGAATCTCACGCCCAAAGTGACGAGATATTTTGCGTATCAGTTGTTTGTCCGTCAGAGTAGGTGATAATTGTCTACTCTCCAACAATATGCGTTCTATATATTGGATCGCAGTAATCGGTCCACGCCAATCAAACCTACCATATTCCAAATGGTCTCGTATGCTGTCTTGTCGTTCTTGTCCCCAATATTTCTGTGAGAACGCTTCCTTAAACTCTTCAAAATTTGATATTTGGCTACGTATAACCCGCCACCAAATTCCAGCGTCTAATTCTAAATGCCTACCTATCCACTTGATATTGTCAGTGGGGTAGTATAATTCTTGTACTTCAGACAACTCCTTAAGAAATTCCATGGGGAATCTGTCCGTACCATTATATTTAAGGTCATTGTGGTTAGGTCCATTAATTCGGTTCAATATACCACACTCACCTTCCATTAACTGTCTCTGCAGTCTCTCCTGGTTTTATCTTACTTTAGTCAAATGGCCTTTTAATTCTTCGATTCTCGTCGTCTTTTCTTTTGTAGTCTCGTCCAACTTCTGTTCCGTTGAACGCTGTCTACCGTCAACTTCTTCCAACTTCTGTATAATGTTATTGTTGTTTCGTCTTGTTCTTGTTTTTGCCGTATGGTGTCATGTATCTCGGCCTTTAATTCTTCATGCTTCTTATTGGCATCTTTGACGTGAGCATCAAATTTATTATTAATCTTTTTAACAGTCGTTTGGGTATTGTGTATCGCTCGTGTTTCTTGTATCTCTTCGTATTTCTTGTTTGCTTCTTCTCTCAATTCTCACACGATATCATCTTGTTTCTTCTGTAGTTCGTTGACCTTTCCTTCCCAGGGTTGCTGGTATTCACGTATCTCGGACCTTATCTGCGTAAGCTGTTCCGCTGTCTGACGTTTTATCTCTTCCTTATGCTGGTCGAGCTTTTCACTAATTACTCTACTATTTTCTTCTTGTTTCTCTAGTTTTTCACTAATTAATTTGCTACTTTCTTCTTGTTTCTCTAGTGTTTCACTAATTAATCTGCTACTTTCTTCTTGTTTTTCGCTAATTAATCTAATATTCTCTTCTTGTTTCTCGCCCTGTTGACGGATGAACTCCATCAACATTTGTAGACTTACATCTTCTGGTTTTGATGTTTGTCCTCGCGCCCTATCTTCTGGACTCTCTACAGCACTATTTGGTTCGCTAGGTGTGGTATTATCTTCCGTATTTACCGTACCTAACTGGTTATTAACGTCGAATTCTACGCTATCGGAATTGCTTGCCATTTTTGCCTTCCTACGCGTAATCATTCAAACTGACTTATAACACTAATACTTATCTTATTTCTAATTCTATAACGCTACTTTATCTACTTCTTCTACTGCCTGATCTTTGCCAAAGCTGTACGTTTTAACTATTTTCGTTACTACGTATCATGCCGTGCGGATGGGCGCCATTTAATATAATGATATTTATGCGTATTAATTGCATGAATTGATTAATTATTAATTATATAAATTTATTGATCTCTAATCATGAAATTGTTGCCGGTACGAACTTTGTCGTACTTACATGTATCTAGCCCCGAAGTTGGACGCCATTTAATACAATGAATATTATATTAATATCAGTTGAATTAATTAATAAAATTGCTGGCATAAATTATTTATCTTTTAATTAAATAAACTTCTTTTAATTATGATTATCTAGTCATATTTATTTCTAGTGTCACACATTTGATGCGTGATTAATACAATGCATAACTATTCTGATTATTTATAAACACAACACTTGATATCATCTAATAAATTAATATTGTCAATTCATTTATATTACAGAGCAAAAGAAACTCTTAAAATTCTACTTTGTATTTTATTCAAAAACTAAGTTAATATCTGGGTTATCTGTGGTAATAACAAACGCATATATAGGATCAACTTAAATAACTAATTTATTTATCATTCACAATAAATTATAATCATACATATGAAACGTCGATGTACCTGTAAATACATACATATTTTATAAGAACAAATTCATGTTTAAATATATGCTGAAACAAAGAAGACATACATACATATATAAATCAAATGAGATAACAATTCATATTCTAATTATTGATAAGTTCATTAATCCCAGATAGTTTTTGTTAACATATTCATTAATTACGTTTTTAATTCTGATTTATACTCATTACGTTTACTAATAATTTCCCAGGGATGAATTCTTTGAAAGAATCAGGTCAGTAGAAGTAGCTTAATAGTAATAATTAAAATAATGGTTACTTGATTTATGAAATATCCATTAGTATTTGTTGATGTCCAGTCTCGGTGATAAGGATGACATGAAGACACATCTCGTTGAATGCCGCTGATATCACAAACACTTGCACACACTTCCGATCACTCGCGTTGACGTAGATTTATGTGAATAATTAATGTTTAGTGTTCAATTAAATACTTCATCTTACGATGTGTGTTCATTTTAACGTTACTGTTCATGTCTATTTTCCACTTATATCACTGTTTTATCAAATATACGTGTGATTGATTAGTTAGTTCAATGTTTCATGTTCTTTAACGTTTTAAAGAGATGTAGTAACATTGAATAAATTTAAGTTCAACTGTTTTGTATAGTACATATGTGGTGATATTTGTTCGTGTAGCGATCTGATCGTTCGCTTTGAATAATTATTACCTAAGTCCGTTACATCGCACTTCGAAATTCACTATTAAAAGTTTACTAAGTCTGACTATCGTGACATGATGATTTCACTAAGTCTGTTAAATTACGAGTTGATGTACTAACTCCCGAACCTGAGTTATCTCTCCGAACAATTAAATATACTCTTGAGAACTTAGAGTAAAACTGACTCCGAACAATTGAAATGAACTGTTTGAAAAATTGAGAAAAACTGACTTCGTACTTAAAGTGTATTACTTGAAAAATTAAGATATACTGGCCTCGTCCCCGTGTTGGACATATATTTTTATTAAATCGTCCCTACTCAAAATTTTGTCCCTGGCGCTGTTCACGCCCTCTTTACTCGTGATTGGTCAGTTTTGAGTTTTCCTGGAATAGTTTGTCCCACTATGTTAAGACCCTCCGTCATCGTTCTTCTGATAGGTTCTTTGTTTTTGTTGCTATGGAAACAGTCCTCTCCACAAGTGTTTTCCGTGGCTCTGGGCTTCTGATAGGTTCTCAGACATCCCCTGATTTTGCTCTGTCGAACGTTGACCCTTTTCGTAGAATCTCTAGCTATTATATGCTTGTCTATCAATCCATTGTCTAAAGTAACGCAGTGTTTTTCTGGGTTGCCTTTCATCTGTACTTTAGGTTCTTCCGAAGTATTGTTCTGTCTTATACCCCTTTTTTTGTAGCTATTAATAATTTTGGACATCTGCTGGCTGGTGAAGTCACCCCAACTTTCCACTCGTAAATTCTGTCTGACACTTAGACGATATCTCCAGCTGCGTAACATGACTTGAGTTTTTGTCTGATCTCTGCTTTAGTATTGTTTCTTAAAGTGCATTGCGTCCGTTCCTTTGTAACATACAGTTTCCCTCTTTTTGTCGTCTATCGTATATTGACGTAACTTGGTCGAACATCTGCCACCTTTCTCAGTACAAGTGTGCATGTCCTCGCCTACATTGTTTTCGGCTGTTGTGAGTAATAATTCTGAACTAAACTTTCCCTGTCATCTTGTACAACCAATTTCTATAGCCGAGTCGAACTTAACGTCTTTCTATTGTCTAGTTAGCGACGCTGCTCTGACATCTTCTCATTACGCTTTATTTATTGCGTCAACTATAAGTCGTTGACACCGCTTCGTGTGAACGCACTTTGTCGAGGAGAAAATTCAAAAAATTTTAAATTTTTGCTCGTTACAACTTAGAGATGAAATACATAACCGATTATCATTTTTGCATTAACATCTGAAATCACATAGTTATATCAGTGTTTTTAGTGTCTATCTACAGGTAACTAATAGGTTCCCCCTATGACACTATACCCTTCCATGGGTCTGCCTACATCCACTGGTTGCTCTTGCCTTCCACATACTTACACCCAATAAAAACAGGACTCTTAAATACCATAATAGTGTAAGGAATATAATGGATTTAATTCAAAATATATTATGTAAAATGATTAAATTCATTTTCCAACTTCACAATACAATGAGATATTTTTGTACCAAAGCAGCCTATGATTTTAGATTATTGACTTCTGTTGTGATTTGTTCTGGTTGTTACTGAATTCAGCCAGACATGCTGATTTACTGTCTTCAAATCATTAAGTTATGGCAGGAAAACTGAAACGATGTAGTTACTGTCAAGAAAGTTAGTTAATTGTCAGTGGCATTAATTCACTTTCAGTTTATCGGCAAGTGTGCTTCCACAGTCATGAGAATTGTGTTTGGATATTGTAGGTCGCAGTTTCTGTTAATTTCTTCTGTAGAATAATTATTTACGGAGTCTTGGGTAATAATTATTATCGTAATTTATATGTGGACGGCTCAGTAGACCAGTGGGTATGGCACCTGGCTACTAACCTAGAGGTCCCTGGTTCGATTCCCGGGCCCGCACCATAAAATCAAGGTGCGTTTTTCAGCCCCCAGGTCGACTCAGCCTGTTGAAAATGAGTACCTGGGATAACATCCTGGGCATAATAATGGACGGCTGAAGCGCAGTGCTTCACTGCCTGCCTACACTGCCTTCCTTGTATGCCGTACGGCTCGCATATGGCAGCCTACTCTGCCTGACTCCTAAGCTGCTTCGGTAGTACACATGAGAGCCATTATTATTATTATTTATATGTGTGTCCATTCACCTGTAGACGTCATTTCATAATGTCTGGGTTTAACAGACAATTTGTTGGTTAGTTTAAATTAGGCGCTTATCCAAAGAGAAAAGATCAAGTCTACAGATTAATCCATTGAATCCAATGTATTTTGTTCCAATCCTCTGGATTTGTCCTTTATGAGTCGTATTTTCGGGTCAGTGTGAAGCGTCTGATTGGTGACGTACTAAAGCTCGCAGCACTTCTGATTAGAACTTTTGGACGACTTTTAACCTTGTAGGTCTGGCGCATCCCCATAGCTGAAGTATGTGGGAATCTTTTAGCATTGTTTTGTACAGTAGTAGTTCGTTATTTAATGATAGTTTAGATTTACGCCCGAGGAGCCAGCGTGTCTGTCTGAGCTTGAGAAAAGCGTTCATTTGGGATGAATATTTTAGACTTGTGTATTATAGTAAAAAATAAAACCATAAAATAGTTTTAGTGATTTCCACTCGTCAATTTATTAAAATTATAAATCCATGACAGCTGTTTCGGCAGCACAGTGCCTTCATCAGATGGTGTAAGCTGACTAATTTTCGTACAAACAATACAGAATATAAAATATAATACAAGTGCTGTTGTATAGAGAGCGATAGTAATCTCGTGTCAATAAGACTTATACACATTACACAAACATATAACATAACATATACCAAGTCTATTTATACAAATTAAGCAGAGGCGAGCTATTTAGATCTAACTGATCATTTAATAATACATTTAAATATTTGTGTTTATTAATTTCAAGGGTTTCTAATAAATCAAGCTTTGGACCTTTATCAGATAAATGTAAAATTTCAAAATTGTCATTATATCTGTGGTCTTTTTCTAACAAGTGATTTGCATAATTTGATTTGCCATCATTATATCTAAAACTATAATTGTGACCATACATTCTTTTTTCGAAAGATCTACCTGTCTGTCCGATATACACTTTATTACAAGACCCACAGGATAATTTGTATACACCAGACTTTTGCAGTTTATCTGTTTTACTCTTATTATTTTTAATATACTTTCCCAAAGAAGACTGCGTCTTAAAAGCTATATTTACATTCCTTTGTGTGAAATATTTACCAATATTATCAGAAGCAGAACCTATGTAAGTGAGAGTGTGATATCTTTTAATCTGTGTTGAGGGAGGATAAACTAGTTTTAAAGCTTGTGAATAAAATTTTTTGTTTAACAAGTGATCTATGAGGCTAGGTTGGTAGCCATTGTTGACAGCTATTTGTTTAATAATGTTAAGTTCTGATTGGAAATTTGAGTCTGATAACGGAATACTAACTAGTCTGTGGATAAAACTGTGAAAAGTAGCCAATTTATGTGAGTATGGATGTGTGGAAGTAATGTGTATTGTCATATCTGTATGTGTAGGCTTATGAAAAATACCGAAGTCTAATTTATTATTGCATTTTGTTATTGTAAGGTCTAAAAAATTGATACTATTGTTATCTTCTAATTCTAAGGTAAAGCTAATATTTTTGTGTAAATTGTTAATAAAATTAAGAAAGATCTGTAATTGTCTACGTGTACCTAGAAAAATTGCTAAAATATCGTCCACATATCTATACCAAAAAATAAACCATTTGAAATAAGGGTGTGCTCTAATTTTAGTTTCTATGTAGTCCATAAAGATTTCAGCTGCCAAAGGGCTAAGTGGATTTCCCATTGCAAGCCCTTCTTTGCCAATATAGATCTTTCCATTAAATTCAAAGTAGTTTTGATTAAGGCAAACCTTCAGTAAATTCAAGATATCCTCTCTCATAAAGGGGTTATTACAATTTTCAATTAATAATTTTTCTACAATATCTATTACATCAGTCGGTGGAATACTCGGAAACAAATTTTTCACATCAAATGATAATAAAACAGCTTTGTTTGGGATATGTGAATCTTTAATTCTGTTAATTAAGTCTAGTGAATTTTTAATACTATGTGTTGATTGAAATTTGCATTGTGTTTGTATAATCTTAATTAGTCTTTTAGATAATTTAACAGAAGGAGCAGTTACATATGATACCACTGGTCTAATTGGATGGTTATCCTTATGCAATTTAATTAAAGAGTAAAGCTTTGGTGGCTGAGGATTCATTACCGATAAAAAATCCAAATCTCGATTATCAAAGAAAGAACAATTCTTTATAGCCTGTTTAACATCTATTTGAAATTTAAAAGTCGGGTTAATATCAATGGGTTCAAAAGAGTTCAAACATTCAAGTGTCTTGTTTACATATTCGCCTTTGTCGATAGCAATAACAGTATTGCCCTTGTCAGCGCGGGTAAATATTATATTATTAACTACACATTTTCTCTTAATTGAATTGATAGCTAGTCTATTTTTATTGTTAAATGGTAGAGTCTTAATTTGTTTAGCATAAAGAGAAGTTAATTTATCCGCTACAATGTATTTGTTCAATGGTATTGATTCGGAATTTTCCACCGACTGATGTAATAGATATTGTAGAAAAATTATTAATTGAAAATTGTAATAACCCCTTTATGAGAGAGGATATCTTGAATTTACTGAAGGTTTGCCTTAATCAAAACTACTTTGAATTTAATGGAAAGATCTATATTGGCAAAGAAGGGCTTGCAATGGGAAATCCACTTAGCCCTTTGGCAGCTGAAATCTTTATGGACTACATAGAAACTAAAATTAGAGCACACCCTTATTTCAAATGGTTTATTTTTTGGTATAGATATGTGGACGATATTTTAGCAATTTTTCTAGGTACACGTAGACAATTACAGATCTTTCTTAATTTTATTAACAATTTACACAAAAATATTAGCTTTACCTTAGAATTAGAAGATAACAATAGTATCAATTTTTTAGACCTTACAATAACAAAATGCAATAATAAATTAGACTTCGGTATTTTTCATAAGCCTACACATACAGATATGACAATACACATTACTTCCACACATCCATACTCACATAAATTGGCTGCTTTTCACAGTTTTATCCACAGACTAGTTAGTATTCCGTTATCAGACTCAAATTTCCAATCAGAACTTAACATTATTAAACAAATAGCTGTCAACAATGGTTACCAACCTAGCCTCATAGATCAGTTGTTAAACAAAAAATTTTATTCACAAGCTTTAAAACTAGTTTACCCTCCCTCAACACAGATTAAAAGATATCACACTCTCACTTACATAGGTTCTGCTTCTGATAATATTGGTAAATATTTCACACAAAGGAATGTAAATATAGCTTTTAAGACGCAGTCTTCTTTGGGAAAATATATTAAAAATAATAAGAGTAAAACAGATAAACTGCAAAAGTCTGGTGTATACAAATTATCCTGTGGGTCTTGTAATAAAGTGTATATCGGACAGACAGGTAGATCTTTCGAAAAAAGAATGTATGGTCACAATTATAGTTTTAGATATAATGATGGCAAATCAAATTATGCAAATCACTTGTTAGAAAAAGACCATAGATATAATGACAATTTTGAAATTTTACATTTATCTGATAAAGGTCCAAAGCTTGATTTATTAGAAACCCTTGAAATTAATAAACACAAATATTTAAATGTATTATTAAATGATCAGTTAGATCTAAATAGCTCGCCTCTGCTTAATTTGTATAAATAGACTTGGTATATGTTATGTTATATGTTTGTGTAATGTGTATAAGTCTTATTGACACGAGATTACTATCGCTCTCTATACAACAGCACTTGTACTATATTTTATATTCTGTATTGTTTGTACGAAAATTAGTCAGCTTACACCATCTGATGAAGGCACTGTGCTGCCGAAACAGCTGTCATGGATTTATAATTTTAATAAATTGACGAGTGGAAATCACTAAAACTATTTTATGGTTTTATTTTTTACTATAATTTACAATTTTCACCAAGTAAAGGCATCAAGCATTAATTATTAGACTTGTGTAGTAATTTTATGAGAAAATTGATTATTTTAGATTTTAAACAGCAGTTTTTTGGAACATTAAAAAGCCTCATTTTAGTGTTTAACGTTGATTATTTGTAAAATTTCCAATAAATATAATACCTACTCTACGAAATAATTATCCGTCTAGTTTGTGTAAATAAACGATTACACTATTATTATGTCGTACAGTGACGGTTCCATGACTTTTATTATGACTTTTAACGGTTCCATTTCCCTTGGAATGCTTACGATCATACTTCACGGTAATTCACCCCGCAGGAATCGCAGCCACTTTTCTCAAATTAACGTACACGTGCAAGCTGTAACTTCAAAACTTGAATCCCAAGTAACGCTTTCCTTTCTGATAAAAATTTGGACCAAAGCTTTGATTTATAACTTGAAAACAAAACGTTTTCAGACCTACCTGTAGATAATTTTTTCTATTTTCACCCACAGTATTGCGAGTAAGTGTCGCGTACGTATTTCGTGACACATTGCATGCTCCTGCTTCAAAGGCTACCTTCCCGTTTTCTTGTGGATCTTCGCATAGGTTTTTAGACGACTTTTTCGGATAAGGGTAGTGGTAATCTTTGACCTTCGTTCAAGAGTGTGGAATCTGTGAAATCGTTGTTCCTTTCACCGTTAAGTCAAGTTGAGAGGAGGGATTGCAAGAGGAGTAGCGATAGGATAGGCAGCTGTAGACGTGATTGAAGACAAGTTGTCTATGAAAATTAAACTCAAATTATATGCTAACCTCGTAAACTAAATAACCAGTTCTCAGTTTACTCCAGTAACAACTTCTTGGCATACTTCGGTTTTATTCTTGGTACGCACGAATTCCAGGCAAACATTAGCCTACTACTATTAATAATATATTTAATATTTATAATAACTTTACTTCAAGATGTTTTTTCCTTATGTGGAACATGTTTCGGGACGCTTAGTGTACTATTAATACACATAGTATTAATAGTGTACTATTAATACAGGTATCCTCCTGTACTATTAATAAGTATCAATGTTATTATTCGAAGTGTAAATCGGTTAAATTATTCAAAATAAATAAGTTTAAGCAGGCGCGATAAAATTTCGTTACATTACAAGGCTGTCAGCGGGGTGTGTCGCTTTACGTATTTTCGGCTTCCGTGTGTGTACAAATCGAAATGCAGGTAAGAGAAGCGGGTATGACGTCACCCACACCTGAATGTCGCGCCGTGGCGGTCTCGGCACCGTTACTCAAACGTGTTACCGTCGTGTCTGTCACACCTGTAGGCGGCGCATTCTGTCTCTGGCGTCCGTTATTTGACAAAGAGAAACAGTTGACAGTACCAGATATTTGCGATTGAAGAACACTGCGAAATAGAAGACATCGCAGAAGTATGCGTTACTGTAGCGGTATTTTCAAAGAGAAAAGACAGCTAGTGCTTTACCGTTCTACCACGGTCTAAGAAAACGTCTATAGGATCGTTACAGGAAATAACTAGTTAGACGGAAATGACCGTATAGAAAACATATTTTAAGCCGTCTAATCTGGGGCTAGCGGACGTCGGCATTGATAAGATACCAGATATTTTGTTATCCAGACGTCATTTTCCAGAATGCCGTGTGTGCGAAGTCTGCCCAGAAAACCGTGTAATATTTTGAGAAGGCGTAAGTAACACAGTGGAGCCTTAATCCCTTTTGAAGTACACCATTTCGAAAGTCACGCACATTTGGGAATTGTCTCGTCGCGTTTTCCTGAATCTCGTTCACTGTTTGAAATCCTCTATCTTTTAGTGGGCATTTCAGCCGGAAGTCATAAGGAACCAAATTAGCAAACTGTGCGATGTGATGTTTGCCAGTAAATCGTGTACAAGTGCATTGTTATGGCGAAGGTGCCAGTTACCATTTACTTCCATTTTCTGCTACAGCGTCCTTCAGCCTGCGAAGAATTTCTGTGCGGCACTCTTCAGTTAACGTCTGTCATAGAGGAGCGTACTCGTGATGGACTCGACCTTCATTGTCGCATAAAACACTCAACATGTTGTTTCCAGATTGTGGGCCCCTTACTGCGGACTCCCAGCCATCCTGAAAGTACCAATACCATATTTTAATTTGAGCATCTCTCACGGAATCATCCGCGAACAGCCTGTTAATCGTTCAAATGGATTCTGCAGCATTCCCATTGCCAAATGAATTCAGACGAGTGTCATTCACTGATCTACTCGATCAGTCACTGTGTATGCGACGGTCACACAACACACATGTCTCACTGCCGATGAGGGGTCCGACGGAAATGTGACTGTTCTCACATGCGCGGTAAGGTCTCCTGCGATTGTGTACGCAGTTTCGTGAAGTTCACGTGGTGCATTATCGAGCTATTGAAGATGGTCGGATACTTTCTGGACAGACCTCGTACGTATGCGTACGAACGAAAAATCAAAACCTCTATATATTGAACTATCGGGGATCGATTATAGACGACGACGAGATACATATTATAGTGATGTTAAAACTTGAACAGTAATAGGAAAAGCGAAGAAAGTACTACGTGATGTGGTGTAGAATAAAGGTATCTGACAAGAAGTGAAAGAAAAAACGATTATTTCATAGTGTAGTAGGGATCGCTGTGACATTATCCGGAGTAAAAACGAGGTCAAGTACAAATAAAATTAGTGTCAAAATTAAAACGACAGAAATGGACTCACTGGGGAGGTGTCTTCAGCTCTCACGAAGAGACCACATGGGGAAGTAAGGAGACGCAATGAATGGCGTGTTTCTTTACTAAGACCTTGGAAAATAGGATCCAGCAGTGGTATGACGTGTTCGAACGAATGTAGGAACATGAATAAGATACACAATTATTATGTCCGTTCTATTATAATTTTTGCTCTTATTTTTCTGATTTGTCAGCGTTTTAATAAGGCGTTTGCTGAACTCTTGTCTAACGGGAATTCCCTACTATGCCTGCAGAAAGGCCTCCTCTGGATTTAGGTAATTATTAATTTTGTAAACGAAAGTTCTTTGACAACAGAAAATTACTGAAGGAGAAAGGCCCGTGTATTTTCTCCCAACTCTGAGTACTCCGGGCAATAATTGACACTTTGCCGAACCTGGCATCTTAATGCTGCAGAACTGCAGAATCACTGTAAATCGTAATATACGGTATCTTCTTTTCAGATCGCTATAACAGATTCTGCCCGTTTAATCCAAACAGCGATCTTTGTCGTCTTTTCGCTTCGAGATACCATTCCTATCGGCTACTTATGTCTAGCGATGCAGACCAGACTATGTTTACTCATCCTTGCGATTTCATCATTCATTTATTAGCCGAGTGGCACATCGATTTCTCGTGACTTCACTTCACATCCTGGCCTAGCGGGTTTCTCACAACTTTTACGCGAACTCTTCATTTTCTTTGTTTCCTGAAATTTCTTAGTCATGACTTTATCTGCTCTTGTTTATGACGTATAGGTCAACATACGTAGGTCGTACCACCACGGCTTTGATATCCTAGTTTTTAACGTGTAGGTTTAAATATTTATTCCTCCACATGATTCCATTTAATATGCCTGATCGTCTGGCTGCTTTTATTGCTTATAATTGTTCAATTAATTCTTTGTTCAGTTATAAGTTACGTTTTTACGACTATATTTACTTGTCATACATTTAGTCTTTCTCGTTAATGTTTTGCGCATGCGTACATCGTTTTTGTTATCATTCTCTGCAACTGATACCAACTGCATCGTCCCCATAGCTAGTCATTTCTGCACCCCACATTTTATATCCTTCGTCATCCTTAACTTTCTCAATTACTTCATTAATTTTAATATTGATTCTAATATTTTTGTTATATTTGCTCAACGTGTACCTTAGTTTGGGATCATTTCGCGTAATTTTGACAACAGGAAGAAGGCATAAATAATATTCATTTGTACTAATTGGAAGAACAGTTTCCCAACTTTTTAATTCTCAGCGACTCCACGTCTACGATACAAGCATCAGATGACTTTCACTAATCAAATAGGGTTTTTGACATCGAGTCTTCAGTAATATTTCTCCGCGCAGCAGGCAAGGAAATCACGATTCATTGGATCTTATGAAATTTAATGGCAATTGAAAAGCAGGTTTCGTGGTCAAAAGGGAAACTAAAAATTGTTTCATCATCTCTGTATCCAAGTTTTCATTTAAACCCACAAAATTTAACCAATAATCGTTTTAAAATTAACTTTTTTCCAAGAGCTTCGATAACTGGATCCCACAAGAAATGTTCCAACCAGAAATGTCTGATACCAGAACACCCGCGAAAAGCTACTGTTGTACTGTTGTAGAGGTTCGGATGGTCATTGGACACAGTTACCTCGCAGCTCAACTCTGTATGGATTAAATAAATGCAGTCCTGTCAAAGTCAGATGCATTGATAACACTCTTAATATTAGAAAGACGAATGGCAATGTATCAGTCTTGAGTAAATAAGTAAAACCTAATTAAAAATAATAATTTTTGTGTTAAACATCCTCGGAAAATTGAAAAACCTTAATCGTGCGGTCAAAAAGCTGTGAACATTACTTAGCTAAATATTTCTTCTCGGGTTTTGCAATTGTAATACACTTTGGGTGAATGAAGACGGCAGACGGGAGTGTACAAGACAGTTTAAGTGGGGCAGTCCCGCACACAGCAGATCGCGGTGATACGGTCCCGGTTTCCGGATCTCTTAATCTGTAAATATGATACGATTTATGTATGGATTGAAAATCGCGCATTCAGGAAGATTACTGATATTTAATAAGAAAACGTATGCATGTGGAAGATGAAATAAACCAAAACGTGAGAAAAGAATAACATAATGAGAAGGAAAATCGAAGAGGGATGTTGTTTTGTATGTGCACATAAAGTAGAACGTAAATGTCGTGCTTGCGTCATGTATGCGTTGTAGAATGCAGCTAAGTGATTTGTGAAAACCGCAGATAATGTGGGTCGAGAAATCTGCGGTTAAATAGATAAACCACAAACGGCCAACTAAATCTATCTGATACGGAAAAAATCTGTCCCCACAACTGGGTTTCATTTCTTCATGTATTCACTCCAGACATACTATTTGTCACATTTCTCCGTCGTTTCTGGAACTTTTAGTTTTTGTACTGACAGTCTTGTTCCTACGACCTACGTTTATCGGTTACTGAAGTGCGATTTACTTTGGTTACAAATGTTTAACTCATAAGTGTAACAGTACGGTTTCCCTTCTTCTTCCAACGCTAGAAGATCGCATTCTTCTTCCTCCTGCATTGCTTCGTCCCTCTGTGAACTTTGCCTTGTCCGCCTTGTTAGATGCGCCCACTGTTCAGTCAATGCCAGTGTTTTTTTTACTGTCCATACCTTCTTTCCTTTTACTTAACTCTTGTCCTGTATTTATGTGTCTTTTCGTAATCCGTCTTTCAGTCAATCTTTGTTAGTGTCCAGTCCATAATATTTCTTGTGCAATGATGCAGTCTCATTGTCTGAGCCTGATCTATCAATTAATTGATCTGATTCGTGGTTATTCTTCAGATTCGGTCGTTGTTTTCCACAGATCCATTGGCGCGGCTAGAAGGTTTTAGGGAGGAAGGTTAATTCTTCCCCTCCCTCGGAGGGGTAGAGAAAAAAAGAAAATATCAAAAATTAAAGAAAAAATCCTGCCGATAAGGATGTAAATCATAAGTCGAATTATTAAAAAATTTACGAAGTCGCTTCGTGTAAACATTACTAGTTGTCTGGTTCTTGAGAGATGCTTGCATTTTTATCCAAATTGTGAAGTTCAGCTAAAATAATTAGACGTGGATGTCTAATAAAAACAAACGGGCGTCTGGATGCCCAGTGTCAAAAGATCTCATTACGCATGCGTAGCTTTGAAGCGTTGTTTTCAGACCAACTATGTTGTGTTCAGAACAGCTGCATGGTTGATGTTACGCTTGTGTTGATGTCACGTGGTTGTGTGTAACGCTTGACCCCACTTCCTGCGCTGCCTTCCCTGGTCCTCACTACGATCTGCGCGAACCGTTTCATGTCTCACCATTTCATCTATATGTTCTCTTAACGTAGAGGTAGGAAGTTGTAACGTATTCCACAGCAACTTAAAATATTCTGTATTACTTGTGTTTTCCTTCCTATTCGAATCTTATTTAGACGTGCTTTTTGTTCACGGGGTTTCGATTTGTGTTCAACGTTTTTTCACATTAATTGATTTACTGCTTTATTGACATTTCGAAAACAAATTAACAGTTGAAATCTAAATCTTAAAACGAATCCGTTATTACCGTACACACGAGGACGCAAGACCGAACTTTAACAAAATGCTCGGCCAATTACCTATTTGCGCATCCCATGGTGCGATTATGAAATGTTTGTCTTCAAGGGCGTGTAGTGCCCGTTTTGTGAAAATCGTTTATTTTATTCGTTTCTGTGGCCCCATGTAATTCCGTTTATTCCAGATATTTACAGACACGATGACTACTCACGATGACTGTTTTAGAAAAGTCATACGAAACACGAATACTATATGTGTCCTAATTTTATAAAACTTCAAACGAGTATCTTAAAAACGTCCTGCCTAATTGAAAACAATCTGAAAGTATATTTGAATTCAGCATGAAAAATACTTCTAGATTCAGTTATTTTTGTTTTTGTGAAAGAGAGAAGTTCATTTTTGTAGACCAGTGCTATCAGCATCTTGCAGAAGTTGGGGAGGAAACCTGCGCCAATTTAAAGATATGGTTTATTCTATTTATATTTTAATAGTAGATGTCATCTTTACTGTTTCGTGACTTAGTTAAATTATCTGTTAATGCAGGCTTTATGTGTCTGCGCTTACTTTTTTTCATTAAAACAAAATAAATAATAGCTATTATTAAAACGAGTGTAAGCGCCGGGCTGTCAGGCCGTGGTCTCATGGATTTTGAACCAAACGTTTCGGTCTCACCATCGCAGACCATTTTGCCTCAGTACTGGGGTTACTTGGCGAACGTCAGACACGTTCTAGTGAAGATGCCTCCGATGCTGAGGCCGAAACGTCTGGTTCAAATACCACGAGCCCACGGCTTACCAGCCCGGCGCTTACACTCGTTTTAGACTAATAATGTTGACGTCAGCTATGAAAGCCTTAGACAAAAAAACAAACAAACAAATAATGAGTCTCTTTCTTTTAATTTTGTAGTTTATTTACAAAAATATAAACTCTATCCACCAGAAGGAAATCCTGGCCAATATCTAGAATTTGATTTGGGGGGGGGGGTCTGGCTTCGGGTCGGCTTCACACAAAAGAAAAACAAGTTAAGACTAACCAATAATTACTATCTTTAAATCGCTGAAAAACGCGTGATAACATGCTGAAATCAGTCCCATTAGTGAACGGTAATAACACAATAAAAATACGCGTTATTGAAACATTGTTGAATGATATTAACTGAATTGTTTTCCTGTATTTCGTATTTCAAACGTCTACTCTGTGCGTTTAACCTGTTTGTATACTTAAAAAAGAGCTACATTATATTAGGGTACGCAGCTGAAAAAAATTATAAAAACAGCCTAAAAATTAAGATATTAACAAAATTCGTAAACTTTTTCGACCCTCGGGGGGGGGTGTCCGGACAGATCTACAGATATTTCATAATAACGCACTGACGGATCAGATTACTAGTTCAATATCCCCTGCATGTTTTCATGTTCCAGGCTCTTGATATAGGCTACTGTTGTTTTGACCGCGTTTGGAAACTCGATTTCGTTCGTGATCTCAAGTTAGCCATCGCACCTTCATCTGATTATGTTTTCTCAAGAGTACAGCGTGTGATCAACGTCTTCTGAGTCCTGGTCAGGGATATACGTACCCCTCGAACTTCCCGTGGCATACTGTGTGTTTTCGCGGCATGTCTTTCAAGGATTCTTGGAATTCCTCAGAAAATTGTAAAACTGGTTGAGATTACAACGGATGGAACCAAAGGTAAAGTATCTCTAGGAAGAGCAAAGCGTAAGGAATTACAATAACATCTGGGGTTAAACAAGGCGGTGCATTATCGGCACATATTTAATTTGGCTCTCCAGTATGCAGTAGGAAAGGTGGGACTGAGGGGACATATATTTCAGCGAATGAGGCAGATCGGTGCATATGCAGATGATGTGGTGCTGGGGGCCAGAAATCTAAACACATGAAAAGGAACCTTTGAAGAACTGGAAAGGGAAGTTCAAAAAGTAGGACTCGATGCCAACAAAGAAAAGACAAAATATATGAAAATATCAAGTGCAGAGGGAAGGAGGAAAATTCAAAATCTCACTATAGGATAGCATATTTTCCAAGGGGTACGGGAATTTAAATATTTGGGTACCTCCATAAACAATGAGAACAAAATCAGCAATGAGATTGCAAATCGCATAATGGGTGGTAATAGAGTTTTTTATGCCCACCAGAAATTTTCAGATCCAGTGTAGTCAGCAAAAGAACCAAACTTAAGATTATACAAGACCTTAGTAAGACCAGTTGTGACGTATGCTTCTGAGACCTGGACACTACTTAATAGTGGCGTACATAATTTAAGAATCTTTTAAAGAAGAATTCTAAGAAAAATCTTTGGACCAGTGAAGGAAAGTGAAGAATGGCGCATCGGAACAATAGGGAATTGGAGGAGTTGATAGATGACGAGGACATAGTGAGGTTCAGGTGGTTGGGACATGTGATGCGCATGGAGGACGGCAGAATGCCCAAAGCAATTCGCAGAGGGACAACAGATGGGCAAAGAAGGAGAGAAAGATCTTGAAGAAGGTGACTAGAGGACGTAGAAGATGACCGTAGGAGGATGGGTATAGGGGATTGGAAGCGGAGGCTGGAGGACCGAGGTGTTTGAAGGCGACTAGTCGGAGGCCAAGGCTCATCGTGAGCTGTAGCGCCAGAGAGTCATACTTTGAAGGATTTCCGAAGGATAGTGATGTTGATCCGGTATCGCCTTCTGATACCACTGATATTCTCATTATTTTCGGTTTTTACACTTGCTTTTGTTTTCCGTTTCCTGGTATTCAGACCGTAGTCCAATGTTGAATGTCTCTTTCAGTCAGATATTTCGCCTTTCAGGTGGGTCATTATTCATCAAGCGATCCAGTGAAGATTACCTCACTACTTTTGATTCCATTAAGCTTTTGTGACTTTGAAGTACTATGTGAAAGAATAAAAAAAGTTAATTAAACAAATTTTCTGATCGTTGGGTTTTTATTTTTATTTGAATCCTTAAATTCGTAGTGACCGTCGATCAATGAATTTTTCGGTGAAGGGTTTGTGAGGATCGGTCAAAAATATAACACAAATTTTAACTTATTTATGTCGACGTTTCGACAATGTTTATTGTCATTATCAAGACAATTGTTGCTGACGCCAAACAGACAACAGTTAGCAACAGCCAAATAAATTAAAATTTGTGTTATGTTTTTGACCGATCCTCACAAACCCTTCACCGAAAAATTTATTTTTAAAGTTTTTGATTTTTTTTCGTCGCGCTGAGATACAAAAAAGTCATAACTTTGGCCACAGTTAAGCTAGAAAGCTGAAAAAAAGCAGGATTTTTTACAGAATTTTATGAGCTATTGATTGCCAATGTGTCTTGGCCGGGCATGTGGTTGATTGCATTTGACAGTAGACCTATTATTATGTATTAGTCCTGCTTCGTACAATCGCTTAAAGTGTTTTATATGTAATTTGTGTTCGACTCGGAAGTGGGATCTTCTAATTTTATTAACTTGAATAAAAGGTCAGTGCCTTCTGTCGGTTAAACCGTATTATAAACAAAATATTGTTTGTCCGATTGCGACACGCAAACAATAGTATTGCAGAACGAAGCAAACTACTGTAGAATTGTGTGCTTCTTTATTATTTGTTTACTGTAAATTTCAATCGTTGGAAGAAAATATTTATTTTTTGTTACTGTGAAGCGCTTATGTAGGCCAGCGTAAATACGAACGGAAAGGATTGCGGACTGGTCGTCATTATTTATATATATATATATACACTTCCGTATTGGATTATTGAACTCATCGAGGTCGATTGTTGAGAATTGGGTTAATAATAATAGTTTCTGACCAAGACGACGACTGTGTCGGCTAATTGTAGTACATTCCTAAGTAGGCAAGGGTGCACGCATACGTTGCGGAGTTTATGTCGCTTGCCTCACTGCATTACGAAAACGTGTAGTGATTAATATATTTTCATTTGTGCGTGTGTGTGTGTTTTAAATATTATTTAGTCGACGTCGCCTAGTGTACAATTTGTCACTAAAGCCTTAACCTAAAATCCTAATAGAGACATACAGTACTAAGAAGCAGTGGCGTATCTCTTTTTCCTGCGCCCCGCAGGAATCCTTTGCCCCCCCCCCCCCGATTGCCTTTACTTAATTCATGCCATTGAATCCCTCTTGAATATTAACACCTCCTTACAGCTGTGGCAGCTACTAAAATTATATAACGTAAACAGAATACGTTCTCCTCAAGACTGTTTAAAATCTCTTCTTCTAAGCCTAGGCCAGTTTCAGCGGTTATTTCTGTAAATGCTAAAAAGCTTTCATTAATTTTTAAGTTGGTAGGTTTTCCTGCTTCATCTTTAGAAATTGAGACGTATCTGATTATTTGAGTCAGTTGATCTTGTCTGTTAATGCTGTGTGGTATCCGTTATTACAGAGAAATTTGAGCAAATTCAAGGCTAAATAAAGGGTAAATTTGAAACTGCCAATGTCAGAGTAAGATGTACAACGCGATCAGTAATTTGACCCATTCATTAGTTTCCTTTGGTAGCTCATAAGAATATCGATGCAGGCCTGATCGGTGCATTCTTAACTGGCATCACTGCTCTATTGTGCAGGTAACCAAATAATGTATACTATCAATGTACATCGTTAGGTACTGGCAAAATAACAGTAAGAAAAAAAAGTAGCCTATTTGTTTTTGATGTTAAATACGTAAGAGGTTTGACCTCCCTAGTCCGCAATGCGGGATTGTGGGCGGTTGTTTCGTCACTGCTAAGAAGTCTCTTACTATGAATCTTAGTCCTAAAATGAAACAGTGACGTAATGTGTTATTAATCGGGCCAATGGATTTCATGGATTTAACCTTCAGAGTCTTGCCCTTAAGCTGTTATTATCCAGTAGCTGCAGTATCTTAGTGTTTACATGAGCGCGAAGTCGCTCCTTATACTTTGCTGCAAATCTCTTATTTTTTCTGCTACTTTAGGTATCTTAAAATCAGTGTATGAATCGTTTCAGAACTATCGCGGATCGTCTACAATACGTCTGGTAACGTTTTTCTGGGAAACACAAGTTTTGTTGGTGTGACTCTTGTGCAGCCCTGCAGATTGACCATAGATATGTATTGGTTTTATAAATACATTTAGCGATTAACATTAATTTTCAAAGCGTTTGCAAAGTTTTCCAAAACAGTGGTTGCAAGACGCAGGTGTGACCGTGTGTGTTTCCATTGTACGACGGAGTATTGTGTTGCGACTGATACACCCCGGAAGGCATAGTTCTTTGTAGGAGATTAATTATTTTGACATTTAATCTCGACCTTCGGATCCGTTCGTTAACTCTCCGATAGAAGGTTGCGGCGCGGAGTTTCGTTTCAACACTATGGGATCGAAGCCACATGTTTTGTTTTGTTGTGGCGTACTACAGAATCTGTTTGTTATGTTTTACGTCTCACGCCTTTAAACTTAATCGACCTCTGTTTCAAAAGGACCAATATACGGTTAAAATAATAAACAAGATAACGAATACAAAAACTTTCAAGCATTAACACAGTGTTATAGCCTACTCGTATAAAAGTTCAGCGCATCATGTGCCTACTGAAGTATTGCAGTGCAACTGATTGTCTAGATATTCCGTTTCCAATACACAGTCTCGTCTTCCCACTATATTTTCAGATCCTCTGGCAGTGAACGGTCGTCCATTGTTATGCCTTGGCCCTGCCATATTACTTGTAGGCCTACCTTTTTATTTATATCTTTTGGTGCTACTATGCCTAGTCTCTTATTATATCATCATCATCGTCGTTGTCGTCGTCGTCGCTACATGATTTAGGCATTTGCGTAATACGTCATAGAATATGTCTGTACGCACATGTCTGACCAAAGCCACTTCTGCGGATTCATAAGTACGTTTTATTTAGTCGGAAAACAATATACAAGAGAAGTTTGTGTGATGGCCATTTTATTTTCATTGTGATACAATATACTTATACAGCAGTTTCCAGACTTCAGTAGCATGGCAGCAACGGTTTAAATTTTCGTATGTTTGATAGTTATAATCAAATAAGACTATTTGTAAACTGGCAGATGTGTCTTCCCGAGCATTTTATGGTTGGCTACTCTGCAATTGACACTTTGTTGTTTGCGGATGGTCAGGCTGTTCTGTCAGACTCGGAAAACAGGTTGCACATGGGTATACATTTGTTAAATCGAATCCGCAAAGACTGAATTACAAATATGCATACTTGAGACCAAGGTGATGGCTTTTCATGGAACTGATCCCGTATGGGCCAAAATTGTTACTGTCCTGGAACAAGTCAGCAATTATGAATACCTGGGCTACAGTGTGTCTTATAATACAAGCAACGACGTTGTGAATAAGTTGCATAAGTTCAACCTTATGTGCGGGACCATCAGGCGAACTCTTAAGTCAGCAAGTAAAGAACCACGCATAAAATTCTACAAGGTGATGGCTCTTCACACAATTCTTTATCGGTCCGAGAATTGGGCTTTAACGAAAGGCCAGGCCAGTCGTACCCAAGCGGCTGAAATGAGATTGCTCAGACACGTGGCAGCATATACTCTCCATGGGCATAGAAGAAGAAACACATATATACGGCAGGAACTGAATATTATGAGTACATTCGACAGAATTGCACAGTTTCGGTTGATTATTGGGAACATCTTTGCCGAATGGATGACTGCTGCGTCCCCAAACAACTATTTAACTATAAGCCGAGGGGACGGAGAGGTGTGGGACGTCCGAGGAAGCGCTGGAGTGACCAGGTCTAGACTTTGCCTGTTTGAGGCCGGAACAAACCACCTCGGTTTAATCCTTGCAGATGATGATGATGATGATGATGACATTTTATTTTATGTCTGTTTGTATTTTGTTTCCAATTTATTTTTTACTTATCCACCAAAAATGTCCGTTTATGATCTTGACGTTTATCCAGTTTTGTTTCTAAATCTTTGTCTCAACTTAAATATTGGAACCCGAGTAATTGGAATGGCATATTTGTTCAATAACAAATATTCTATGTAATTGCTTTAGAGTTGACTGTCTCTAAATTGGGGACAAAGATTTTATTTTTCCTTATCCACACCATGCCACAGATCAATGTCACTTCCGTTTCTAAACAAGATATTTTTAAATTACACTCTTTCGCAATTTGCGAGTTTGTATTGACATTCGCAAAGAAAAAACGGTTTTTGTTGCTTCTATCAACGATATATCATTTGCAGATATCAAAAGACAATAGCCGTGACTGTCTTAACTCTGTTCCATAATTTATCGTTTTTATATCTTTTTATGATGTCATCTGTGTTAAGGAGAAAGAGCGGTAAATTACACGTTTTTCGTATCCTGTGGCTTTTCTTTTGCCAATATTGTACGGCAGACACTGATTTCTTTGAGTTTTGAATTATTCAAATAAGGTGACCTAGTAATAATAATACAAATCACAACAGAACTTCGGTTTATGTTCCCAACACTTGGTGTCATTAACATAATATAATTACTGTAACTCATTTTTTTGTTATTTTCCACTGTCGTCGTCAGACTGTGCGTATGCGTGTGCGTAAGGTATGTGTACACAATGTCCTGAGTGGATCTTCACGTGTTTGTGTATGTTGTCCTTGAAAGGTCAACTCTCTCTCTCTCTCTCTCTCTCTCTCTCTCTCTCTCTCTCTCTCTCTCTCTCTCTCTCTCTCTCTCTCTCTTCTTACGAACTTACTGTGCTCGTTCATACATAGAAATAACTTTCGCTTCGTTATATTTTATGGGCTAACTACATTCCCAAGTATGTTTTACTGTACGAAGGCGGATTAGATACGATGCGGTGTTGTCTTTAAGAAAGTACATAGAAGAAAGTAGATAGTAATGGGTTAAACATGCAGGTAGAATGTAGGAGCACAGACTACTGCAACACATTTTGAAATGTGAACGCAAAGACACCTTGCAAAAGATTGAAAGGCTAGAAAATAGTGACCGGGCGTCGTCTGACCATGATGACAATGTCGCGGAACAGCGTATAGTCTACATGACGCAACATGTATCTACTACGATTAGAGATGTTATTTCGTGTAGAAGGTAAGTGATAGTAGATGTAGGGAGCTACATTGGAGCATTTGAAATGTGGTGCTGGAGGAGCGCTTTAAGAATACCGTGGACAAAAAGAGTACCTAATGATGAGTTTCTGAAGAGAGTGGATGAAAGAAGGATTCTGATTAAGATCATCGCGGAAAGGAGAAGCAGTATGGTTGACCACACGCTACGCCGTTCAAACTGTTTCACCACCCTGATGGAGAGAGAGGATGAAGAGATGGAGAGTGGTGAGAAAAGAGGATCAAATGAATCTATTTTCTATCCATAAGTTATATAGATGTCTTCTACTTTCTGATGCAAAAATTAGCATGTAGTTTTGCTGATATTTACATTGAGTCCCATTCCAGCAGATTTTTGATTCAGCTCTTTGTATAGGCCTACATCAACTGGCCGTTGTCTTGTTCTGGCTATTATCACAACATTTCTTCCCGAAATTAGCATCTAAGGCTGTGTTGTTTAATAGATACACGTCTTTTCATTAGGTATTCAACCCATTTAGAGTTGGTTTATGTTGGCATAAAGGTGAGCAGAGTCGGCGCAGTACGAGCAAAGCGTTGCTGACCCCTGCCGTCCTGTACCATTGTATTACCACAGGTAAATTATACGTACATGCACTTCAGTAGTCTTCGTGTTCAGTAGTTCGAAGTAGTAGTACTACTACTCCAGGTTTCCAACTTAAAAGCTCCTGAGGACCACACTTAAACTCAGGAAACCTACCGGCGGGCCTCATCATAAGCCACCGATTTTCGACAAGCAACGTAAAAATGAACAAGGTACTGTTTAATTGTTTCTATATTAATACTCAAGTGTTAATGACTGTATTGCTTACAGAAAAGTTGCTGTATATAGATATTAATTATTGGTCAATATCCATTTGGGGGAAGGGGATACGGGGTATCTATTTGGGGGGACTAGTGAGTATGACACCTCACTATTGATTCCTGGACAGCACCATAAAATCAAAGTGCCCTAGATCAGCCCATCTTGAAAAATGATAATTTGGGGTAACAAGTAATAATAATAATAAAGATCCATCTTGGACTACAGTGCCGGATATGTACGTATGTATGTATGTGTGTATGTAGGCCTATGCACTACTTGAATGATAGATAATAGTTTCGTCGGTGACATTAGTCCTTCCGGTTGGCTATTTATTGGTGACACTGAATTCCTTCTACACCGATGGCTTCCAACTTAAAAGCGTCCCTTAAATTCAGGAACCCAAGGAACCTACCAGCGGGCGCGGGCCTCAGCGTAGGCAATCAATTTGTGACAAGTAACGTAAAAGTGAAAAAAATAGGATTTAATTGTAAATAAGTAAAAATATATAATTTACTCTTTAACGGTACAGTCCTTATTGTGTCAGTATAATAATCAAGATATTAAAAATATATTAAACATTGTGGATTACCACGAAATCGACAATGTGAAAACTAAGGCCGGTCTGCTGCATCCACAAAAGTAGGCATGTTCACATCGAGCTAAAAACACGTAAACGTAAGTTTGAATAACCGAGATGCGACTGATTACGGATCACACTGGATACGGAAAACATAGGACAAGCGCGTCTGTTTTGTCTAGCTGAGGGGTGAAGGAAGTAGAGGGATACTGTGTCTTGTAATTTGATGAAAATAAAAGAGGACTGGAGGAAGTACACATTGCATTAAACAAATAAAGTGTAATCTATTGTACGTTTATTAGTGAATCAATGAACCATTTTTACATAGGTTTCTCCTGAAAGACCATTCTTTAGTTCAAATAATACTTTTTTATTTGTTTACTTATTAAAGTAACAGAGTAATTGTTAAATTCGTTTTTGATGAGGTCATGGACCGCGCCATTTTGAAACACTGTACTATCGGGTGAAATAAAGTTTCCGTTTGTTCTCCGGCCTGTGATTTCGTTAACAATAGTTTCGGGCAGCCAGCGGACACAAATATTTGTTGTCATTAGTGAAATCTGTGCGTAGAAAGTAGGAAACATTTTAAGTCAACTAATAAACGTTTGGTATAGACAAGGTCTGAGTCGGTGCTGTGCGTACAACGCAAAGAGAGGGGAAAGCCGTGGCCGTCTACCAGACGGTATTGTGTTGGCCGCTTTGTATTGCACATGTGACGAATCATCGCATGCATTTGTGCCGTCCCGTCTCGTGTGAGATATTTGCTTAAGACGTAGGTATTCCATAATGCAATGCAACATACAAAATGTTCCCTCTATTACAACTGCAATTTATTTTGGGGTAGCTACGAAGCCATTGAACTCTAACCAGAGTTAAATTGCAGACTCCAATGGGGGCCTTGTGAAACAAGACTGTTACGGTACGTTTGTTCTAAGATTTTCGAGGTCGAATTTAATCTTCCGTCCGGCTACAGAATCCGCTTTACAGGAATCTGTTTTTAAGCTTCATCAGATTTGGAAACGATACAACATGAAAATCTCCACTACAGAAACAAAGGTTATGGCATTTCGAGGCAAGGAACCGATAAGAACAGAAATAATGATTAATGGTCATCAAATTGTAGAACAGGCGAGCCATTTTAACTATTTGAGAAATGATATTGGCTATGATAAGAATTATGATACTGATGTAAAGTTAAGTAAGTTCTAGACGATCTGTGGGACAATCAACCGTATTTTTAAAAACAAGGTACGCCGAGATACAAAATTAAAGTTTTACAAAGTTATGGCGGTCCCTGTACTGTCCTTTGGATCTGAAGTGTGGGCAACAACCAAGAAACAAGAAAGTAAAATACAGGCCTCGGAAATGGTGTTTTAAGAGGAGTTAAAAGGTGTTCTAAACTTTACTGTATAAACTATGAGGCCATAAGAGAAAAGTGACAAGTTTTTAACTTGAACGAAAGTCTAAAAGATTATAAACAATGGTAGAAAGGAAGCTTACAAAGAATGTCAGATTCAAGACTGGCCAAACTATTCTGGAAATATAAACCTATAGGATACAAGTGTGTGGCTAGATACAGGAAGGGAGGGTTGGAGGATCTTTGAAGGGAAGAACAGGCAGCATCTTAGCATCTAGTTTACCCATCTCTCGACTTTTTCAAGTGACAGTTTTTGAACTCGTTACCTTTACTTGTTGTTAAAACTTCCAGCCTATCGAGCCGCAGTCCATTAATTAAAATACCGTACGTCTCGTATCATCTGCGGAAGTCATTTGTAGTGAGGAACGTTTTCTTTTCCCAGCTCCGCGGTTCGTCTGCTTAACCGTTCGTTGTGTTGTCCTGTTGTCTCCAAAGTAATCAGTAAAGATTATGTCGTTCTTAGTACGTGTTAGCCACGCTCCTATCGGCCACTTATAAAAGTAATCAACCATAATTCGTTCCTAGTTCAGTCGTTCGCGAATGAGTAACCTAGTGTTAGAACTGACTGATTCTGCCCGCTGTTGGTCTGTTGTTTAATTTGTTTACTATTCTTGACTGCAGTTTATTTTTTGTGTGTTTTATAGTACTACAAACTTCATATTTTTATGTTTTTAATTATTTTGTTATATTGTTAAATAATTTAATTTATAACGTTAATATATATATTTTTTAAGACAACGATTTGTAAAAGTAGACGTCTATCAGGGCCGATGAAGGTAAGGGGGTGACAGAACAGACTGTTTGAAACATTTTCTATTGTCTGATTTTTGTTATTTCGGCAAATGTTGGCATAAACATGATAAAAATAAAGTAGCAAAGATATCGTATGCTGGGATTGGGGGAAGTTGCTTTAAAAGTTAATAAATAATTGAGAAGAATTAATTATTTTTGTTGTTTCAGACGTGTGTTATTTATTACGACTCTTAAATGAGAGACGTGTTTCGCGATTCGTGGTCGAAGGCGACGTGAATAAAATTGTTTTCACAACTTTCTTTATTTAAATTATATTTTATTGCGTCTGTTTTGTTGAAACGCATAAAAAAAATGTATTGGTTATCTTCAGCTAAGCTTCTTGCGCTTTGACGTTATCTCAAGTGCATGAGAAGACTGATACTGGTCATACGTGGCCTATAACCTAAGATAAACAGAAAGAGGAAGAATGTTTTATAGTCAGTTTTGTCCTTTTAATATGTATAAAAATTTTAGAAAAAGAGGGGACCGACAGATTGAATTAGCGACCTAGTTCACTGCACTAGTTCGTTGAGGTTTATACGATAAGTTCGTTTAATGAACTACTTTGCCCGTGTCTAGTGTATGCCCCACTGTCTTCAGATGGGACAGTGGATGTTGGCCCCTCCCCCATACACACACAGCACACAACAAATGTGGTTATTAACTTTGTTAGAACTGACTGAAACCATTATTATACCTACCCGAACCGAACCTTCGCCTTCCAGTTTTCTCGGAACTTCGTAATTGCTGGTTATCGAAAACTATAGTCATTCTCCGCATACCGGTGCGCGTGTTTCAATAGTGAATCATCGGTTGCTGTTGAATTCGTATACAGTATTCACATCAATTTCACAGGGTTATAACGATGAATATTATTTTATTTTTATGTTCTCAGATTGTGTGTTTGCATACACGTGTTTTGGCTTGGCTACAGCCTTGCTGTTTGACGCGATGTAGGCTTACTTTCCGGGCTATAGTAGCAAAATTTTTATTCTTATAGTAGCGACAAATATAATGCAATTAATTGGTTTATTAACAGTGAATTACGGACCGGTATAACCATAAAATTGTTACAATTATTTTTATTATCATTAATACGGTAATAATGATTTTAAAAAAATAAGTATATATTCTGTGTAACCTGACTTGTACCACAAAAGCCTATAACATTCGGTCTCTGATTAATTTATGCAAGAATTTATTGTTATTATTACTATTGCTATTGTTATTATTACTATTGCTGTTGTTATTATTTTCTATTGTAGCGATCATGGATATTTCCGATCTTATCTCCATAGGATGAGTAAGGCCTTGTATACTGACTGCCTGTACTGCATGGGGGTAAAGGATAGATACCTTTGTCAACTGAGTAGAAGATACCTGTACTGACTCAGAGCATACCTTCTTCAGCTGTGATAGGTGAGCCAGTAGAAGAGCCTCTCTGGTCGCGGATATCGGAGTGATAGCTCCAGATAAGATCGTCGAAGTCGCCGTGGTAAGAGGGGAGGACGTCTGGAACAGCAAATAGCATCCTCCGGGGCGAGTATGGGAGACTAAACCGACTGACTAACTCACGTAGTAGTTCATTGAAGATGTAGCCCACTGGGCGCGAGAAAATGACCTAGTCTGAAGTATTGTGCTAAACGGTCCCAGTGCTCGACCTCCTGACGAGGCGACTTGAGATGGGAGTCCCACTCTTCGTGCCAAAATGCATTTCCCCTCCTCCTTAATAATAACATTATTGTTATTGTTGTTATTCTTCTTCTTTTTGTTTTTATTAAATGCTGTTAATTCACTTAATTGATATTGTTGTCATACTTTCGGACTTCTAGAGTAGGCCTGTTGTTTCAGAAAGAAATGTAAGTAAAATCCAGCTTATGTTAACAAGTATCGAGAAATAACTGAATGTTTCTTCCAACTCTGACCCGATCGAATAAACTTGTAGAATTCTTGTGGCCGAGAAGAAATCAGGAATATGTAAGTCAATCTATCCAAAGAGGAAAATAGAAGCGGATGATCCGTGTACGTCAAGAAGGCGATACAAACAAACACTTGACTATCACTAAAACTGCGTATACAGTACGTATACGTCTGACAGACAGAAATAAAAATAAAAATGGAGAATATAAAAAAGCTGAAGGGGGGTAGAAGCCGAACTCGGGGGGTTTGATAAGGTGCGCGCTGCAGTCAGAAAATCTCAAATTTGGCATACAAGGTGCGCGCGGCGGTCAGTTTTGGTCGCTCTAAATCCAGATGTGAAAAGAAAAGAGGGCCACTGATTTATAATTTGTTATGTTGTTACTTTCGTGGTTGTGTATAAACTAATAAGACTGAAATTAGTATAGGCCTATGCGTTGTGGTTGGATTCAAGAATGAGCAATTTGACCGTATTGCTAATATGGAATTATTCGAAGTTATACGTTAAAACACACACTTTTGTTACAATACCTCTAGTATATTGTTAGTTGTAGCTATACGAAAGGAAACACTATAAAAATATGCAATACAAAACCTCACACAGTACAATACTTCTATTGTCACTACAATATAAAACTTAAATACTAGCATAGGCCTACGATATTTTAAATCCGTTTATACCGTTCAAGTAGCGTGTACGTGAAACAGTTTTTGTTGTTCATGTATTTCACTTTAATTAACATTTTAATGTTTGAAGATCTCGTATATAGCCTATGTCTGAAGATGGGACGATCGTTCCGAAACGCGTGACAAAGGTACTAGAAGGAGTCACAGTACTGAAATAAGATAATATATTAAGTAAAGAAAATGTTGCTTCGTGCGCACCTTGTATACACCTCAATAATTGGCTCAGCGCGCACCTTCTATAGACCTTTTTGAGGTTGTATAAAGTGTCTCTTCAAAATCCCTTCACCGTCGCGCGCACCTTGTACAAACCCGAACTCGTAGCGTGGAGTCAGGAGCACCTTTGTTGGCCTACCACTACAACGTGCTTACAGGTGGTTTTACAGTGTATGTGGTTATAGCTCCCTCGTTCAAAAGGATGACGGTCGGCATCAAAGCAACTGTTATCAGTGGTAATTAACACTGGCTTCAGTATGACTACGTTGTTGACATATTTCTGATCATGAACGGGCCGATTCCATTGAAAGTAATAAGCTGCGGTTGACGAATGCTAATTGTGGCAAAATGGTAATCTTGTCTTACTAATGTTGCAATCTGATTGGTTCATAAAGACAGTGTCGGGAAGTGGCGCGCAGTTGAGAACACATTGCATCAGAGGCTTCCGAATGTTATCCTTCTGGACGAGACAGTATTACCATCAATTTTCATCGGTCCCATCACGACAGTTTTCGATCGCTACTAATAAATGGAGCGATCGAAAATACTAATAACTCAGTAAAGGAAATAATAGAAAAAAGACGCGCCATGAATTTAGGGACATGCAGCTTTTAAAGATTATGAGAAAGCCTTTGATATGCTGTGTAGTCGTAGGTTGTGGGATATTTTAATACGTAGAGGCTTTCCACTTCACCTCGTCCGCGCTATTCAGAACCTGTATGCAGGGACAACTATTCGGATAGATTTAGGTAAGGGAAGATTATCTCAAGAAGTGGCTTGAAATCAAGACAGGGCTGTAGCCTCTCTCCAAGTTTATTTAATATGTGTAGGGTATTGACGAAATTTTGCGAGAGTGGATGAACGTCTGTCTTACAGGTATACGAATCTCGGATAAGGGATCACTTAGCACATTACTATACGCAGATGACCAAATAATTATGGGGAAGAGTGAAAATGAGTTACAAAGGTCTATTTATACCTTGCTTGCATACTGCCAGAAATAGAACTTTAAGGTCTCAAATACTAAGACAAGGAAGAACTCTGTAAGTGCAAAAACTATAATTGATAATAGTTTTGGAGCAGGTATCACATTTTAATTATTTGGGATGTGATATCTCATATAGAAGGGACAACGATATCGAGAGAAAATGAAATAAATTTAGTTATACCAGTGGAACAATAAGATGACTATTCAAGAATAAAACGCAGAGGGAGACACAGCTAAAGTTCTATAAAACGTCGTGGCTGTGCCGATTTTAATGTATGGATGTGAAACATGGACTCTCCTATGAAGCAATACAGGCAGAATCGGAAGTCTTATGTGGAACGCATGGTAGAAACCCGTATTCCTAAACAAGCGTTTGAATATATGCCAGTGGATACGAAAGATCATGGAAGACCCTAAAAAATGGTCAGAGACTCTATGAAGTCGGGACGGGCTATGGCCCAAGCCGTGTAGTGAAGAAGAAGACTTATAAATGGAAAATGAGAAATCAAGAAAGATAAGAAGCGGAGACTTAAAGTTTAATTTCCTGTATGTTTGAGTAAAACGCGTGAAGTGAAGAAGCCTATCGATGATCAGATAATTGACAGAGTGAAGGGTGATGACAGCTATGATTTCATAACCGCCGTACCGTTTTGTGAATCATCGCCGTAGTCTGCGCATTTGTCTTCCCTGCTTGCTAAGTTGTTCGGTCGTTAAAATAATTATTTTGGATCTAACTGGTTCCGCTCCTTTGAAAGTCTTAATCTTAGTTTGTTTCTGAATAATTTTACATTTGTTCTTCACAAACTTAACGCATTTCATAGATTGGGTGTTGCCATCATTTCTCACTTTCTACACTAATTATCAGCGTCAATAGCATGGAATTATCTTGGCGTACCGTTATTCTTAATATTCTCAACGGTGTGGTCTTGTACTTTGCTTTGTCTGAGTACAAGTGGAGCCAGGATGCTTTAACCGCAAAGCATGTCGTGGTGTATACCGTATACCATATGCGAGCCAAGATACGTGTATAACGAATCTTCCATATGTGATATCTGCTTCCATTTCTCATGATGTGGCCGAGGTACTGAAGCTTTCTTATTTTTACAATCAAACTTCCTTGTATTACAATACAGTTTATTCATGATTTTGGAGACATAGAGTACATGACTAGAAAATTGATACAGGAATATCAGAAATGAGGACTAAAGGTAAACATGAATAAAACAAAATACATGGCAATAGGTAACCTTCATCAAGACTTGACATTGGAGGAGATATGGGGAAGATTTCTTATACAGAGGAATACAAGTAGAGTGGTGAAAATTACGGCCAGTGGGAAGCAAGACAAAGAAATACAATTCAGAATTAATTTGGGAAATATGGCTATATCTACATTAAATGGAATCCTGTGGAATAAGCAGATTACAGCAGAAACTAAAACTAAAATATTTAAAACCATTGTTAGAAGTATCGTGACTTACAGCTCAGAAGTTTGGACTACTAATAAACACACAGGAACAAAATTAATGACAGCAGAGATGGACTTTTGAAGACGTTCGGTAAGAGTATCCAGACGTGAGAAAATTAGAAATGAAGCCATTAAAGACAGAATAAATGTGAAAAATTCACTTGTCGATTTTATCCAAACAAAAAAATTACAATGGTATGGACGCACGAAAAGAATAGTACAGGAAAGATTGCCAAAGAGAGTTATGGAATGGACCCCACCAGGAAGAAGGAAACGAGAAAGACCACCTATCACCTGGATAGAAGAAATTCAGACTATATTAAGGGAACGAGAAATTGAAGAACATCTTTGGATGGACAAGCAGCAGTGAAAGATGAGGATTCAATCAGTTCTGTAATCTTTAATTCCAGAAAATGTACAGCCGGAATAATAAAAAAAACTTCCTTGTTCTTTTTCATCGTCTGAAAGATATCTGTATTTATGACAGGTTCTGTCCACGACACCCACAGCATCCTTTAGTAGAGCCACATCATAAATGCTTCTAATGATTTACCGAGAGACTCTGTCAGCGTCATCGTTTCCACACAATAATATAAGACAGAAAACACGTAGCAGCGTAGAAGTCTCATATTTGTGGTCGTTGTTAAAACACGACTTTAAGTTACCCATTTTGTTTAACACATCCCTAGCTTTTCAAATGCGAGGGAATGGGCGAGTCAAATGACTCATTTCGACAAGTCGTGGCGGGACCGGAAGATTTGGCGAAGGGCTTAGAATAACCGTTTGTCTTGCCAGTCGGTTAAGCAGACCTTGTATTGCATAACGTGAAGATGACCAGAAACGGAAAGAGACGCTATGTTTGCACCCGAAAGGAAAGAAGAGCCGCCGTCACAAGGATAGCTTCCGCACTACGCAAACACGTTTATGTTAATTTGCCCAATCACGTTTTCGCGATTCAGAAGGACGACGCGTAGATTTAAATATTATTTTCGACACGTACCGGTAACCTTGTAGCAGCACTACGAAACACGAGTGTTGACACTTCCTTTATTAATTCGTGACACGCGTTGCACGGTGTCGTACATACGAAATCCCCGGTACCAAACTGGGTTACGTACCCGACCTTCAATCGCGCGCACGACGTGGAATGTTTTGTCAACGCTGAACAATGGATGACTGGTTCACTCGGACTGGCAGGATTCCATCTGCCGTGCGTACGCATTCCTTACGTTCCGCGCTGTCGGTTTGTATCATCTCCGCAGAGGGATGTGATCACCTTACATATGTTTTACCTGACTCAACACCCTTCGCTCAGCTGTCGCTTGATGGTAAATCGGTACGTCTATACAGTAATACAACAAGAAACGAACATTTTCTTATTATCTTAAATGTTTCTTATACAGGGCTATTCAAAAAGGACTTTGCGAGTTTGAAAGCATATGGAAGTTTGTTAAGATGACCTGAAGAGTCGGTTGAGGTGCTGTTTTACAGCAAAACACATCAAGTTTTTCATCGAACAGTCATTTTGGTTGGATGTGAATACCATCAGCGGACCATCCCATCTGAAGTTAATTTCATTTCAAACTGGAGCCAGTAGGTCGGGTGTCACTTCTGCAACAGCGGCGTAAATGCGATTTCTCAGCTCAGAGAGATCAGCAGATAAAGGTAGAACAAACACTCTATCTTTAAACACCCCAAAAGAAAAAAAATGTAAAGAGAGGTTAAAGCTTTGAAGCGAGGTGGCCATGCAACAGGCCCTGCACGGCCAAACCAACGACCTGGGAATCGGTTATCAAGGAAATCCCGGACGTGTAAGCTGAAGTAAGGCGGTGCCCCGTCTTGCTGACATTGACAGTGAAGGCAGCGATCGTGGTCATCTTCGTCTAACTGTGGAATGAGGAAATTTTCAAGCATATTCAGATACACGATACCATTTATGTTTTTCTCCATAAAAAAGAACGGGCCATATACTTTAAATTTGCTGAGGGCACAAGAAACACTCACTTTTAGACTGCCTCGCTCATGCTGCAATGTTTCATGTGAATTTCGCTACCCCAGATCCTGCAGTTGTGGGTGTTCACCTCGCCACTGATGTGAAATGTTGGCTCATCGCTAAAGATTACATTGTCCAGGAATGGCTCATCGGCCCCTATTCGATCCAACATTTTTGCGTAGAAATGCTGACAAGCGACTTTATCTGCTTCATTAAATTTTTATAAAACGGAACGTTTGTGTGCTTTCAAGTGCAAACGTTTGCGTAATACACGCCGAAAGGTCGGTTTTGGTATTCCAGTCTCACGAGAAGCACATCGTGTTGATTTCATAGGACTACGGGCAAAACTCTCTAAGTTGTTTCACACACAGGCATCATAAAACTTGCCGGCGTCCTGTTCATTTTGTATGTCGTACAGAACAACCAGTCTCAACAAAGGTTTGGTGCCAGAAGTAATTTGTAGGCCTGCTTGGAGCATCTTTACATTTACTATATTTAGTGCGAAAATTACGTTGGACTGTAGTAGCTGACTTCATTTCATAAAACTAAAACACACAACGAGCACGTTCCGCACCAGTGAAAGTAGCCATTTTGAACAACAATGGTGGCCACATTTGGAACTATGGAAAACTTGGTGTTTTGCTTTAAAATTGGACCCCGACCGAGTCTGTAAATCACCTGAATAAATTTCTATATCCTTTCAAAGTTGTAAAGTCGTTTTTGGATCACCCTGCACTTCACTCGAATATTAAACATTAACCTTCCATGTTGATCACTCAGTCCAGTAGTTTAGAAGACTAAGAAACCTATTGGTTACAAGAGGAACTGATGTGGAGATACGGATTTGCTAAGTGTTTTATATGGAGCATTGCAGTGTATTGCAACGTTACAAGTATTTTAAAACGAATAGGCCTACAGTTCTCTCCATGTACCCAACGCAACTGTACGAGGTGTGTTAAAAAAAAGACCGAGCTATTTGTGTAGCACGTCCACCTGGGCATAGAACGACCTGCACAATTAAGTGCTGCTAACGACAGGTTTTGTCGCCAGAGTTTTCTCCGTCCCGCCGTGATCATCAGTCTTCGAGCTACACGCGCTGTAGTAGGCACGGGCACACACCGTCCGGGGGATTTATAACGAACTGAGAATGAAGATCTTAACGCAACGTATGTGTGTAAAACTTTGGTGCTAACTTCGTAAAATCTTTACAGAGTAATTTCCATTGCATTCCAAAGTTGTCATTACCATTTGCAGTGGTATGCAGTTGTTGACTGATTTCAAAACGCGTCTCTTCTGATCGTCGTCAACAAACGCAGTAAGAATTTTTTTCAGTGATAATTTAATTTTACGATTTTATACGGATCCGCATTCTCTCAGAACGTCTCGTCAGTTAAACGATGATTTACAATTACCACGTGACGAGCTCTCGTCCCATGATCTTCGACATCGCTTTGATCTGCACTGACCATTGTTTTTACCCTCTTTAAAATTTCTTAAAATAATCGTTCGGCTCATGCAGGCCTCCGCGTATGCTTAATCCAACAAACAGAATGCCTCTGTAAAGTTATGACCTACTTTTACAGCAAAGTTTCAAACGCACACGTAGTTCTTCGAGGTCTTTCTTAATCACTTTGTCACTAATCCGGCGGCCAGCGTGTGCATGTCCCCACTCAATCTGATATACCTCAAAGACTAATGCTGATAGCGGAACAGGATAAATGGCAGTTTGTTGTCAAAAACTATCGCTAGGCGCGCTCAAAGTCGCAGCGCGTTGTTTGTGCGGGTTGATATGGTATTCAAAAAATTCAATCTTTTTTTGAACGCACCTCGTATAGTGTTAAACACTTTTAAACACAGGCTAGGTCGTAGGATTTTTGTGTGTTCGTTGCGTTAAGTATATGTGGTGCACAATTAACTTATTATTAAATAGAAAAGTGAGAGGTTCATGACATGAAATAATTAATTAAAACATAGTAAAAGAATCAACTAACGGTTTATTAAATATTGCAAAGAAAATTAATTGATTATAAAAATTTGAAACTAGAAAATTCAAAATATTGTCTTTTATAAGGTTACACTCTGAAAAAATAACATATCTTTGATATTCATCACACATTAACAATATATAGCCATCAATATCTAAACATATTCATATATGATGAACAAATTATAAAATTATTTTATATTGTTTGGGTGTCCGTTTTGAATCATTTTAAAATTTGAAATCGTAGCAACTCTCTTATAAAAGTAGAACCAAATAAAAATTGAACGGTTGCTATCAATATTGTAATAAAAATAATATTTACTTTAAGAATAATTTTTTTTCATAATGATACACCCAATTTTTAGATTAAACAGAATAAAATTATTTTTAACATCAACTTACAATTACGTCTTTTACTTTGAATATTTACACTATTTACATGTATGTCTTTACATTACTTTATCTCATATACTGTTCTTTATGAGTTCTTTGTTTAACACAAAAATGTAATTGTTCATTTGTCACCTGCGTATTGTCGAGTACATGGAGACATGGATGATTAGAAACAGAGAAAAGAATCATCTGGAAAGTTTTGAAATGTTGTGGTTGTGGCGAAAAATTGGAAAGAACAGATGGACATAAAAGGTAAGGAATGAAGTGCTATGGAAAATAAATGAAGAGAGAAGTATTATAAAAGCCGGAAGAAAGAAAAAAAGCAAACTTGATTGGTCACATTTTGAGAAGGAACTGTGCGCAGAAGTTACTAATTAAGTTACTAATTGAGAGAAGGGTAGAAGGTAGGAGAGAGAGTGAGAAAGAAGAAGATGTGATGTGTTTTCAGATTTGATGAAAGGAGAAATTATATATACAACTGAAGAGAGCGGCGCAGGATATAACAAAGTGGAGACTAGTGTTCAGCTGAAAACCTATCTTAGGTCAGATTCACCAGTGACGATATTAAACACGCGATGTAATGTGTGAACACTTGAACGTTTCGGCGTGTAAAAGAAAATGTAGAAAATAAATTAAATCGACAGGCCAATCGCGATTTACAGGTTAAACAACCCTCCGGATGCGATCAGCAAATTTAAATAAAACTCAAAATATCGCACTTTACAAATGGAGTGACAATGCCTCAGTCACACGACTTGATATTAAATTTAATATTTGTATTAAATGTTATCGTGTTGTGTAATAATTTGAATTTGTCTTATGAAGGCATTATAAAGGTGTATCAAAACCTGATCACCCGCAAGAAGGTACGTGTACGGGCGGTCTGATTCGATTTCTATTCCCAATCTTGAGGAATTCCAGCTCCATTCATTGAGAGCTTCCTCAATGTAAACTTTAAAACAACGTCCTTGTCATCCTTGTTATCTGTACGTTCCTAACTATTTCTTTTTCGTTTACGAATACTCTTTCAGTAAATGAATATTTTCTTCGTTTCTTACCATTTAAAATTTGTCTTACGAACACTGGAAAATTCTCTTAGGAAAATTGCTTATTATTCTCTACTCAGAATCTGTTGAAAACATACAGAAAACGCAAAGGGAATGAATACCAATATTGATTAAGCCATCTGAATGAACAATAGAAGTAATTTGTTTAGTTAAACGAGTCGTAGAAAATGACGTGAAAAAGTATTAAATTGCAAATAAGCTTCACAGATTTCAAGCAGAGTCAATAATCCTTATATTAATTAATTAAATCAAGCACAAGTTAATAATTCTTGCACATATTAATCAGATTTCGGAACAGCCTTGATTTCAAGCACTGTTCCTTGTATCTAAATATAGTGTTTCTAATAATAATAATTACCACGAAATCTTACGACGCATACTCTTATTTCTGCTGTTTTATTTTGAAAACTTAAATTTAATCAAAATATTTTCAATAAATTAGAAGAATCAAAATTTTACTGGACACCATATGTGTTTATTTACACATATTTAATGGGAATATGTTTCTGACGACGTAAACCTTAACGAAATGAGTCAAAATAATTACTTACGTTCGACAGAAAGTTATATTGTAAACAATTAAAGATAAGAATGAAACGAAAACTTTAACTCCGTTAGCGATGCATTTACACGAGTAATTCAAGTCCGTTGACAATAATACTCACTAAATGATATTGTAACATAGAAACAATGGAATACGCGAGTAGAAGCGATGGAATTGTCTTTTGAAACAAAAACAAAACACAACACAAAATAGTCATTCAGTCGGAACGCTTTTGTTCGTGAATTGTTAAAATCACAAAAGGAGAGAATATAAACGTCGACAGAACAAAACGTAACAGGAAGAGCTCTAGCTTTTCTTTGTAACAACGGATTCGGATTTCAGACGTAAACGGATTCAGTGTACATTTACATATTCAGTGTAAATTTAAAATTGTCGAGCGTGTGTCGTATTACGAATCCACCGAGCGGAAATCGTGTGCTGACAAATACAGTCAGTCCTATTGCCGTACGTATCAGATTAACGGAATTCAGTTTTTGAAGTAAGATTTTTCCGTTTAACAGTTTCTCCCTTGTTTCGTCGTGTAGGCGCAGCATTGTGGTTTGTGTAAGTCAGAAACACGTTATATTTTTCACCTTTTACTCGCGAGTCATTTATAGCGAAAATGTTTAGCACTTTGAATGTGACAAATTGAAAATGAAGGCTTACAGCGGGCCTCTTTTGCTCTGTGTATTTTTATTGTCTTTAATTCAGATTACGCGTACAGTGATTTCTTTAATAAAAGTTTTGTCTCCATTACTTTTTCTCAGAACAGACTGAAAATTACAAAACTCTTGGATTATTATTCTGTCGGATGGACGTAATTAATTATGTTTTGAAACCGATGTCTCCCATTTCTGATGTTTGCGTTCCGATAGTTCTCTTGACTTTGGTACGAGGACAGATGAAGCGTTGGGGGAATGTACGGTCGGTAGGTCTAAGTATAGAAAGAAATGTCCATGAAGACAAAAGGTCTAATTACTAAGTGTATAATAAGACGAAACGTCCAATCACCTAATGGGCCAAGAAGAAGTACCTAATTGTAAAACAAATTCCACACAAAATTAACTATACTAGTGTCGGTGAGCCTTCAGCAGATATGAAGAAAGTTTTTTGTAGATTGTACGAAGATGTAAGTGCTGAATTGAAACCAATAGAAAAGTTATGTAGAATGAACGTACGTAAGGGGAGCGCCAGGAGAGGCAGACGAGCTCTGCCATCACGTTTTCCAGCTACTGTCTCGATTTAATCAAACGGAGTAGAAATCGGTGTGGTCGAGAGGGGTAGCATTCAAGGTTTAGAACGATGCTGGTAACTCATCATGCATCCAAGTGGATGTTTGTGGAATTTATAAGAAAAGAGTAAAGAGACAGTGTGATTTCTGTTAATACTACTTACGGCTGACCACTAGTGCGAGCAACATTCAGTACAAAGCAGCTTCCAAGGAAATCAAAGGCAAACAGAAACAACGGTGGGAAATTGCCAGATTTGCGTTATGAAGTTATAAAGGTCAGGTCAAACTAAACTAAGTTGTAAACTAAAACTATAAAACATAAGGGTAGAAGAGGAAAGTGTAAGGAACAAAGACTGTAGACACAATTGTGTTGTTTCATTCCTAAAATTGTTGTCAGTAAATATCTAATCCAATTGAATGTTGTTTATTTTACATTATTTTCGCGTAATATGTAAGCCCGAATAAAAATTTGTAGATTTATGGAAAAAGAAATTAGCCTATGTATTCCTGGACTTTCAACGGCACACGTAATGTGAGGAACTCAATGTAGTTTACATAAAATATAATACATTATTCTACTGGAACTCTTCTTCTTCTTTAGCAACACAGCCCAACGTGAGCCACAGCTTCCAATACTAATCCTCTCCAATGTCTCCTATCCATTGTCCTCTCAGTGTAACCACTCATATCAATTCTTAGATCTTCCAGTACATCATCCAATAAACTGATCCTAGATCGGCCCCTTTTTTCACTTTTATATACTCGCGCCCTCAGGATTTTCTTGATTTTCTTTGGCACACGCTGATCGTCCATCCGCTCTAGGTAGCCATAGTATTTGTTGAGCCTTTACGAATCTTATAATGTCCTCGTGCTTCAGTAGCAGCTCATCTAGCTCCTGATTATTTCTTATTCTCCATTCATCATCTTCCTTAACCGGGCCATAAACACGTCTTACAATCTTTTTTTCAAGTCTTCTTAGTGTTTCTTGTTCCTTTTGTTAATGTCCATGTCTTGCCTCCATAAGTAACAACCGATCTGGTAAAAGACTTGTATATTATTATTTTTGTATTACGACTAATAAGTTTGCTTCTTAATAGTCTACTGTTGGCATAATATTGCCCTATTTCCTATATTTTATTGGACCTGCTGACTGTGTATCGTTACAGTTGCAGTTAGTTTTCGGAGTCTTAAGAGAAACGCTTTGGAAATTCTACAAAGTACTGGCATAACCGCTCTTCTGTACGATCTGGAAACCTGGGCTACTACGAACCCCGGTCGTGGCAGAAATCAAACAGTGGATGTGAAGTTTTGTTCCCCGTGCTTAATATGTGTAAGGGAAGGTCGCTTTCGAACATCAGAGACGGTCTGAATCTATAAGCAACCGGGTCAAGCGATTGGAGCGTGTGCGCAGAATGCACGAAGTTGCGAACTTGTAAATAAGCGCATAAGAAAAAATACTACTCTCCAAGGCAGTTCCCTCGTACCTGCTCAGTACGGCCCGCTCTTCGGTTCGTTAATTTTTAAAATGGCTTTTTAATAGTTTTTTTCAAAGTACGTAGTTGTAGACACTGAAAATTGTTTTCCTTTTATTTATTTGATAGAAAATAAAAGTAATGTAAATGTAAGAACTATCGACGTCTTGACTTTTGTGTGCGTACTTGCGCGTGCGAGCGTTTGAGTTCGTTTTACGATTTTATAAAAGTCAATTTTGCCAGTTCTTTTTTAAAAATGTTTGCTATCAAATAACTAAGGTTGTAAAAATAACTCATTATGGAAACAGATCTATAAAAAGAATGTAAAAATTGTAGCATAGTATTAATTAATTTTAATAAAGGACTTTTAAATTAATTACATATGAAACATTAATATTTAAGTAAATAAAATGCTAAAAATCAAAGTATAGAAAATATAACAAAAACAGTGACAAAAAGAAGACTAGTCATTTTTTGGACATTTATATAGAATGAACGACAATAGGTTAACAAATCAGATCTTCAAATATCTGTGGAGAAAGAAGTCAACATCAAGTTGGATTAAAGAAGTCAAAAAGGATTTATAAAAAATAATATAAACGCAGAAGAAGCATTTGAAAGAGAAGTTTTTCGGGCAAAAGTGTTAAAAATGGAAAGAGTCCAGGGTAGGAGAGAGAAAAACGCAGGTTCAAAGAGGACTGAAGACAGGAAGAAGAGACATTGACAATATTAAAGAATATTGTAGAAAAAGAAAAGAACAAAGTATAAAGAACTGAAATTGGCATGTGATCCTCAGATGGCCGATACAAATAGAAAAAAAAAATGCTAAAAGGTACGTACATATTTATATATAATATTGTGATATTATTCAATGTATAAAGTATATTATTATTTATATATATAAAACATATTCTCCCACATATTTTACAGGTCTATGGTACGATCGGATACATTTAAAATGCAGCCAGCCCCTCACTGTTCCTAAGTCGTCACCGATTCGGCGCAATATCCGATTTGGGTTTGACAAGGCAGATCCAAGGGAAAATTTACTTTGGTGTAAGTTCGGTGTTCATGCGTCATATGTAACCCACGAGCAGTTAACGGGCTAAGTAGCGGTGACTTGTGTTGTTGGCCGATTGACAAAACGAACCTTAGATTGGTGAGAATTTCCGTGTTGACAGCAAAGCAACCCATTGTTTTGTTTCATGTTGCGTGCGTTACAGGTGTGTGTGTGTCATGTTGACTGGTTAGTCAGAGATATCGCAAGTTAGTCAGGTAATGAGGTTATCCACTATTGTGGCGAACTGCTCCGTTGTCTTTGTTGGTCCAGTCCTCTTCCTGTTCTGTTCGTCCATGAATCCTGTTTTATAGCATTGTCCGCAGAAAACTAAATCGAAAATATGGAAAATACGCCATACCCGAGCCCCCATGCAGTCGACTGCAGTCTCCATAAACCGTCCCACCACAAACACGCAACGCCCCTCTTTCCTCGTAAACCGCCTGCTGGCACTTGTCAATTATCACATAGAAACAACCGATAAACACCTCAGCTTCCTACCTACATTAATCCCCTAGTCTGCTTATACCCTAAATCCACTTTTCAACAACCACGCCCCCCCTTAAATGAGGCCCCACCGTACCATTGACGCCATATTGACTCTTCTTCTTCTTCTTCTTCTTCTTCTTCTTCTTCTTCTTCTTCCGCACTAGAGCCCAACGTGAGCTTTGGCTTCCAACACCAATCTCCTCCAATGTCTCCTATCCATTGCCATCTCAGTGTAACCCCTCACATCCATTCTTCTGAGATCTTCTAGCACGTCATCCAACCATCTTATTCTAGGTCGGCCCCTCTTTCTGTTTTAATAAATTTGGTCCCTCAAACGTTGACGCCACACTCCGTCTTTATCGTCGAGCGCTGCTGCGTCAGACCGTTTCACAATTCTAGTTTGGCACTAACGCAGTACAATAAACCCTATACCCTAATTGGCTGTTCTTACACTACAATCACAACTACACATGATCTCCACTTAGATCTACTTGGTACCTCCGCCTTGTAAACGGCCGGCTTGCACTGGTGTTCGTCTCCCAAAAATTCCTAATCCAAACTTGGCTGAAGAGGGCTTGTCCCCAAAACAGCCCGAGACTTGACCGAGACAAGCCTCAAACAGCACGAAAAAGTGTCCGCAGAACTCATTTCGTACAAACATTAAGTGTTATAAATAAGAAGTTTTTTTACGTTTTATAGTGTCGATGAGTTGTATCTGCATGTTTAGTCTTCTTAATACCTCATTGTTGGTTATTCTGGGTATCCATTTAATTATAAACACTCTTCGGCATGCCCGTGTTTCGAGGCCTGGAGGTTTCATATTTACTCCTTGTAAGGCGTCATCGTTTTCGCATCCACGCAGCAACACATCATAATATTTTGACGTTCTAGTCACTCGGACGGAAGTCGGCAGCTTTAGATTGCATTGCATTTGTCGCAGGTTTATGAATTCTGTTGTTGCTATTTTAATTCTCTTTCTGATTCAGTTGGATCGATTTTCCATTCGCTAGTAGGTGCAAGTGTGTTTTAACGGTTGATACTGTAGTAACTCTAATAGAAATATCGATTTTTTAATCATTTTTCTCGGTAAATACATGCGGGTTTTTGTATTCGTGGTATTGATTGGGAGATCACGTCTTCGCTAGCTTCTAAGAGTATTTCTATTAGCGATTGAAGACGTTAGGACGATTGCTAGTACTTTTTTATAAACTTTTTGACTTCGAATAGGTCTTACGCTTTCTTCCATTATTGACGCCACGAGCCTTACGAAATTGCGTTACCAAAGATTTTCAGTTCAAGGTTAAATGACATCACCGTGTGCCCCGAGCGCGTCCGCCATTTTGTGTAGGTTTGGCCTCTTCCCGTGCGCAGTAAAATTACCACAGTTTATACAGTTAAAATAATTAGCATGAAACGGGTGTGTGGTTGCGCATGCGGGTGTCAAAATACGTTTGGTGTCAAAATTGCGCATGCGTTATTTGACGCGAACCTTTCGGACTAATTATTTTGTATTCACAACAGCTGCATGATTGGTAATCACGTATGACACATGATGGTCACTTCACAGTCCACTTACTGCACTGCAATCCCTACCTTCCACTACGATCTGCGCGACCGTTTTCACGTCTTACTATTTCATCTGTAGTCAGTATAGCTCGAGACACTGACGCGATAGTTTGGATTGCTAGGTGTCGTTACATTCGTCCGAGGTCTATCAGTATACTAGACAATATATATATATATATATATATATATATATATATATATATATTAACAGTGATAATATTTGAGTTACATTGTGAAAGACTTTGAGAACTTGTGTGATTTTGTAAAATGTCGCATTGTAGATTGTATGAATATAAAAAAGTTTCAAAAGTATCTCAAACATCAAAAACAAGAAAGAGAATGTCGAGAGGAATTCAAAATGCCCAAAACGATCAATTCCGAACGTCAGACGGCTTACAGACAACGAAAGAACGTGGTGGCGCCCGATCGTCAGGAGGCGCAACCAAGTACACCTATTCCTCCCGACTACTTTATGGATACAGATATGGCTGAAAACGTTACAGACGACATAGCCGAGCCCATGGAAGTCGGTGATGACCTTGAGAATGTTAATAGAAGGCATATACAACAAGCGTGTTGGGGAAACGAGTCAGACAAAATGTGGCAAGCTGCAACTAAACACATTATTGAAGTGTTCTTTAACAATGAATTTGGATTCTCTCGTGATGGTTGTGAGACCACCTGTGGTTTCAGAAGGACGTGATGGTTGTTATGGTAAAGTCAGTTCCGACACTTAACACCGAGTCTCCGCATGAGAACGTCGAAAAGTTTGACATATGTACCTATTGCCGCAGTCACTTGTACGAAGGCAAAATTCCACCGCTGTCGACATCAAACGTCTTTAAACATAATACACGCGGAGAACGCTAACAAAATGATTGTGAACACAGACGTGCCGATGATAATCACGGGAGATTGCAACATCGATCCTCAAACGATTTACAGGCTATCGATTTCATGAAGACAGCCCGACGTGGTTGTGACGACGCGATCGCCAACCACGCTGGGAAACTATCGATTTGACTTTCGCAAGAAATATTACCGTCGATCTCCTGCTGCGTGTGAGCTATTTCTTGTACCGCAGACCTATCGTGAAAAGATCATTCTCAATCTAGATTAAGTTATGGTATACAAGTAGCTTGTGTAAATTGAAAACTGAATAAATAAATTTCTTGAAACTAAATTTGCACTCACTCATTTCTAAGCCTAAAACTTGCGCCGTGGCTCCGACACAACTCCGCAGTTTTTTTTTTTTTTTTTACTATGTTAACGTCGGCAAATTACTGTTCTGTTTGGCTACAAAGATGGGAAGTAAGTAATGCCATTCAGCACCAGCCGTTGTGTCATTATTTTTGTGATTGGCGTAAGTCATTAACTCGAGACATGACGAATGCTTTTTTCTGTAGAAATTTGACGCGACAGTGCCGTTTTAACTTTCTATTTAATTTACTTGCTGCCTACGTATTACTTGGGCTCCCCTTCTCTGACTCTCTGAAGTCGTAGTGTTACGTATACACGTAAAAATTATGTTTAATGGACAACCGTTTTTCAGTGGACATAAGTTTGAGGACTCGGTAAAATACGAAAATTTCAGTTTGGATAGTCTCTTACTCGCGCGTGTGTGTAATTTTACCGAAGTTCGCTGTTGTTCTCATTTTTATCTTGTTTCGACGTCCATATCAGTCTTCCATACTACATTTCGCTTAATGTCTTCTTAATTAAGTTATCGAACTTCACACACACACACACACACACAAGCCTTTCACTTTTTTTTTCGAGTTAGATTTCAGGTCACTACATGTCACTACATGTGCGTTTACAGCATTTATAGCCTGTGTTAATCGTGAACTATTATTTGTTTTTAATGTTTTTTTCAGATTAGGTGAAGTACAATTTTTTCATTCTCGTTTCATTCGTTTCAAACTAAATTTCCCCTCGAAATTTACGCCAGCTTTCCGCAGACGTTCACGGTATTTTTATCGCTCTTTTAATTGTAAATTTAAAACTTCTCTTTCACGTCAGTAGTAATACACTGACAAGAAGTTGGTTACATAACGATTCAGTGCCAGGAAGAGATACTTACTTATTTCTATTCTTATCGTCGCGGTTGACAGGATTGTAAAATGGCTGTCCGTAAAATTGTTGTTTGTGAATAAAATGCTACTGTTTGAGGTTGTAAACTTGATGCTTACAGACTCGGTCGTTTTCCGAAGCCGACGTGTTAAGCTTACTCTAGACAGGTGTAAATCTTTATCTTAACCTCAATTTGTAAGGTTTCCTTTGTGTTGTTTCCATGGCTTCGTTAGTTAAGGTTGAGCCGTGTGCGTACTACTTTCCTCAGAACCTTCCGTTTTAGTTATTTACACGGTGTCTCAGATAACGTAGCTATTGACGCTGGAGACTTTTTTCAGTCCTGGCAAGGGAACGTTGATTTGTACGTTGTGATGACCTCAACAAATGTGACGACCTTGTGTGATACGATAACGTGTTTGTTGCCTACAGTCGGATGTAACTTTTGTAAACTTCACTTCCTTATTATTAAACGTGGTAGGCCCTGTAAAAACTGAATACGGTAAGTACGAACTGAATAAAAAGTTTTGGATTTCTTCTTCTTCTTCTTCTTCAGGCTGTGAACCTTACAATCCGTTGTGCACTCCTTGGTCCGACTTTCTCCATCCGGCTGTTTCTGTTGAGTGTACCAATAAGGAAACTCTCCTGACCGCGTACGAGCGCTGTGCAGGGAAAGGTTGATGTTGGGGCTGCCATCTCACTGCTTTCGACCTCGCAGGATTTGTGTAAGGTTTTCTCCCCTAGACGAGTTGGTCTACGCCGACCTCCGGAGTCCCATCCACCCCTCAAATAACGATGAAAGAATTAGTGAGGATAGGTAGACACCGTGGATAGATAGATGGGTCGTTGTGGTACATACTTCGTCTGGGTCCTCGGCTGAGACCTGTACGCCAAGGTAGGAGGCTCTACCAGTAGCTACGCTACCACTGGCATAGCTCTCAACCTCATTAGACCACGCCAACCTCCTCGCCCGCACGGACAGTGCTACGGTATGGCGTTGTCCCCTGAGAAGGTTTTGGATTTAAAATTAAAAAAGCGACGAAAATACCATGAACGGGAATGTGCGGAAGGCTTTCGATAGGAAGTTTAGGTCGAAACCATTTGTAGTGCTATCACAAATCGAACAAAATACACAATACCTGGCTTCATATTCGCAAATAAGCCTTTACGAATTCAGACAACACTATTTCGCTTGGTAGAACGTTTTCCAAGCTCTTCAGCATAATTTTTTCGGTAAGCCTATACGTAAATACGCCACTAGATGGTCGCGCCTTTCCTTACGTATCACGGTGTCTATCCACACCCTCTTTGGCCAAAACTAGTGGAAACCATTTAAGCACTTTCCGCTTTCGTATAAAATAGCTAAAGTGCATAGCCAGATTTTTGTAAAGAGTATAGTTGTGATGTAAAGTATTCATAATTTGTTGAAATTATTATTATCATCCACCGGGCTGTTAGGCCGTGGTCTACAGTTGTCGTTATCGAGAAACGTTTCGGCCACACTACAGGAGGCCATCCTCAGTGTCTAGATTGGTATGGTGTCCGCCAATTCACCTCAGAGATGAGGTAGAGACTAGCTAGCTTAACAACTTGCATATTCGTGATTTGTTTATTACTGAAAATTGTTAACAATTATCATAATAATTTCATTTCATTTGCAAAGAGTACTATCAGATTTAGTTGAATGTGAAACTGTTGATTTCATGTTGAATATTGTCCTAACTGCCAAATATTAGGTTCATTATTTTATTTTATTAATAATAATTGTTAATACTATAAACAGTTGTAATCATTGATTTGAATTAAGGTTAAAAAGTATTATTTCAGTTGGGATTAATTTTGAAATGTTAAGGATCTATTTTCTAGCATGGGTTGGTATTTAGTATAGTCTGTATAAGGTTTCAGTGACTGTACAATAAATGTATGACAAAATTGTTGGCTATAACAGCTAATCGGACCTATGAAAGATTTTTTGTTGAATTAAATGTAGAACAAGGATCTTAATAAACCTTAACTTGTCACTGCTCACAGTATGTGGTGAGCAGGTAATTCCTAGTGATGTGAATGTAATGAACATTGTAAACTTTAATAATGGGAATATAGATATTATTATGATTATCTCATGGCAGTGTCATACTGATTACAACTGTGTAGAAACAATATTAGCACACCGACAACGTTGCATCGATCAAATATTCGTAAAAACTATTTCCGGTTTTCGGACGATTCGTCCAAATTTAGTAGTTACGATTTTCTTTAATTTTATGTCATAGGATTATTTGCTACAAAAATGTCTAATCCAGGAAGGATTAGGTAAATTCACAAAAGTTATCAAACTCTAATCCAAACTTTATTATCCAAACAATCCTAACAACACATTATTTATAAATTTAAAATTGTATGTTTATAAATCGGTTACATGAAAACTTAAACGTTGCAGTAGTAACATCATAGTTAGTGTCTGTCTACTGGTTCCCAGTAATTCTTCCTGTTGGTTTCTTTCTGGGACAAATCTCGCCCAGTACAGCTTACCGTATCATGGTGTTTAACCAGGTCACAGGTCCAGCTTGCAAAGCCTGTAGAGAGGTTGTGGCCATGACTCCCACGCTGCCCACTTTACGTGTTGGGAGTGGTTGACAGTAGCCTAGCCGATTGTCGCCAATGACCATCTGTTTATTGTCATTGTCCTGTCTAAACTGTTTTCAGTTGTGGACAGATACTCCATTGGATATCGTAGTGACGTAATATTGCTGTCTCAAGTCTCCCTCCTATCTTTAGTCTGTTCCTGAGCTGGAATCTCGCTGGCTCCCTCTCTCCCTCCCTCCAACTCTCTCCCCATTAGAACAAATTTGTAGGTACTGCGTTGGAACAGCGTATATCACGTTTTTAGTTGTCAGGCTTTGGCAATTTATCTTATGTAGAAGACAAAGAAATGAGTAACAAGATTAAATAAATTTAAACCGGTGTGTAGTAGGCCTACAATAGGAAGAACCCTTAAGAATAAGATACTAAAAGAAACCCAGCTAAAATTTTATAAGGTGATATAAGAAAGTTCTCTTCTTTTATTTGACTCTCAGTTTTAACTCGGCCGTTTTCTCTGTCTGTCTATTTATCCGCGTATTCGGGGTATGTTTCACTTTTGAACGCGTTAACCGACTTTCGTAAAATATGGCATGCGTGTCAGTACTTTTACCCACAGAACTCTGTTGTTTTTGAGATTGATACCACAAAAAATAGGGGGGCAAGAGGTAAAAATCTGAGGGATCAAAATTGTGAAAAAATCGCAAAAAAATGTTAACCAGAATCTGAATATAGTATTCATTTTGGAAAAATTAAAACATTTTTGGACTTCAGGGGCCCAAAAAGTGGGTGCAAATTTTGATAAAGTCGCAAAAATTCATTTGCGGGTATCAAATGAAAGAGAATTGAAGATCTTTAGATGGACAAGCAGCTGTGGAAAATTAGAATTCAATCGATTCTGTAATCTTTGGTTCCGGAAAGTGTGTAAACATTGTATAGCCAGAATACAAAAGAAAAAAGAAAAAGAATTTTAATTTACATCTGGATGTAGAATTAATTCTGAAAATTTCAAAATTTGAAAAAAGTCTGAAAATCCAGCAGGGTGCCAGACTAAAAGGAATTGCAACCCAGATCCGAACGTTTCTGGTTTGTAGTGTTTATTGTGTGATTGTGTGCTGTACAATTGTTATAGTATTAAAGAAATAATATAGCAATTGAGATTTTTGTAATTTTTCCCGTAATTAAAAAATTATTTAATATCGAAATTTATGTAGTAATGTACGTATCATACTTCGTTCAAAATGGGGAACGAGATCTGCAGCTCAGGGAGCATATAGTAAGTATAATATAATCAGTTCCTGCATCATCAGATTTCGAATGTTATAAGTTTACTGATTTTGTGGTACAAGTCAGGTTACATAAAAAAAAATTAATTTTTGTTTAAATCATCATTATCGTATTAATTGTAGCAATGATAATTGTAATTATTTTATGGACATAGTGGCCCGTAGTTCATTGTTAATAAACAAATTAATTACATTATATTTGTCGTTACTATTGGTATAAGGATGCTGCTATTACAGCGTGAAGACCGCCTGGAAAGTAATATACGATTGTTATATTACTAAAGAAATAGAAGAGTAATCGGAATTTTTGTAATTTTCCCCATAACTGAAGAATTATCGAATATCGAAATATTAGCAGTTCATTAGCATAGTTTATTATTAATAGGCTTATGTCATATTTATTATTTTAAATTGCATACCGTATGTTATTATTTTTCTGTAATCAAGTATTGTGGTTGGAAGTCGGTTAAGCGACAGTCGTTTAATTGATCCCATTCTAAAGTGTATTGTAACAGAGAGCGATTAGCGGTAGTTAGTGACATACAGACAACCAATCGTCTGTCGTTCCGTTTTGTTTCTGCGATGCCAAGCGGAAGTCAAGACACAGGCAACTTGTTTTTTGTACGTTACCGACAACTAACACAGATTCCATACCAGACCGCACGTGGATAGAAAGTAGGTACACTCCAACTCTTACGCCTATGTACCACCTATCCTGCCACACCATTGTACTTGTTCTGCCTCGTGGAATATGTTTCCCGACCATCGTTTACTGGTATTCTGTCTGCCTACGCCGCCGTTTCAGTGTTCAATTCCTCGTAATCGAGAATTTAATTTTCGTTTCCACAGATTGGAGGACTAAAGTAGAGCTATGCTAAACTAGTATTTGAAAATAACAGGTACGAACGATACCGTTCCAAAAAAATAACACATACAAATACCTGTTATTATATACTTTTTATACATATACATGTATTATATAATTTGTTATAAGAAATAAATTGAAACTAAAAGTATTAACAGTGTTGCATTACACTGTGACTTTATTAAGCTGTTACTGTTTAAAAGAAAATAAGAAACAAGAGAATTTATATGCCTATCTCCCTGTGGGAATACTAATTTACGTTTTCAGTAGCAGTAAACAAACTGACATAGATTTAATTTTAAATTATTGATTCAATTTTGGTTAGACAAATCAGTTGCGAAACTCAGGTAATGAAATTTAGAGTGCACGTAATAGTACAACAAATAATGTCAAAAAAAATTCGCGTCAGATGTGCAGTGAAGTTAAAATCATCTCCAAAATCACATTAAGAAAAAGTACTATATGGCCTAGATATCAGCCACTATGTAGGTTAGAACACAATGCAATTCGGTTTTTAAAAATTTACCAAGTTGGTGACTAGTATATTATATAATTTGTTATTATAATCTGTATTATATATCTGCATAACACACGAGAATAAATGTAACATCAGTAGGCCTATGCATATTTTTCATTTATTAAAAACAGCTTCGTCTCTTTGGCATAGAGATATTCCGAACCTCGTTGTTTTGCGTCGTTTCGTACTTACATGGCAATCGGCACGTGCGCAGAATCAAGTATTCACCACCAATAACTGTGACTTTGTACTCGTTTATTCCTTAGTTGCGTAGGGAAGTCCCGCGACTCGGAACCGACAGGCAGCGAGTAATCGGAATGGGTATTACAACTTTTCAGTCACTGTTATATCCGTTCCACAAAAATAATCGTTCCAAAATACCTGTTATAGGTATATCGCCCCACCTCTAGTACGGCTACGTAAACGAATACTACATAAATGATCTAAAATGGATATGAATGAGAGAGGGCATATGAAGAAGTTTTTTACGGCCACTTGTACTTTTTAGTCGACTATCTTCCAATACTTCTCGCGCAAAACATTAATATAAATTTGTTGTATTTCTATAGCCTTATTTTGTTGTACCCGATTCCGGTGTCTTCTAGGTCAGCGATTGAAATAAAACACTCGTATCACTGTCGACACCTTATTTATTTACGCCAATATCACAAATAATTTTTCCATAAATAAAAAATTAATATAACACACAAAACACGGTTTCGATCCACAACTGTGATACCGAATATTAACACAGCCGTAATTTGTACAGCAAAAAGATAACACAGAAATATAATATTGATCCACAAACGTGATATAAAACACATGCACTAACTCTGTAACTCCCTAATTGAACTTTCAATCTAAACTAAAACTTTTCTTCGTCTCTTACTTTTGTATGTACACTAAAAACTCCTTTATCCGAAACAAAATTTGTAGAAATATTAAAAGACATTGAAGGATCCACACAGTTACAAGAAGAAGACTTATCCGAGTGGATGAATTCGGAAAAAGACGATCCTGGATATCAGCTGTTTACTGATGGCGAAATTGTTGCGCAATGTTCACAACAGCCCGGTAGGACAAAAGCTCTGACGATGAGGTGGAAGAGAAAATGGGAGTCAACCATACACAGGCAACATCAATGTTTGAAGAGCTACTGTCGTATTTGGAGTGACAAGTCGAAACTTCCCCTGCAGAACTTCTAACAATGAAACGACTTCGAGATCGGGCAGCCAGCAAACGAGCTTGAAAGCTTAGCCAAAAACTACGATCATTACGGAACGAACAAGCAATAGGACTGTTCCAGTACTGTAGAAACTATAATTTACAGTGCGGTGCCGTTTTGTAGTTTATTGTGTGATATTCACTGTAAGTAACTTTTAAATTATTATTATTAAGTAAAGTTACTGTACTTACATATGTATTATTATTTTAATAGAAGTTTCCGTTTATCCGAAACGGGCACGGTCCCATCAAATTCGGATAAACGAGTTTTTAGAGTAGTTGGTAATGACGTCATTGACAAATATGCGTCATTTGTGGATAACTACTTTCTACTGTAGTCGAGTATAGTCTACGCTTTTCTAGAATAAACTTCGCTACCTGTAAATGTATTGTACATTTTTACAGAACATTAAATAGTGTGCATCAATATATACACATAAGTTATATATCAATTGTGGGTAATGTAAATACCCGTGAGTAACATAAACTACGAACTAACCTATGTATTATTTTAATAGTTTTATTAATATGACAACTGGTTTTAAGAATATCAATCAAAATATCACTTGGTATATCATACAATATTCATAATGCTACTTTGAATGTGGGTTGTGGGTCTCTATTATACAACAAATAATTAGATTGTAACAGGCCACCTAAGTATGATTTGTCTCGGTAGCCACCATTCTGTAGCGTGAGTACAGACCATCTGATAAAATCATGTTTCCAAAGGTATTTCCAGTCCTTTCCGGTAAAGTTGTTGAAATATTGTCGCATAATTATTTTACATTTGTTAATTTCTACAGCCATTTCTGTGTTTTCCTCGTAACGATTTTTTATTTAAAATTTAACTAGAAAATAAAAAACGTAATCCACTATTTGAAATGGCTAATAACCTTCGAGTATTACCGCGTTTTCAAATAGGTGTAAATACCACCATGATCTGAGATGCGTGTATTGGCAGCCATTTGAAGTAGTGAATTGTGACTTTTTCTTTCTTGGATTAATCGTCTAGATCAGGACGTCTAGGCTCTTTTTTTATATTAAAAAGTAAGGTTTATCAAATTATTATTGTTGCTTTGAAGTGATGACTGTTTTATTAACTTTGGTATGACGCGACTGTTTCATAGTTTTTCTTTGGTGGGTTTGCCACTGATGATTCACACCAGTCCTATATTTCGAGAGGTTTACGTCTCTCTTTATCGAGGAAACGCAAAAGCGATGTCAAAAATAGAACAAATTGCGGTGGATGCGAATAAATAAGTAACTGGTATGTTCCCGGAGCTACAGAACTCGCTCACTATTTTAAACGAAGTAGGCTACGTGTATTACTAGAAAAATTATATTAGATAATTTTTTAATTGTTAGAAAAATTACAAAATCCCTATTACCCTACTAATTTTAGTTTAGTAAAGTAACAACTGTAGAGCAGTCATACAATAAACGCTAAAACTTCACAAAAAATCGAATTTCTGTTAAAATTTCTTTTAGTCTGTCACCCGGCTGGGTTTTTGGTCCCAAAGAATTTTGAAATTTCGAAAACTGTACACTATTTCAGTTGAATTTCGGTTAAAATTCTCATTAATTTGATATCCCACATGAAATTTGCAATTTTATCAAACTTTTGCCCCAGCTCTTGGGCCCTGGCGTCCCAAAATTCTGAAATTTCCAAAAATTGAACAACATTCACGTTTTAGTTAAAATTTCTTTTAATTCGACACGGCATACATACATTTTTGCTATTTTATAAACATTTTCACCCACTTTTTTACCCACAGTTCACAAAATTTGAATATTTCAAAATGAACACTAAATTCATATTTTGGTTAAACTTTCCTTTAATGTGATACCACACATGGACTTATGCGAGTTTTCAAAATTTACATCCCTCACATTTTTTTCTTCAGCCCCCTTATTTTTGGAGGGATCAATCTCAAAACCAATAGGTTTCTGTAGGGCGAAAGTACGGACACGCGTGCCAAGTTTTACGAAAATCGGTTGGTGTCTTCAAAATGATCATGTGATATACTCTAAACAGATAGATAGGCAAGCCAGACAAATGCCAACGGTTGTTCAATAACAAAATACTGATCAGACTTAAAGGTTTAAATCCTCAGACACAAATGAGTCGGTTGGATTGAAAATGGTGGAAGTTAAGTTTCTATAGTTTTGAAATATTTGACGATGTGCAATACCTATTATTAAAAAATCTACATGATTTATATAATATTAATTTTGATGTTTATACTCAAAGACAGTTGTTGTTTCTGAAAATCTTCATTTTTCTAGGCCCTGAGTGACACACCACTATCATTCTAAAATGCTTAAATTTATTGTAAAAAATATTTTTCGTAATGATGCAAAATATTTTACGGTTTGAGAATTTCACGCTAGCAGACTCTTCTACGTTTTCAGTATAACACGTATTTTTCCATTATACAGTACTAATACTATAAATGATTTGCATGTTTTCCTTTGTAAAATTGGATAGTTAAAAAAAGATGGCAAATCAAGTCGCTTAATTTAGAAGACGTTGCTTAACGACAGATTCATTGAAAAACATGACAGACACGCCACGTGTATGATGGATGATTCATTGGACGGCGGCGTCTATCAATGGGAGGAAACGGTGGAATTTCGCCGCTATCTTGTGTGCGTTACACAATAACGCACCTGTATCTCAAGCGCAGACCTTAACACACTTTGGTTCCCAGCAGCGGTAGAAAGCGTATATTGTTGTTGTTGTTGTTGTTTTGTGCACCTGTACTAAACAGAATTGCGGTGTTTTTCTATATCATCGTTTCAAGCGGTGTACGGAAATAGATTTTGCGCGATATGAGGGAACGTATTTGTATCGCTGCCGGAAGAAACGCGTTGTTTTGTACTTTGATTTCGTCATCCCCTCTTTGTAACATCAACACCGTTAAGGGCAGTGTGTCGTAAATAGACACTTAAATTCTCCTCTTCTTCCCATTAGGTGTCCACGTTTTGCAGAGAGCACGCCGTCTTGGGATATGACGTTTTGCAGGATATTTTCTCCTATCTCGAGCCAGTTATCTAGCCCTACCCCTACCCCACAGTGCTCCTCTATTTTCTTCTTCTTCTACTGACATTACAACCCATTATCGATTTTAGCATCTTCAACAATTTTTCTCTATTCGGCCGTCTCATTACACAGTCTTCTCCATCTTCTTATCCCCATATTCCTCATACACCCCTCCTCAACATCCTCGACCCTTGGCCTTCCTGTTGATCTCCTACCTACTGGTCTCCATTCCAGAATTTTTCTGGCCTCTGTGTTGTTCCATTCTCATTGTGTGTCCCAACTAGGCTGTCCTTCTATTCTTTATAAACCTTAACTATGTCAGCTTCGTGTATCACATTATTTATTTCTTGATTCTTTCGTATTCTCCACGAGCTGTTGTTATTTTGGACTGGTCCAAACATTTTTTTCAGTAACTTTCGTTCAAATGTTCTGAGATACTGTTCGTCTTTTTTTGTTAGTACCTATGTTTCACAAACATAAGTTAAAACTGGTCTAATTATGCTTTTGTATGCTCCTCTCCTTTCTACACTTTCTTTATTACTATCTTCTCACTATAATCTGGGGTTTCCTGTTCTCCTTCTACCTTACAGTTTTGCTTCCCACTTTCTACTAGGGTATATTCGATCTTCCATTCTACAGACAAAGGGATGGCAAAACCAACTCAACTGTGAGCTTTCTATCATGTCATTTAGAGCAGTGGTCCCAACTTTTCTAAGTCCCGGACCCACCTTGATCGATTCTACACTTCATGACCCATAAGCATGGACGCCGACTGAATGACTTGTTGAGGCGTGCACCCAATTTATAATCATGTTTTTGCTAACATCGAGTACTTTGAGCTTTATATTACGCTTAAACAATCTATACACATCTAATTATGGAAAACTAATATAATAGATTTTTAAGACACAGTAAATAAATTTGTGAGCCCGACTTAGCGACCCACCAACCGCCCTCTCGGGACCCAGCAATGGATCGCGCACTGTCAGTTGAGAGACGCTGAGTTAGAGGGATCACCGCGAGGTTCTTGTGGGTAGTGAGGCGTCGAATTCAATCTCGTCTTCTTTTGTTTTCTAGTCTTCTAAGAAATCTTACCTCCGTTGGTTGAATTTTGCTTTTTATGCAAACGAACACAACAATAAAACTGTATGACGATGTATAAGGCGATATTTAGTGTCCATATCTTGTTTGGCGTCAGAAGCATTCGATTGAACGTATTTGTATTGAAGGAATAATGTGGCAGTTCATATAGCCTACATACAGGCAGTATGGGTGTACGCGTATTTAGGTTGTGTGAATAGATGTGTGAAAACAGTTTAATATGTATTTTTGGAAATCGCAAAAAATTGAAAATCGTATGCCTTTGAAGTATTTAAGGTGTGTTTTGTTTTTTATTTTACTGGTGGCTGAAAGGAAACATTGGGGGACGAAAATCTCCTCCTTTAATAAACAACTGAAAACCCTAAAACACACCTTGAAAAAAATTGGTTAGTCTGTATACGGCGCATCTGTTGGCAGTAGTAGCCGAAAAAATTAGTAGGCTCACCTTGTAGTCCGTCGTTGTCGCGACTCCTTTGGGGGGGGGGATTTACCGTATTGTATGTGTGGTATGGTATGGTATGCTATGCAGAACAGAACTGATGATTTGGAAAGGACGCACCCACAGACGGAAACAAGTATCACGGTGTGTTGTCAGAGTCACGACCTTGAGGTCATTGATTAACGTATTTGACCAGATGTTGATTACGAATCTATCTTGTTGTCGACACCAGATGCGGGTAATGCTGGGTTACTGTACAGCGTGTCGTTAGGCAAACGCTGATTTAACGAGGGTCATTCAGTAATTGAAGACACAAATAGGTGTAGAGCAACAACGGTTTATTTAATCGATATGACAACTTTATTACTTTTTAAAATAATCCCCAGCAACATTAATACACTTTACACATTTATGAATAAGCTTTATTATACCTGCTGTAAAGAAATCTTTATGTCTTTATGTTGATGTCGCAGCCAGTTTAGGACATTTCTTTTGTTAACTCTTACGTGAGTGTTTGTGGTACCGTGAGTACCGTGAATGTGTATGAAGGCCATTAAACTAATGCTGGGAAGAGGCACAGGTTGTGGCTTAACATAATGTTTAACATAATAATATGTTAATGTTATACATTATATGATGTAATGAAAATATTTCTGTTTGTTTCAGGTAAGAGGCTTGGTTCAGATGTGTCTGTTAAGTGTTGTTGGGTATCGCCGTACGCCTAATATAAGTACAACATGGAGGTACCATGCCCAGGTAATTTTGTGTATATCATATGTGATTATCACATATGTAATAAATTTCTTATGCAAGTACAAAACGTTATTATCAACGCACGTTTTACAGTTTCGTGTCTGTGCCTTCGGAGGTTCACATCTTTCAAGGAATAATCGACATATATTTTGATTATTGTAACGCATTTTTATGTGATCAACCATTTTTACGGTTATAATAAAATTAATAAAGTGAACGAAGAGGATGCAACAACAAGATAATTTTTATAATAAAACTTTTAGTCGCTCATGTTTTATATTTGATCAGAAACTAAATTTTGGATTTCATTTTATCAGAAACTACTGATATCTACGTTATATGATATTTTTAGGTTTGTGTCATTAACGCTATTTAATACTTAGTTTTTATACATCTTACCTGTAATAAGAAAATGTTGTGTGCTTGATGTTATTATAATCAGTTTAATGTCGGATGTATATGCTATATATACTTGTAATTCTGTATAGTGAAGCCATGTGTACACTTTAAAACTGATATTTTAGGAAAGCAGGTGATTTCAACAGTCTAAGATTGACTTTAGTTAAGGTTTAGTTACTAGTGTTTGTCGGACTCCAGATAAATCGTATGTGACTAAAACATTTTTAATTAAATGTTAACTCTTATGAAAGTGCGTGGTACTGTATGAAGGCCAGTAAACTAATGTTGGAAAGAGACGCAGCTCAAATTTTAGAACACATTGGTTGATTGTACCGACGTTATTGTTTGAAAGTGAAGTTTGGGTCCTTACAAAACGAGTGACGGACGCCGAGTTCAGTCAGCGGAATATACGCGCCCATTTCTTTTGACATGGGGATGAAAGGAGTATACGCGCTTCAACTGGGGATGAATCGTACATGACATAGTTGAAGAATACCTCCAGTTAGGTAGGTCTTGCATGTACTCTAGTTCCGATATATAACTCTAAACGGAATTACAGACTAGACCGAAACTTGCCTCCCAGTATCAATCAAACCTTAAAGTAGGCCCCTCAGAAGAGGGAAACCGCGGTGTAGGAACAGGCTGCGGCCCTAATCCTCAGAGCTACCGACGACGAAACGTAGCTTGACAGACACGAGGGTTATTCAGTAATTGAAGAGACACATAGCTGTAGAGGGAAAACTTTTGATTTAATCAGTATGATAATTTTTGTACTATTCAACATAATCCCCAGCAACACTAATACACTTGTCCTATCTCTGAATAATCTTTTTTTATGCTTGCTGAAAAGAATTCTATTTTCGAACATTTTCTTTGACGTCGTCGTTGTCATAAAAACTTCGTACCACGTAACGTCTCCTTGAGTGGGCCAAACAAGTGGAAATCAGATGGAGCCAAGTCTGGACTATAGGGAGGGCGAGGTAGAGTCTACCAAGGCAGTTTATGGAGGTTTCTCGTGTTAACTGATCTGTGTCTGCGTTATCATGCGCCTTTGCGCAGAAATGCAGGACGTTTCCGCATCACTGCCGGTTTTACACTTTATTGGTAAGCATGTCAGAGTAGTATGTACTATGTATTGCCCTCTGATCATGTAAAAATGACAAAAAGCCGGGCCTTCAGCATACCAAAAGATAGTTAACATGAATTTTCCCTCTGATGGTGGGTTCTGAACTTCTTTCTGACAGATGAACTCTCATGCTTCCACTTTGTGCTTTGTCTTTTAGATTCCAGCTCCAAACGATGAATGCATGTTTCATCACATGTTAGAATTCTATCCAAAAATGCATCACCTTCCTGCATATAGCGTAGTTTCAGCTCTGTACACATTCGAAGTCTAGCCTCCTTGGTCAACTCTCTTGGAAGCTATCTTTCGCTTGTTTTACGGTACTTGAGCTTTTGGCTGATGATGTTGTGAACTGTGCCAACACTCGCTTGTAATTTTTCAGCCATACGTTCAACTGTAATCCGCCAGTCTTCTGGCATGACGGTGTCTATGCGAGTTTCAAGCGATGGAGTTGAAACCTCAGCTGGTTGTCCAGCACAGTGCTCGTAGGTTCGACTATTTTTAAACTGTTCTACTCACTTATAAAATTTTGTTGCGACTCATACAGCTTTTCCGTATTGTTTAGTCATATGGGAGTAATTTTTAGTTGGTTTTACACCATCAGAAAAGAAAAAATAGATCACCACACGTTGTTCAACGAATTCCAAAACTTCGTCATCGTTAAATGAAAATTTGAGATTATAAACAAAACAGTTCTAACAGCTGATCAGAACTCATAACAGGGATTCCAACTTACAGCTCTGAAACATCGTAAGGGGCCCTTCGCTCGTTCTGTAAGAAAAAATAGGAAAAGAGAAATTCAAGAAGAGCGAGACCGAGACAAACAGAGGGAGGGAAAGAGGGAGACTAATTTCGTATTTTGAATTATTCGAATTTTTGATTTTTATCTTTTTTCTCTGTTTGTTTTCTTTAATATATGTTACTGAATGTAGGTATATTTACTGAAATATCGGCACTATATGTAACCGTTGACTAAGAAAACAGCCATTCAACGTGATTGCAATCAAATTACAAGAGATTAAATGGTCCTGGCGGCAGCTAAATTGATGAATTTACATTTAATTTGGTAGAGATAACTTTTTTGTAGAACTTTAAGACGGTTTAATAGAGTTGGTTGAAGAGACTGTTCGGTTTTGGAAGGTATGGGCCCCGAAGCTGGGTTCGTATCCGGCACCGTGGTTGCGCTAAGGGCGGTTCTGAGTCAGGTGGGCCCGAGTAGTTGAGAAGGTTGAACAATATTTGTCTTCTGGAAATTTAGTCATGTGCCCAGCAGGACGTAATTTATTTTTAAACGCTTTTTATAAGTTTTAGCTGTTTAGTTTTCTCCGAGCCGGTGTCTTGAAGAGGTTTGAGTCATACGTTCCATTTAAAATACCTGATAACGATTTGTTTATTTAATAAAAATTTCTGTTCTCATCCCGATTTAAGCCGAGTCATTGTGACATATATCCACAATATAGAGCAGATAGTGAGCAAGGTAAATAAAAATCTTCACTGTCGGATCGTGTGTTACAAGTCTTTGATTTTAGTTAGATTTCACACGTGCCCGCCTTTCACTGTCTCATTCATTTTATTTCTTACACGCACGCGCGCGCGCACACACGCACACACGTTTAAGCCAACGTTTTAATTGAAACGTCGAAATTAAATTAAGTGTTTTGCTATATATTACGCTTTGAAAAGAAAATTATTCAAAACTAGATGTGTTTGCAAAGTAGTTACAAATAACACAGTTACAAAGTAGTATTACACGTTAGTTCTCCGAAATTTTCCGATTTCTAGTCATCGTATTTTTCGGTAGTTCCACAAGGCATGCTTACCTACCGCCCCTCTGTCTGCTGTCGTTCTCTCTTTAGTTGGCAGTTCATAATTTATTTTGGAGTTCTGAGTTTGGTCTTCATTGGAATCCACAGCAAATGAAATCAGTAACTAGTCAGCAGCGATACATCTTGCATACAGATTAAGAATGACCTTAGACACAGGGCAGACGGATCCAGCAATCAATTTGGGGAGGGGCAATATGAAAAATTGGGCCATTCTTTTTAATGATCTAAAGTATAAATGATAGGAATAAGTAAAGATAAAAATACAGTATGTTGTTATCAACACAATGGGTTTATTAACGTACTAGCATAAAATCATTATCTATGATTGTCAGTTCATTGTCCTTTTAATATTAGCTTACAGTTTAAAATACACACTACTCATTTAAGTTACGAATCAGCACCGTTGACTAAGAAAACATAGCCATTCAACTTGATTGCAAGCAAATTACAAGAGATTAAACGGTCCTGGCGGCAGCTAAATTGATGAATTTACATTTAATTTGGTAGAGATATTTTTTTTGTAGAACTTTAAGACGATTTAATAGAGTTGGTTGAAGAGACTGTTAACATGTGGTAAACAAAAGTTGACGTGGTGGTAAGTTACAGTGACAACTTAAATTAGGCCTAATTTAAAGTAAAACTATGAACCTTACATAACGTGATATGAATTTTGTATCACATTCACTGTCGCTAAACCATTCAACAATTACAAGACGACGAAAAAATTTTGTCTGAAGTGACTATGGGGGATTCCCCCCCCACACTAGATCCGCGCCTACTTAGACATGATCTCGCTTGTCGGTGAGTAATTATACCTGCTGTGTAGAAGTGTGCTAAGCTAGTATTTGAAAGTAACAGGTACGAACGAAACCGTTCCAAAAAAATAACACGTACAAACGCCTGTACCTGTATTATATATGTAATTTGTTATAAGATATAAATTGAAAATAAAAGTATTAACAGTGTTACTTTACACTGTGACTTTATTAAGCTGTTTAAAAGAAAATAAGAAATACATTTTAATATTAAATTATTGATTCAATTTTGATTAGACAAATCAGTTATGAAACTCAGGCAATGAGTGCACGTAATAGCACAACAAAGAATGTCAAACAAATTCGTGAGATGTGCAGTGAAGTTAAAATCATCTCCGAAATCACATTAACAAAAAGTACTATATAGCCTATCAGCCACTCTGTAGGTTGTAACACAATATAATTCGCTTTTTAAAAATTTATCAAGTTGGTGACTAGTAGGCTATAATATATAATTTGATATTATAATCTGTATTGTATGTGCATAACATACGAAAATAATGGTAACTTCATATGAATTTTTTTAATTTATTAAAAACAGCTTCGTCTCTTTGGCATAGACATATTCTGAACTTCGCTGTTTTGCTTTTTTCAATACTTATATGGCAATCGGCACTTACGCAGAATGAAGTATTCAGCACCAAAAAGTGACTTTGTACTCGTAATACCCGTAGTACTCGTTTATTCGTTAGTTGCATCCCCCCCCCCCCCGGTCCTGTGACTCGGAACCGCGAGGCCGCGAGTAATCGGAACGGGTATTTCGACTTTTCAGTTATCGTTGAATCGGAATAGGCATTTGAACTTTTCAGTCACTGTTATGTCCGTTCCACGAAAATAATCCTTCCAAAATACCTGTTATAGGTATATAGACCCACCTCTACAGCTGTGTAACAGTACGTGTGACCGGATTACGTTCCATATTTCTCCCTTAGCAGGATTAAGAATGTTAGACAGCGCAGCACAGTTTGGTTACGTACCCAACTGGATATCTCCCTCCCAAGAGTCCGTGAGGAGTCATTGAAGGATCACAGGTGATCGTGACAGGCAAAACGCAGATTATATGTTAGCTTCATACTCTTTGTTGACATACATTTGAATTATGTCGGTGAACGTGTTTTCGCGTAGCCGGTCAGTGACGGGCGGACGCTAAAACGCTCTGCTGGAAGAAAAAGTAGATTCCTGAGGGGACATGCATGGTTGGTTTCCATTCACCGACTAATGATGAAAGAACGTTTACGACAAGGTAGCTGGCGCGCATGCGTACACTAATTATACGACGTTCGTTTGTAATCACCGATTTATGCAGTGAAAGCGAACGTAAACGAGGGAAAAATTACTCCACCGCGCCGTCGAGCAATTAAAACTAAAAGTTGTGAAGAGTGACTGGGGGTGGTAGTTAATGGCTTTGTAAACGAAGACGGACGGACGGTCGTATGCTTTTGTGGCGTGGCGGTGTTTGGTTTGAAACCCGCGGTGTACACTACGATAAAAAGGTAAACAACAGTCTTGCGAAAGGAAACAACAAACTCCCGTCGGCGGGTATTGCTCAAGTGCCTGGGTATGACATGAATGTTAATGATTCTTTACATGGTAAATTTTATAGCATGCTCTATACAATCCATTAAGTTACACCAATGATTTTTAATTGTGGAAAAGGATATTTGTTCCTCCCGTTAAGACTAATAAAAAACTAAGCTGCGTTGCAAAATAGAATAGGAAAATAAACGTTACCGTACTGGTAATTTGTGAGTTAGTAAATGAATGAGACTTTGCGTGAAACAATACATCCGAAATACGCTTCGGGAAATAAAATGGAAACCGAACTCTATGTAGATACTGTAACATTATTGTACCGGCCAGATACTGGCACAGTGTGCCTACTTTTCGTGTTTTGTGGAAACCCCGACGACTTGCTGAAGGATGACAGGTCATCGTGGTAGACAGAACGTAAGTCAAATTTTTTACCTTCATGCTGCCTTCAGCGAAGTTGTAATAAAAGAAGTAGAAAATAAAAAAAATAATGGATTCGCAATGTCGACACGCCTAATTCGCCTTTTCGTTGTCCTGTAACAGTTAAAAGTTTGACAAAATAGACACATACAGAATTGAATAGGTCTATTAACGCCACATTCAGAAAAACGGACACATGGTATTTAGTTATCTACAAACACTGGTCACGCAAAGTGCCTCGAGTTTTGCGAACAGCAGTTTTCACGCGGGTTGTTTGAGGTATGAAAATCGTTTCAAGGATTGAGTCGAAATTAAAAAGCGAAAAAATGCATATAAAGAATGGCAGAATATAGACTTCCAAAAACAATGTTGAATTGACAACACAAAGGCAGAAAGATGCCAGGAGGCCAAGAAAAAGCTGAAGAGAAGGCACAGATAGGGAAGGGGGGGGAGAGAGAGAGAGAGTGATGATATGTTATGGAATGACCGAAAAGATGAAGACTAAAAAAAGGCCGAGAAACGTTGCAAATTGATCTATGATGATGATAATAAATTGTTAGACCTAAAGAGTGGAGGACAAAGGCGCATATGTACCCTACTATCATGACATATAAAGCCATCCATTTGACACTCAGGTACCATAGTCAAATTGAGTGTCAGTTTCTTGTATGCACGGCTCTGAACCCTGCGTAGAGAGTTTACAAGGCAAGCATTGCATTCGTTGGTTTGCCATCGCTTTATGAAGTGGTGTGTGGCCTCGTCTGTGAACTCTTCTCTTCTGACGTTCGTTGTCCCATTGTGATACGGTTTAGCGTGCACAATGGTATTTTCACGTTCGGCCCGTCTCGGCGGACTGATAGATAAACTACCACGGTAAAAACGTCGCGTGACTTGCACAGTGTAACGTACACGACACTGTCTGATAACAATGTGATAATGACGCGGGGCCAAACTTACTCTTTGTCGGCTGTTTCGCGCTCATGTTTCATATAAACGACAAAAGCATTTCTGCTAAACTAATTTATACGGAATAAGTGTCGTAAGTACAGTATATCGTATAAAAACGCGATGGGCGTATTTTAATGTGACAAAACACACACACACACACACACACACACACACACACACAAAGCGCGAGCGCGCACGCATAGAGCTCATATTACAAAGTAACAATGCTAGTTGGACAATGAAATGTCTCTACTTTATAATTCGATTAGCAGACTTTATTTGGGGCATCTACTGAAAATGTGGACGATTAGTGGGATCTTAGCAGAAATCTAATGTTGACTGTGTTGATTAAACGTAGTGAAACTTGCAACGTCAGCTGAGCCTGTATCTTGTATGATGTAAACTACAGTAAATTAAATGGCTACAGTGCCTCTAACGACGTTCATGAATTTTACACGTTACAGACGTTGGTCAGTCAGTACTACTTGTGTATTTTATGGTGGCCGGCAACCTTGGCGAAAGTGATAAAATGCGCAGAACCCTGTTTTTCGTCAGTGTAACGGCACATCTCGCTGAGTGCGTAAGTGTTGATTCGTCTCAAAAACATTTACCGTATAAGCCTGTATTTCATTTAATTATTATTTTCAACACAAAAAACATATTTTACGCTACGAAAACTTTATCAACTTCTTAAGTCTAGTGTAAACTTTCAAGGTACCTTATCAACATGTAGCTTATTAGCTTATTTAACATATATAAGGCAAGTTATTATAAACTAAGGGTTTAAATGAAAGAAGATTAGAAATAATAAAAATGTATTAAATAATTTTAATACAAAAGATAAGGGCAAAAAGAATTGAATATCTCAGGAAATTAAAACAATTCAGGACAGATAAGAAGTCAATACTAGTAATTATTTATTATTTACATTATATAACAAATAACATTGTTCTGGTATTACAAATACGTATTTGATGCAATTTCGAGTAATACCGAGTAAAATTACAAACACTAGTTAGTTGAATGAAATTCGAAAATGTTAACAGTGAAAACCCAATTTGTAATAATTAAATACTTAAGGGCACCCATAACGCCGACTGTAGCAACAGGAAAAAGACGGACGTTTTTGACAACTGAGCACACTTAGTCTCCCCGCTACCCTAACTTTTCGCGCAGCTATGAAGCGGCCACCGTAAAGTAACGCGATTGTAGGAGCCAAATGTTTGTTTTTTCTACTGGCATTGCTTATGATGCGGTGTGGAATCGTTATTTCATCACAGTGAATTTGAACGTTTCTAATATTTCACAGCCGGCTTCGTTGTCTCAACCGCTTACACCATTCTTCCCTGGTCTCTTGCTTCTGGTTATCTCTTGGCGCACCACCGCCTTATCTACTTCGTTTCTCCCTGATCATCCTCACTTCATTCTGCCCATGCAATTTTAATATGTTACTTTCGATGTCCGTCCACCGGGAAGCCTTTTCTTTCGTACCCGTACACATTAATAATCTCTACCATACCATATTACCTTTTGTGTATCCCTATCGGCTGTTTCTATTTCCAGTCGTATTTTAATTTTCTTTTCAGTAATTTAATCCGTCCGTCAAACATTACAGCTTTTCTCCAGAAACTCTGCTTCTCTTGTTTTGATTTTGTTCACGTACTTTTTGTTTAATGCTTAACATTCTGATTCATAGTTTCGTTTCCTGTTTTTTTCATGTGTAGTAGTGTCTTCAGTTTTTGTATTCCCCACTTCTCCTTAACATGATGCCAAATATGGACTTATTTGGTCTCCTCCAAGTTTCACTGTTCTCTCCACTAAAGGGATAACATACGGAACGTGTAAACTGTGCAGGAAACCAATTTAGTGAATAATTCTACTTCTATATTAGTTAGCTCGTTACGGTAGCGTACCATTGCAGACATTCTGGCGCGCGTCTTATTGCGGTTAAAGAGTTGTAGCTACTGGGCAACAACTTCGGATTGTATGGTCGGATCGTGTTGTATCAGTCTTCAAACATTGGCGTAAATTTAAAATGCCACTTCTCGCCATCACACACGTCTGAATACTTTGGACGAACCACAACACCATTATGACTAAACTAATATTATTGCTGTTATGGTTTTCACGTACTGTACACAAAACAGATAACAGGTCCCCGTTACAGCAGAGAGCATGTCTTACAGTGGATTCATCCTCCTCCTCATCATCATCATGTATGTCGGTTTACAGCGTTCTACGTCGTTTTCCGTTTTCCTGTCTCCATCTATCCCGGTCGTTCCGTAAGCCATACTCAAAGTTCCTCTCCCTCAGATTCCTGATTTGTCTTCAGTCCATGCTTTACTCGGTATGTCTGGTCTCCTTCTGCCTTCGAGTTGCCTGTTTAACTCTTGCTTCGAGCACGCGTGTTTGGCCTTAGATAGTTATGGACCACATTAACTCGGATAGTCGACACTCTATTGTACTGTATGTGTGGGAACTAGCAAATACCTGTCTTGTTCTTTTTATTATATTAGATCACCAAATGTTATTAGTGATATATCTCCTATAGACCTGATGATAGAATTTGAATAGTCGCTTAGAAATGTGCAGTGGACAAGTAGCCTACCTCGTTGCGAGGCTAACAGAATTTTCATTCATTTCGCACAAGCGCACAACGGTCTTGTACAGTGTTTCATAGTGTGAACATCGGCTGCAACAAGGCTGGCGAGAACGTTCGAAGCATGCCAATGTTGTTGTGAAGCGACAGTATGCAACAGAGGAAGATAGTGTGTAAGTGAGACAACGAACTATTATCGCGTTGTTTCTTCTCTCTCATCTCTAAACACATTATGCTGTACTTTGAAGTGTGGGTAAAAAACTGTTCCTTTTAAGAAACAAGGTTATTAAAAGCTCTGCCGTGGTCGGCCAACATCCCTTTTACCATCTGACTTTCCAAATGGTCTTTCCCTTTTACAAATGGTCTTTCCAATTATTCTTATAGTCTACTCAACGATTCTATCAAGGAGGCGAGATTATAAAACTGGATAAGTTCTATACTAGATAAATTCGATAGCTAGGTCATAACGAATATCCTTCTTTCTAAGACCATGCCGTAAGTACATCTTATCGCCTTTCAGCTACTTGAATTGTACATCTGTTCTTATGAATCCTTTACCTACCTTTTTTATTTTTCTTCAGTAAGGTGTTTTCGTCGCTAGTTGCCACTTACGCACATTAGCCACGTTGGTAGTACCAAAATTTAGTGGAATTGTAATTCTATCGTTCTTATAAATGTTATTATTTGGTATTTTACGAATTGTCCACACAGACTGTTGAATATAACCTACTTACTTTCGTGTGTCACCTTTTTGTCAGTTCAACGCATTAAAATACAAATAATTGAAGCCATTTATCCGCTCTGTTATCCACTGTTGACAGTTAATTTTCATTTAAGGTAGCCTTCCCACGCATACCTCGTTAATTTTACGTTTGTTTCCGTATCTTTATTCTAGATTTATTTACTTAAATATGAACAACGTTTACAGTTCCTTTACCGAGCTACCAGCGATGATCATAATGACAAATAGTATAAAACAAAACGGTTAACAATAGAGTGTTCACAATGCTGTAATTAAGTTTTAACTCAGAAGTTAGTTACTCTTGCAATTGCCTAACTCGTAGTCACATTACTTTAGTACTGTCTTGTTCTAGTCTGCTTGTGATTATAATGGTAAAAATACGCAAGAGCAATGCGCGTTTATCAGTAAAAAATAAATTAAAATATACGTTTATCTTTTGCTGTGGTCACACGAATATTTTTCACATCAGATGTTAGGAAATGTAACTAAAACGAAATACGTGTAACGCCTTATCCGACAGTGAGGGCATTTATTTACCTTCCACATTATCTGAACTAAAATATGCTGTATGACACAATGACACTTGATTGGGACGAAATATCCGTTACTGAAATTTTTTTGTAATCAAACTGTTATCGCGTTTTAAATGGAACGCGCGACGAAAACGTTTTTAAAACGAAAAAAATAATGTATTGCAAAAACATTTTATAATTTACTAGTTATACTTAAGTTTACGGCTCTCCTGTTGATAAGGCACGTGTTAGTGCGAATCAGTACAGCTGGACTTATTTTATATCAATAGCTCCACGTCGTATAGGCCTATAGCGACTGGCGATTCCGAGAGAACGTTTCAGTTGCGCATAGAGACGTCGTATACAGCGGGTCGGGTTTAAGAGTGCCCAAATAACATTTTAAATTTGTAATAAATAACTTTCATTGACGTTTTTCATAATTTTTCTAATCCTGAATACTTAAACATTTAAATTTTGATATACTGTTTAACAAATTACCGTATCCTGTGTTTTACTACCCTACTTCTCTGATCCGTAGCAAGTAATAAAGAAAATTCATAAACAGTTACCGAGAGAAACTCAGAACCCTTTATCCCTTGAAGAATTCCATTTGTTGTTAAGGCCACCGAAACGAAAGTGTTTATAGTGGCTGCTATTTTAGAGAACAGTGAACAAACATTTTTTTTCTAAAGAGAACACAACTTTGTAAAAAAATAAGCATAATTTGTTTGAAAAATAACGTTCAATTCATGAGGCCGTATGCAAATCCTTAAACTAATAGAGGAAGTTTAAATGTTTTCCACAACTGTTCGTTATTTGTTCTTTATTGCCGATGGTAGTTTATGACTGAAATTGCAAAGTGCGTGTGATGAGTTTTCATTCATTATATTGTAAACGTGCGAGTATTAATTTAGGAACAGTATTAGTGTCCATTATGATGAAGTAATTAAGATTCATTTTTTATTAAAAATATAATTTGTTTAAAACTATTTTTACTTTTTGGGCGCGAAAGTCAAATTTTCTGTGGAAACACACTAGTTGTATCTTGCATAGTAAAAAGAAATATTTATAAATATAGATGGGTATTATTCTAAGTTTGTGTAAAGTTTCGGCATCGTCTTGGTTATTTATGTGTGTGTGGTGAGAGAGAGAAGTTGTAAGTTGTATTTCTCTCAAAATAAAATTGGTAGTCTATTTGAAGTTATGAATCTGTGTCCACTGCGCCTACTCACTTACAAAATTTTTCATATTTTCAACAACATGAGTTTACGCAACTATTCTGGATACGCAACTATTCTGGACTGTGTGACGAACCTAACTCTTAACGTTTCTTTCAGTAGTCTGCAACGTAAGTTACCTATCGTGTTTATTGTATGGACACGCAATTATACGTATGGTTCATTCACATTGCTTAGTCGTTAGCAGATGAAATTTAAGGCAGTATATAAGGTTTTCGCATTAAGAGATTTCCTTTCTGATTTGTTAGGCGGCTGTAATCTACGTTGACATAGGTCGTATAGATTGAGTGGTGAAGGTGACAAACCAAGACGAATGAGTGGTGAATGTCACAGTGTTTTGGTGAACACACGATCATGTTAGCGGTCGTTCGTGAACGACATTGGTTTTGGAGTACGGCAGTTAAGTGTTTGCAACTCGAGAAAGTCAAATTTTCTGTGGAAACACACTAGTTGTATCTTGCATAGTAAAAAGAAATATTTATAAATATAGATGGGTATTATTCTAAGTTTGTGTAAAGTTTCGGCATCGTCTTGGTTATTTATGTGTGTGTGGTGAGAGAGAGAAGTTGTAAGTTGTATTTCTCTCAAAATAAAATTGGTAGTCTATTTGAAGTTATGAATCTGTGTCCACTGCGCCTACTCACTTACAAAATTTTTCATATTTTCAACAACATGAGTTTACGCAACTATTCTGGACTGTGTGACGAACCTAACTCTTAACGTTTCTTTCAGTAGTCTGCAACGTAAGTTACCTATCGTGTTTATTGTATGGACACGCAATTATACGTATGGTTCATTCACATTGCTTAGTCGTTAGCAGATGAAATTTAAGGCAGTATATAAGGTTTTCGCATTAAGAGATTTCCTTTCTGATTTGTTAGGCGGCTGTAATCTACGTTGACATAGGTCGTATAGATTGAGTGGTGAAGGTGACAAACCAAGACGAATGAGTGGTGAATGTCACAGTGTTTTGGTGAACACACGATCATGTTAGCGGTCGTTCGTGAACGACATTGGTTTTGGAGTACGGCAGTTAAGTGTTTGCAACTCGAGTGGAAATTGCAGCAGTTTGACTGTGTCGGGCCACTGAGAACTAAAACGTCTCGGTGTAAAGTGTTCGCTATTTTAGAGTAAAATAAAATGTTTGTTAACTTCTAAATATAGTGTTACCTTCTGAGCAATTTATCTGTTAGCCTTCTAGACTGCTGTGAAGATTCAGAACGTTTCAAACGATTCGACTAACGAAAGGTTTTAACACAAAATGACGGCAATATTCATTGTCATAGTATCAGTGAAGGTCTGCTCTGGTGTAACACCGTTGTTGCTTATGTGACCTTTAATAACTACTGTACTTTAACTATGACCTTTGCGGGCAGTATACCTCCTTTTTTACACCTTCGAATCACGTGTACATTACAGATTTGTAGACACTAAACACTGTTTCCGTATATGCTAATAATTTCATTGTTCTTTGTGTTCAGAATTAAAAACTGTGTTATTGAAAATAAAGTTGAAACGGCAATTTAAAAATTGTGCGTCACCGTTCGTCTTGCTGGTCCGTTTGTTTCCTGTTACCATTTCGTTTGGTAAATGTAACTGTCTCATTGGGTTACGTTGGTTACAGTTTGTTAAATGTTCCTTATTGGGTAACAGTTTTTCTCGTTCGTGAGCATAGAGAGTTTTTGTGACAGTTTGATTTAAATTCGTATTTAACATATAAACATTAATAAACATCCTAACAACACCGTGTTTATAGTTTTGTTCAGTCGCTTTAGAAGTGTACGTTGGACAGTCGTATTGCTTATGTTGGTATACTTGAAAACTGACGTAAGCTCTATACTTGTTTGGCTTGTATGTCCAGTGGTTGATATGGTTAAACGGTAGCTGACCTAAGGTGCCCTGACATCCCTGTGAAAGTGTCCCTCAGGTCCTCTGTGAAAACAACAGCCCACACCAGTGGCGTAACTATGGGGGGGGGATCAAAAATTTCAACAAAATTCCGTAATCAAACGTAACGAAGTGACGTTCGTACAGATGAATTTGAGTAACCACTTAAAGTAGATCTATTTCACGTAGTCACTTGCGTGTGTTAAAATAATGCTTATATTGTAGAAATAAAAGGAATTACATTTTTAAATTAGTAAAATTAAGGTAGCATTTTCTCAACGACAGTCACGCAACTTCTGGTAAATAACTTACGAGTTTGCAGCCTTACGTAAATTTTAACCAATTTATTTATAAAATTGTATGGGAAGAATCCTGAAATTCTCATTTGTCCTGAGAAAAATGAAGAAGTCCTACCTTCAAGCTAGTCTCATGCCCCCCCCCCCTCCAGAACCTAGTTCATCTGCTTGGTGAACAGATGCTCCCAGGAGCACCTCCTAGTTAGGTACGCCAATGGCCCCCCACTGCTACTTTTCTATAGTTCAGTTGCCTTGCGTTTGACCCATATAACTTCAGTTCGCGAACACACAATACGTTAAAACTTTGAAGGTGAAAGGAGCAAAATTATTTCGTGATCATCTAATAATCTCAGTAGTCTCAGACGACGCTTTGATGAACAAGAATGTAATAACTAAATTTATCTCTTGTTAAAGTTTAGTTTTCAATAAATCATAAAAAATGTTTTCGAGTTTTATAAGGATATGTTTTTTTCATCAGATCGTATAAGTGTTAATAAAATAAAATTATAAAATTAAACTCCTTTAGTCAGTAGGACGATAACACAACGCATGAAACTTACTTTAGTTTTTGCGTCTACAATGAGTTTTCCTCTATGCGTTCTAAAACTCACTGTTGTAAATCTTTGTTTTTTAAATAAGTCTAAAGAGAACCTCGTGGGCTTATTTCAGTCAAAGAACTGTTTGCCAGACCGCGAAAGGGAACTAGGTAGGCCTACTGAGTACTTAAGGTGCGCAAATTGTATTTCTTTTTGCCGACCGACAAACCATAATCACGCGCATAAGGCCTTTCGGCACTCCACGTTTCACATGTTACGGCAGTATACAAATCCGCGGGGGTACGCGTTTTACAAGGGGATTTGCTGTTACAAGGGGGTTTGGAACTTTTGCTGTTCGTCAGTGTGGGGAAAGCAGCGAGCGTACGATATGTTTTATATGAATAGTTAACAGGAAAACATGTTCTATGGTAGAATCTCCCCGGCACTTCTTCCGTCGGACAAAGGCGGTACCCTTGCGACCGATCTTACCACGCCACTCCAGCGGTCGCAACGTCTCACAAAGGTCAGGATTGCGCCGACCCGGACAAGCGATACCGTCTCGCCAACGTCGCCTCCATATTATTTATTAATGTGTTGGCTTCTCTAATTACAGAGTTTGCTTCCTTCTTGGCTGTCAGACTACCGACCGCAGTCCAACTGACAACCGTTGGCTCCATATGCACAACAGCTATCGGTGTATACCGTCTTACGGACCAGAACTTGGATTGTGTCCAGATGAGAGAACCCGGTCTGGATGACCTGACGAGAGATGAAAGATAAGACCGTCATCTCTCGCCTGTTTGTCGACTTACTCAACCGAAGGAATTAGTTACCTCAACCGTGGATTAGATTATCCTTGGATAACAAGGCCCGCCATCGCGTTATATTATTAAAAGAAATAAACGTTTTCAATAATTCATAGGGGTATCTTATTGCAAAAAGAGAGAGCTGAGGGGGAGACAGATAAAAAGGTAGACATAGATCGAGAGGGGGGAGAACGGACCCTGCGCGCGAGATACACTCTTATTAATTATTGTATTATTTTTCAAAAAAAGTGTCTTGCATTTTCATGTCACTGTCACTGCGCAGGACAGTTACCCGTAAAACATTCATTGTTTAAGTGCGTTTCCCCCTAACAAATTGCATAAGATTACAGTTTTAAGAATTGAGAGGTAAGCGAATTTAACAGTTCTTAGAATCGTATATACGAGGTTTGATCAAAAAGTTCGTACAATTTTGGAATTTCCATCGCTACAAGTCTCCGAGTGAACTGTTTTTCTGTGATGTTGGTACACATGTTAGTGAAAATCGTCTATAATTTTAGCCCAATTTGATTCATAGTTTAGAATTCACAGCTAACTGAATACATCGTCCTTAGGCGTGTTAGTGCGATTTTTGTCATTCTACAATGCAAAATTGAAGAATATGGATTAAATTTTGTGTAAACTGTGAGAAAAACCGCTCTGTCCTGGTAAACGTGTTCAGAAAGCTTCTGGCGAGACTGCCGTTAATGAGTGAAGATCGTGGTTGTCAGATGAAGATTATGTTTTTGTGTTCCACGAAATTTCATCGGTAGGCGCGATGGTAAATAAAGAGTACTATTCGGACATTTTACGCCATTTGTATGAAGCTATTCGTAGAATACGGCCAGATTTACGGAAGAATAACTTATGAAAATTGCAGCCCGATAATGCGCCTGGTCGCACGTCATTGATTGTTAAGAATTTTGCCAGGCTAGGCAAAAGAAAAAAAGAAAACGTCATAATGATGACACGGCGACTGCCGTATTCACCAGATGTGTCCCAACGCGATCTTTCCTCCTCCCAATAGTGATAATTTCCACGAAAGGACAACGTTTCGCGACCGTCGAAGACGTAAAACGAAAATCGTTAAGCGTGCTCAAGGCTGTACCAAAAAGTGCATACTTGAAACATTTTGAAGACTGCAAAAGGGCTGGCTTAATCGTGTTACATTCGACTGAGACTATTTTGAAGGATGTCGAAAGTGTCGATGAATGAAGGCATAATTTTAAAAATAAACAAGAACTGCATGTACTTTTCGATCAAACCTCGTATAGGGGCATTTTGGAGCATTTACAAATTAAAACCCGCGCGTCAATAGGTTATCTCTCAAGTACGTACTTTAAGCACGTAATAAGGTAAACAGACGACACACCTCTAGCGAGAGTCAGTGACAATATCAGTTTACTTACACGTCAGGAGAGTGACATAAATACCCGCCGTGTGATTGACGTACACGTGTGTGTAACGAAACCTTATTGTGCGCACCGAAGCCTTTTATTGCGTACCTTACGGGCCCTAGCGCTCTAGTAGCTAAGGTCACGTTGTTATGAAACGATTCGACTCCCACTTTCGTTGACAACACACGCCGAGTTACGAAACTAGTTTGTGAAGTTGCGCGCGCGCACATTTTACGATGCAGGTTTTGTCATTTCTTTGAGCGGTGTGTACTTTGTGACCCAGACACGCAGGTGTTTGATTCGTTTCGTGGACAGTAAATTCACTGACGCGCGCGCTCCATGTCACAAACAATATATTTGGTAGGGAACTGATAAACGGCAACAGTTGACTGGCTTCATAGAATTTATAAAATTGTAATAAAGTAATAAAAGTTATACTGTAATGTGTAACAACCGATTTTTTACTGTTATGGTCATTGCTCTTAGTTTTAAAAAGTTGGTATCTACATATAACCCGCGACGTCATAGTTCCACAAAAGATGTGTCAATATCTGTATGAGTGACGGCACTGCGATTCGATCGGGCATTTATAAATTCGTAAGAGTAGATTCGCACGCGCATGCGTGTAGATTAAATCTGAATTGCCGTGAAATGATGTGGGGTTAAATAACTAAGCTTTACTCGGGTGTTGTCGAGGTGCGTCGATGGTCAATACAATGTGAGGAGTATCCCAATTAGGAGGGTCGAGGTGCGCCGGCGGTCAGCCCAAGCAGTAGGATCGAGGTGCACCGATTCAAACTGATCAAGTTTAATTTACTTTTGAATATATGGACGGACTTTAATAAATAGTTGGGCTTTTAAGTAAAAAAACAAGGAAAATAGAAAATATATTTTTACTTTTTACACTTTTATTAATTTTGGTTTACCATTAATTTTTACTTTTATTGTGATCAAGATTTTAGCGGAAAGTAATAGTTATTATACTCTGTGGTCTTTTGTGTATATTTTTTTTTCTAAAATAAATATATTTCGTGCAAGTAAAATATGCACCTGATTTATCCTCTAGCGCTGAAAATATTCCGAGACGTATTCGAAAACTTTCGTTGAATAAACTATCCGATAACTGCCCCAAATAACCACCTAACCAAACCAAACATGAATAAACATCAAACCAACTCTCCCATTATAATATCACAGGGCAATATGACCAATATATTGAGCGACATTTTAGCCTTGACAATTACTTCTTGCAGTCAGCAGTTAGTGTTGAAAGCGCTCTGACAGTGAATGATGGATTTTATTTACAATATATTTACAGTAAGTGGAGGGTGAAGATAGATTTATATCGGTTGCTGTGTGTTGTGCGGAAATACATGAGGATCAGAATAGGTCTATAAATTACAGTAATAATTTTGCCTCGAATCTTTGTTCTTCGTGAAATTTCATTTTCATTTATAATATTCGAAACGGGTAACTAATGTTTAAAAAAAAAGTACTGTTCCCGTAACATTTTCTTAACAATAAGAATATTTATAAAAGGCGTGGGTGTGTGGAGGGAGGAAGAATTGCATCGACTCCTCAATATAGTAGTAAATAATTGTATTTAGGATCCATAAATAATAGTATATTATCTGAACTTAGATGAAGTCGCACATGTATTCCAGAAGGAAATTTGAAGTCATATCTTCAAACACAAATAGTAGAACGAGCTCGTAGTAGCTAATAGATCTACACCGGACTTGAAATGGAAATATAATTTGTTAAGGGAAATCTTATTACGGCTAAGAATTGTAACTGCCAATATCCGGGCGAACTTACGTGCGTTAGTTTATTCGTCTAGTAGTTTCCATATGTTTAGTTGGAATGTCTGCTATGGTACAAAGCAAGTCATCCGAGACAATTGCAGACTATCAATAAATCGTAGAGTTGATTTGTGTTAACTTGCAACTTAGATATCGACGAGTTTATACGCTAGGGAATTGTGGCGCGTTGACTCTCAAATATAGCATATACTTCGTTGACAACTATTTTCAAGACAAGGAATATTCACTATCAGTGCAAGGTCACATTATATAAAATTTTTTAATAAAACCGGTGATAACATATGACAGCGAGACTTGTACTCTGAATAAACAAGCCGCTAACATAGTCAATACCTTTGAAAGGAGAATTTTGAGGAGACTATAGGCCTATGGACCAATCAAAGTCAATGAGATATGGAGAATGCGTCACAATGAGGAACTATACGAGCTGTATAAAGACAATGATCTGGCCACCACCATCCGACTGCATAGATTGCAATGGGCAGGACACATCATTACGATGGAAGGCAACCGAATACCTAGGAAGGTAAGGTTTAGCCAAATCGAGGGAAGAAGGCCTGTCGGAAGACCCAAGTATCGCTGGATTGACGCAGTGGCGAGGGATGCTGATACTTTACTTAAAATAAAACAATGGACGTCAATCGCCAAGGACAGGGAAAAATGGAGGCTAAGATTCGACTCCGAACTGTGATGCCATAGAAGAAGTAGAAGAAGAAGACTCTCAAACACACACGCACACACACTCTCTCTCTCTCTCTCTCTCTCTCTCTCTCTCTCTCTCTCTCTCTCTCTCTCTCTCTCTCTCTCTCTCTCTCTCTCTCTCTCTCAGTAGACTGTAACAGAGCCGAACCGTTGGTGTCGTCGTAATGCCGCCCACCATAGTGTAGATGAGAAATAAAAACGTCATCGCGTTGTTATATTATTTAAAGAAATAATGTCGTTAGTTCACATGATTCAGTATATATATACTATTGGTTATCACAATGAAATAAAAAATCTTATGTGATAAGGGAAACAAGTGACGAGACGGTTACTTTCCACTTTATGGAGCAGTGAACTAAGAACCGAAAGAAAATTGAGGCATGTAAGATAACAGTAGAAAGTGTCGTTAATACGTATATGGGACTGAAGTGTGGGAAACTAAAGAACATATGAGGAGAAGATTATGAGCCATGATGCTGTAGACTTTCATTGGAGGGTAGGGTTAAAAATGAATAAGGGAAAGAATGAATTTTTGTGTACCAGTATAAACGACACAATTGACTCAATGGCGCTTGGGCAGCTTTCAATAATGTATAAGCTAATTTGATACGTTGTATTAAGACAGCGCAGAAAGTGTACCGATACCACGCTGAACAAGAGGAAAATTGCAAGTTTAGAATTACATGTGTAAATTATTGTGATGTTATTTCTTTACGTTAACGTCATCATTTTGGTATGTTGCAAATATGCTCGGGACTTATTTACATTCCATTCAATGCGCGTATTTTTCCTGAGACAGATATGACATTTGATACATAACTTTTACTGATTCACTGAAAAAAAAACGTCATCGGTATTTATTCACGCGTTCGGTTTAGTGGTGGCGCTTTGGCATTTGCCCCCTCCCCCCGGGAAGGACTGAAGGGAGCCCTTATTCAGTTTTTGATGGGGACGTGGAGTAGTCTTATAATAAAAACATGCACCATACTTTAACTTATTTATTATGTGACACGGGTCTGAAATGCTTCAATATCTAAGTGGAAAACTTCATTATATCACCGACCCGCCGTAGGGAGTAAAGCCCTCTTCTGCCATTTGAGACCGTTGACCAGTTGCCTCGTGTAAGTTTTCGCAGGAGCTCTTACTTGATACTGGCGCCCGCGGTGGCGTGGCCAAGGGGTACTGTGGGTTACAATCACATGGGATCTTCTAGATAAAGTATAATAGCAAACCCCCAATTCTACGACGGTTTACCATTCCCCACCCCGATATTTCCTGGGTACGCTACTAACCCTCCGGAGCCAGATTAAATCCACGCTTCTTGACGAGGTCGTTCCACATATAAACTACAATATGTAGGCTATAGGCGAACCAGAGCCCTAAATGTGCGAAATGGTGGTTCACCGCCAGTGGTACACCCGGGAATGGGGAGACGTGTCAGGAGAAATTCTGACTCGTCCAAATCAATCCTTCGGGATCAGGGGACGGCCGAGGACAGAATACGCCTCTTTCGTTCTCCGACAGGCGTCGGGGAAGGATCCGAGAGTTCGTATTGATGGTTGATGTGTACTGGGTCGGGCTCGAGGTTGGCCTGGGTGTCGGCTGTGGTTTCGGCTGAGTGTCGTTCGACTCGGTGCCCATGTTGAGTGGATTCTTTCGGTGCTTTCTGCTGCTAAATTCTAGGTAATGGATATTCCGGACCTCGTGGAAGTTTAGCGCTACATGTCTCGAACCCAAAGTACTGATCAGAATGTCGTCAGGCGTCTGGTCAGCATTCAGAACAAGTGACTTCACGCTCAATGCAGAGCTGGTGATAACTCCCGCATCAACAATCTCCTTTAGCCTTTTACGTTTCTGTTCGTATGGCATATACAAGCCGAGTGATAATATCGTTGTATCGTCAGCAAAGGAATCTATATTACTTCGCGATGTGTAAGAAAGACTTGCACAGCTCGCTCATTTACAAGCTGAACTTTTAATAGGCAGTGACATTTGAAATGGATCATGAATGGGCAAAAGGCGTGAGACGTTAACGAAAGCGAAATGGTTTTGTTTATTTTTAACACGAACAGTCGTGTTATTCTTAATATTGAAGCCCGTTAATAATGAGAATTTACAAAATTATCAAGCTTATCAATAAAATAAATATATGTGCATAACATTAAAAACACAATTTTAAATGAGAAAGTGGAGTAAGCAGTATTTAGTAACTTGTAACTTAATTGTCAAACAGATTTTTTTAATGCAAGGGTTAGAATACCCGAAAATCAAGTTAACTGCCGGCAGATTGGCAACCCTGCTCCGGAGACCTAGTGTTCATTGTTTAATATAGTATTAGGTCAGCATAAACGGAGACACAACGCGAGTGGGTGGTGGTGGACTTTAGTCCGGTTGGCCTTGGGGTCGGAGGAACCCACATGAACCTCCCACAGACACAGTAATCCTTTATGCAAAGGGCACTCAGACCGCTGCGCCCTCCCTCTCCCTCTCAACACTCTCAGCAGAGATTTTTTTTATAATAAGTGGATTAGTTTTTAAGCGGGTTGTGATTACCTTACGTGATTTCGGGCTTTTCAGATTGACAGTTTCAAAGAGAGTTTCTTTGTTAGATTATTTTTAAGGACAGAGAATGTAATCTTCTCAAGCGGACGTGATGGATTATCGTAACAATCTGAATGGCATTACTTCGATTGATTAAATACCACATTAATTCTTTAAATATGTGATTGATTATATTTAATACCACAAGAATGGTCCCTTGACGTAATTACAAGAAAAGCTGTCACTTTCTCAAGAGGAATACTGATGAAGTATTTTAATATCTGTTGTTACTATTCTTTCATATTTTCATTTTCAATTGTTTAGATAAAATATTTTTAACGAAGAATTATATATTTTTTGGAACAACGTACTCTTTCTTTTGGAACAAAGTATGACTGTACGTCAACTCTGTACAAATGATATCCGAGTCAGCCAGCCGAAGTGATAGGGCCGTTACACTCTCGAATCCAAGTTTCACCCTCTGTTTATCGTTAGGAGAGTAGAGGTCTCCGGCCACCGAACCGCTGTGCGGTACTCCATACAGGCTTTGAAGCGACTGTTGACTTTACAAGCAACAAGCGAAGCTACGATATCTGTAACGTCGGGAATTACATCATCATCATCTTCACGGTTTTAGGCTTTAGCGGCCTGTCCTATTTCACAGTCCACGTTTCCTTATGTCTACCAACCTTTCTTTTGCCTCTGGTGTTGTAAACTTTCGCCATCTTCGCTATTCTACTATCTTCCATTCTATCTATGTGTTGAATCCATTTTATTCTGTATTCCTTAATCCTTTCATTAACTGCAGAAATATCTAAATCACTGCTTATCTCCTCATTTCTTATATGATCTTGTCTATTACACCTTTTAACTGATCTCAGAAATTTCATTTCTGCTGTTTGTATCTTCTGTTCATCTTTTTTCTTTATGACCCAAGTTTCAGAACCATACAGTAGTGTAGGCATTGCCATTGTTTTATAAAGTTTGATTTGGGTTTCTTTTCTACATTTTTTCCCAACGTTCTCCAAATCGTTCCACACATTCTTGTGGCATTCGTCACTTTATTTTATATATCTCTATCTTGATCATAAGTAATGTTACGTCCAAGATAGTTGAATAGTTGAAATGTCTTACTTGTTCTATGCATATTTTGGTCCGAACCGGTTAATCTCCTATATTTTCCTGTTGTATTGCTCGCTGGAGATCGTCTTCTGAAGTGGTGGATATAACTTGGTCATCCGCGAAGAGAATGGTGTCGGGAATAACTGATCACCAAAATTATTGTTAAATTGAACACCACAAAAAACACAAGGAAATGTTATCAAAACGAATATTCGCTTCGACAAAACAAAAAGGAGCGAAATAATTGACAAAGAGATCAAAGAAAGATAATTATAAGAAAATCTTTGGGAACATATATAGGAACGTTGAGATGGGGAAACGTTGAAACACTAATGTGACCGAGTGTTTGTGTGTATTTTCGTTTGTCAGGAACTGTTATCGTTACAAACTATTATGTACAGATTTGTACTATAATCAGTTCCACTCAGTACACTACGCTGTGAGTTCCCGTTACCAACTAGTTTAGGTTTGTACGGGTATAAACACTTGAACAGTTTAAAAGCCTCCTCTGTGTGTGTGATACATATTGTGCGTGCGCGCACGCGCGTATACATGTAAATAACGTAATAATATATTACCGAACAATATATTTCAACGCATCCGATTTATTAATAATGCTTGTGTTGACTTCCGCTAGCTATAATCAGATTCATCGGAATATGGAAATTCTGTCAACGTTTTGTTCAAAGTTTTTAGTTTCTGGTCGCACTGACAGTCGTATGCCTACCGGTATGCGTGAGAAGAATAATTCATTTGCGTTCCAGTCAAATTATATTACGTTAGTATTTTTTTAACGTGCCTGTTCCAAGGGAATTTGTTTGCACGCGCGCGCTCACGCTTGTCCAATGTTTAACAATCTAATAAACGACTTCTGTGTTTCCTTGCGGACGTGTGGTTGCCTTATCTTGTAAGTTCCATGCAAAGGGCGCGGATGACTTTATTTTCAGTCCATTTAGATTCGGAACTGCCCTTAAAATTGTTGTTACGTTGTTTTTACTACTGTTTTCTCTACGGTACAAACGAACGGTTCACTAATTTTTGCAAACGAAAAATAAAACATTCGAGACAGATCTAAAAAGCTGCAACCGTATAGCGTAAAGTTGATTTCTTTTGTCTACTTAATTTTTCATCGGATACAGAGCACGATTATTCTCGTCTCCGGTTAACGTGACGCAAATCAAGCGAGTAGCGACGTCTGAAATTTAGATCGTGTCGTGTTCTGTGTCTTATATGGAAGCGGTCGTTTGTAGACTGCTGTGCATTCGTAAATTGGTTGCAACGATTTGTAGAGTAGATCAAATAAAAGAATCAGTACTAAAGAATTCCTAAGGCTTTCGCGGCGTCAAAATCGTTGAGATTACTTTCTGCCGGGCTATTAGGCCTGGTCTGCTGCTAGCATTGTTCGCAGGCGTTTCGGCCCCACCATCGGACGTCATTCTCAGTGTAAAAACGATCGAGTACTTGGCAAGGTGTTAACCCCAGTACTGAGGTACATACTAACCAATTAACTCGATCGTTTTTACACTGAACATGGCCTACGATGGTGGGGCCGAAACGTCTGTGGACAACGTTAGCAGTAGACCACGGCCTAATAGAGCCCGGCAGAAAGTAATCTTAACAACAACGGGTACTGTTAAACGAATTACGTACCTTTAATTATTCGTGTATATCCTTTGTTTGTTATGTGCTAAGTTAGCGCAGTTAGGTAAGTCTGCTGAGTCAGGTCACTAAGTACAGTATAGTATCGGAAAGTAGTACGCAGTAATTTGCAACACGTTCGTCTTTTGGCAGTACAAGATGGTTGGCAGTCCGTAGTTTTGTCGGCGTAGTGAGCACATTATCACTAAATCGGTTTTCCCTTGTATTATTATGACATTCTCGATTAATACTGTCAATCGTTAGATTTGTTCAGGATAAAATCAAAAAGTATTAATTTTCAGAATTTTAATTAAACGAGAAAGTGAAACGCTGGCGTGTGTGTTATTTATGACCGCCAATATAGTTGAAAATAAAATTTATTTATTGGCCAGGTCAATTATGTGAACGGAAATTTACTGACAACCATACATCAGGATAAAGTTCACATTTGGAACTCAGACTTCAAACGATGAGAACTGTGAAAGAGAACAAAACGATTAAAGATATCTACAGTTGACGCAGGTAACCGATTCAAAATAAAGCATTATCACTTACTTGGAATATACGTAGTTTATTAACGAACAACACAATCACGCACTGTAATACAAGTGTACGCAATACAAGTTTTACCAATTAAGCAATTGTATTTCACTGTTCTAATAATAACGTATCCAGCTTCTAATTAAAATAAACGCGCGTGGCGAACCTATTCGATGAAAAACGTGCTACGCAGTTCACTGATCATCTCAACTGAACTAGCAACTTGGCCGGCTGTACACTGTACACTGCCGGCTGCAGGTAACTTTCTGGAACCTTTACACAGTGTACATTTATTTCTCCTTCCTACTTAATTTGGGTATAAGAAGAGTACGGACAGTAGGGGTCACTGTGATATCAGACGAAGTCACTGTCACTCAGTGCGAAGTATACAGACACACTACGAGAGGGAATGGAGAAGAGGCAATGAATGTTGTCGTTTAGATCATATCAGATCCATCGTATTAAAGCACCTGTACGTTTTTGCCAACTGATTCTCATCACAATTTTTCAGGCTTTGGACTTGCAAAATGATAGTATTGTCTATCATTTTGGATTGTTTAAAATCGGCTTTGAGCGTCATTTTTTGTTACATTTATGTATTTTTGTTCTTTTTTGATATTTTTAATGTTTTATCTTTATCTGTTAAATTTTTAAGTGTATACAAATTCAGAACACACACACAATATATCGACCTACTCTAGTTTATAAGAGCCTCCAGGTGGTCTAGTGGCTAACGCGGGCGATTGATGCGCTCGTTGGTCCCGGGTTCAATTCCCGGCGGAGGTTCCGTACGGCGTGCACTCAGCGTCGTGAGGCAAACTGAGTAGGCGATGAAATAACACAGCGCCGCCTCCTGGCTGTGAATATCGCAACTAGCGGCAGGTGCCGCTTAGTACTAGCAATACACCGTCACACTAACACAAAAGCCGCGCGGTACGCCTTGGTCCTTAACGGACTGTTGAGCGCAGGTAAAAAAAACTCTAGTTTATAAATGAAAGAGATAGCTTTTGTTTCTTCATACTTTCATCTGTACTTTCGTCCGTCTTTCCTCATCTTACCTTCCATGCTCAATTCCATTCCGATAATCATATTGTTGGTGACCTCCGCTTTTTTTTCAAACACTGTATGACTATGGAAAAGTAAATCAAAAACTTAATGCAACTAAGAATACCAAAAATTGTGAAGTGTTTTCAAAGTAATGTGTCGATGTATTTACTATATTACGCGTAATAAGTAACATTATAGACAAAGTTAAAATATAAACTGATTTCTGACAACGTCAGAAGCGTGCCAAGTTTTGGTGGTCAAATGTTTGTGACTTCACGATCCACCCTCCTCAGGGATCAGAATTACTCGCTGTCCGCAGATTCGCAACACTCCTGTTGTCCGCACTATTCGTAACACCCTTAATCTAGATTGTGGCATTTTAAATACAAATATAAATTGTCTTAAAGAACAATTCGTACAGTAACCCATAACTTTCTGATACAAACGAAGCATCATTATTATTATTTACGCTACTTAGTTAATTACATTATAAATTAATAAGTAATTATTCTAAATCTTAATTACATAAATAAAGTAAAACGATTTTGGGAGACTCTTATATATAGAACACTTTAACTTTTGTAACCTCGATAACACGATATCCCTGGCCAAAATGACAAACGTCTGGAAACACCACCGTGCTACCAAATTCTCAAACCAATGGACAGTACAGTTAGTTGTTGCAGTTTGTGGATTCGAATGCAATCTCAGTGCATTCGACCATAGTAAAAGGTCGAAAGGTTTTAGAACGACTTTGCTACCACATGTTGGTGCGAATTCCAGGGAGTGCTCAACACTAAAACTGTCTCGAGTTTGAGAGAACTTTACATAAGCCCACGTGCTGCCAGATAGTCATCGTGGTTCGATGACACTGTACTAATTAAAGGGGACAGAGAGGGAAGGTTACCTAGCAGATTTCTCGACCAAATAATCCTCTGGATATCTGAAATCACGAAGATCACTGACGATCCTTGCTAGCAGCCTAAATCATGAATCACGGCGTTCGGGACGAGGGTAACGCGGCCGACAAATTAAACAATTTCCGTAGCAACGTGCCACCAGGACCTTGGGAAGTGACGTTTTGTAAAACTATGAGGCCGGTACAATATAATTATTTATCACCGTGTCAGAAGGAGGATTTTTGTGTCCGTGTTACGCAACGCTCGACACTTAGCATTGGTTTCTGGCGGTTTGATAAATGAATCGTTTCTGATTGTATTTTAATGGCTTAGCGGAGATTAGATAGCCAAATTGTTTTTGGCGTCACCTGACTTCGTCCCTCCCTTAATTACTTCCAGACAGGCCAAATCGGTTTGGAAATTTTTAACACTAATGTACCATTTTATTTAATTTGTTTGAAACGTTATGACAAAGTTTAAAAATGATTGGGCCTAGTGAATGAGTATATAGAGAATATAGATGAATATAGAGAATCAGTTACATGATTGTTCATGTTCTCTATATTTTCCGTATTTAGGATTATATATTATATTACAACCAAAGTGAACTGATATTGCGCCGAGCTTTTACAGATTTCGGCTGAAATTCTAAACCCCTGGTTGGCCGATTGTTTCCAGTGGCGTATCTAGAATTTGCCTTGGGGAGGTAGGGTTCGAGGTTCGATCGAGTCGGCTTGATAGAAAACAAAAACAAGTTGAGACTTATCAATATTACTATCATTAAAGTGACTGCACAATGTGCGATAACATCCTAAAATCAGTTCCATTAAACTAAACGGTAATAATACAATAAAAATACCCGTTACTGAAACATTGTTTGGAAGATACTGATTGACTGAATTGATTTTTGTATATTTCATATTTCAAACATGCAATAAACCCATTTTTATATTTAAAAAGGAGTTGAAAAACAGCTGAAAATATTATATAAGAGCCTAAAAATTAAGAGATTAACCAAAAATTCGTTTACTTTTTTCGATTCTCTGGAGGTGAGGTCCGGTCCCGTTCATCCCCACCCCGTAAATACGCCCCTGATTGTTTATTCCTTTTGCAGATATCTAAGTAAGGGAAATCGCAGGCCTATCGTTTAAAAATCGGTTTAATTTTGTCACGAGTTGTTTAAGAAAGTCACCGATTTATCTGAACATGCAGAAAAAAAACCATCTACGATTTTATGTATTTTTATAATAGCTTTTCAATAATGAGTAGTTCATACATAATTATTAAAGAAAACATATTCACACCTAGCGAATAGTTTATTTTTTTGCGGTAAACTGGCTTTTATATTAACTACACTCTTAGAGTCCCAGCTCGATATCATTATAAGCGCCCAATAATAGGTTTTTGTAATTAACGTCTGCTCGACGCGCGCGCGCACTCTTAACTATTGTAACAGGAACTTAACGATAATTATGCACGCTTTCGTGTATCACGCTACGTTTTTTGTACTTATAACAACTAATTTATAGTCTAAAATACAAAGCGCTACATATACAGTAGGCTAACTCTATGTATTTTATACGTTCTCTTGTTAACACCATATGACTTATTATGAGTACATATGCTTTTTAATAACTCATGCAATTATTCAGTTGCTACTTATACAACTAAAATAATTAGACATGAAACGGGTGTCTGATTGTGCTGTGTCAAAAGATCTCATTCCGCATCGTTACTTTGACGCATTGTTTTCGGAGCAATTATTTTGTGTTCAGAACAGCTACATGATTGGTGTGTGACATGGTTGTGTGTAATGGTCGGTTACCTCACACCCCACTTCCTGCACTGCCTTCCCTGCCCATTACGACCTGCGCGAACCGTTTCATGTCTTACTATTGCGTCTGTACACCTCTTTACCGATAGGTGTAGTCCATTACAATACGGACGCGTCTACAGACTTAGTCCACACTTTCTTATTGTTTTGCCAATATCTGTTCTTGTTGCTCTTGTAAAACATGTTATCTTTTACGTGTTGTAAAAGATATCCTCTGTTATTTTGCATTTCTTCTTTAAAATCGATGATATTTCATTGTTCTAAGTTTTCCTCGGTTTTCTCATTTTCCCAGTCTCGCTTCACAGATTCATTCATTTTACCGGCCTCTTGTCCGCCATCCTAAAACGATTACCAAACAACTGTCTTGCTGTTTCGATTCGACCCCATTCTTGTTATTGGTTCGACAGCTAGATTTATTTTTTTATACCGTTTGTTGTTCTGTAACTTCCAGTTTTATCTCCGATTTCCTTTAGACACTTTATTCCAGCGCTTGTAATTTATTTTTCATTGCGTCCCGTATTATCCAACTCATGCTTCCGTAAAACAAGATCTGTATTATGTTAAATTTGTTTTGTGTTACTGACGTTCTCGTCTTACTGCGCGCTTCCTTCTTTCCTAAATAAATGAACGTTTTAATTATACTGTGGTCTGACGGTGAGGCCCTGGTTGTCGTATACTTTGCTTCGTCCTCGTGTTTCCCTCTCGAACGATTAATAATATTTTTGTACGCTACCGGCATTCGTTTACTGCCATACCCCTTGTCGTATTTTACTAACCTTCATATTCGGGTACAACCGCTTGTAGTGTATTTTCACCCGTCAAACCAGGGGTGTATTTACGGGGGGGGGGGTGACGAACGGGACCGGACTCCCCTCCCGAAGGGTCGAAAAAATTGACGAATTTCGAATATACGGTACGTATCTTAATTTTTAGGCTATTTTATTATTTTTTAAGCTGTGTACGCTAATATAGTAGTAACTCTTTTTTGAAATATACGTACAAACAGGTTTATTACACAGCATTTGCATGTACGTTTGAAATATGAAATATAGTAAACTCAAATCAGTCAATACGTTTTTTTCTAAACAATGTTTCAATAACGCGTATTTTTATTGTGTTATTACCATTATGAGATTGATTTCAGAAGCTTATGACAACCACTTTAAAGATAGTAATGTTGATTAGTCTTAACTTGTTTTTTCGTTTATATGAACCCGACTCTACCGGAGCCCTCCCAAGGTCAAATTCTAGATACGCCACTGAAGCCGACAGGAAAGACACGTGTTGATAATCCAACTGGTCTTGATGTCTCTCTCAGACTTGCGTGAGAAACAAATTCCGCACGATCGCAATTTCGCGAGCGGCGCGAGGACTGGTATTTAAGGTTCCGTTTGCAATATACAGAGGATGTAGAACAGCCAGCGTTTGGTGTAATTTGCGGGCGCGCGCGCGCAGACATTAGCGACGTCGAATTGGCAGGTCCATTTGGCGAAGACGACACACAACGGTACAGTTTGTACACCGTGTGAATGTTTGCCTCGTCACTAGCCTCGTGTTTTAAATCCTTCAGCGTCTCCCCGTAACGTAACGTAATGTCCGTTAATACCAACGGAGCCTGTGCAACGTTTTGTACTGCGGTATTGTAAATTGTCGGTCGAATCGTGAATAGGCCTACTGAAAATATACCGTTACAATACTAATTTTTCCTTGTCTTTAGAGCTTTAATCCAGGGATTGGTGAATGGCCGTATGCTAAAGTCATCAGATTATCCTGTTGTTCGCCTGTTTTTTTTAAACTTCCTGTAGACCTATCCTTCCCCTTTGTTTCAGAGCCTTCTTTCATGGTATTTTTCGATCAACCTTTCCCAGTAATACCAGGGGCGTTACGGGGGGGGGGACTGGACCCCACCCCAGAGGGTCGAAAAAGTTGACGAATTTTGTTGATTTCTTAATTTTTAGGCAGTTTTATTATTTTTGCAGCTGTGTACGCCAATATAGTAGCAACTCTTTTTTAAATATACAAACAGATTTATTACACAGCTTAGCATATAAACGTTGGAAATATAGGAAAATCGATTCAGTCAATAAGTATCCTGTGTCAATAATGTTGCAATAACGCGTATTTTTAATGTGTTATTATTGTTTACTTTAATGGGAGTGATTTCAGCCACTTTAAAGATAGGAATATTCATCAGTCTTAATTTGCTTTTTCTTTTACATGAAGCTGACCCGACCCTACCCCCCCCCCGACCAAATTCTAGATACGCCACTGAATACCATGTGAGTATAATCAATTATTGTGTCTATTTGAGTGAACCGGTAATTGGTTTTCCTTCTTCTTTAGCTTACACACAGCCTTTTACTTATCTCTTAAACTTCATGAATTCTTCCGCATTCTGCTTCATGCCGGGCCACGTAAAATAGGCTACTTTTTTCCAATGTTTACTTGTTTTCAGTCCAACATTTTCTGAGATTCGTAATTTTAACAGTGACAGATTTATTATTTTTCTTTATTTATTATAATACTATTATAAATTTATAAATACAAAAAAAAACAAATATAAAACGATAAAAAAATATTTATTATGTATTATTTATTTTGTAAAATTTTATTTTAAATATTAGATTTAATGTCGTCCATCAATTTCCATGTATTGGAGACTTTTGTAACTAGGCATTGGAATTTTTATTTGCCCAACGTCAAAGCTTCCAGTTCGGCAATCATTCTTTACGACTATTACACATTTATTGTATATTATGCATTGTATCGTATTACATCTGTCTCTTGTGTTTTCTTTTAGGCCAAACAAACAACGAAGTCCCAACCACAGTTGCAAGCTGTTCTATTAAGAAATGTCTTGTTTACTAGTAAATTCTGACGACCCGTCTTCGTAGCGTACTGACATTGTAACGAGCAAAAAATTTAAAATTTTTTAAATTTTCACCTCGACGGAGTGCGTTCACACGAGGCGGTGTCAACGACTTATAGTTGACGCAATAAATAAAGCGTAATGAGAAGATGTCAGAGCAGCGTCGCTAACTTGACAATAGAAAGACGTTAAGCTCAAACCAACTATAGAAATTGGTTGCACAAGATGACAGGGAAAGTTTAGTTCAGAATTATTGCTCTCTACCGCTGTAACAATGTGGGCGAGGACGTTCACACTCGTACTGAGAAACGTGGCAGATGTTCGACTAGGTTACGTCAGTATACGATCGACGACAAAAAGAGTGAAACTATGTGTTACAATGGAACGGATGCACTGCTCCTTAAGAAACAATACGAAGGCCGAGATCAGACAAAAACTCAAGTCATGTTACGCAGCTGGAGTTATCGTCTAAGTGACAGACAGAATTTACGAGTGGAAAGTTGGGATGACTTCACCAGCCAGCAGATGTCCAAAATTATTAATAGCTACAAAAAAGGGGTATAACATAGAACAGTACGCCGGTAGAACCGAAAGTACAGACAATGGCAATCTAGAGAAACACTGAGTTTACTTCAGACAATAGGTTGATGGACAAGCGTCTAATAGCCGTAGTTTCTACGAAAAGGGTCAACGTTCGTCAGAGCAAAATCGGGGGATGTCTAAGAACCTATCAGAAGCCAAAAGCCAGGGAGAAAACTGGTAGAGAGGAGTGTTTCTATAGCAACAGAAACGAAGAACCTATCGGAAGAACTATGACGTAGGATCTTGACATAGTGGGACAAAATATTCCAAGAAAACTCAAAACTGACCAATTACGAAATGAAGTAGGCGTGAACAGCGCCAGGGACAAAATTTTGAGTAGGGACGAGTTAATAAAACTATCTGTCCAAGACGGAGGAGGCAGTCTTCACTCAAATTTTCAAGTAATACACTTTAAGTACGAGAAGTTTTACTCAAATTTTTAAACAGTTCATTTCAATTATTCGGAGCCAGTATATCTTAAATTTTCAAACAGTTTACTCTAATTGTTCGGAGTTAGTTTTACTCTAAGTTCACAAGAGTACATTAATCGTGCGGAGAGTTAACTCGAGTTCGGGAGTTAGTACGTTAACTCGTAACTTAAAAGACTTAGTAATATCTTCATGTCACGATAGTCAGACTTAGTAAGCTTTTAAGAGTGAATTTCGAAGTGCGATGTAACGGACTTAGATAAGAATTATTCAAAGTGAACAATCAGATCGTTACACGAACAGATATCACCACATAAATAATATACTAAACAGTTGAACTTAATTCAGTGTTACTACACCTTATTAACACCATAATGAACATGAAACATTAAACTAAGTATTAAATCACATGAATATTTGATAAAGCAGCGATATAAGTGGAACTAGACAGGTACATTAACGTTAAAAGGAACACACAACATACATCGTAAGATGAAGTATTTAATTGTACACTAAACATCAATTATTCCCATAAACCAACGCCAACGCGAGTGACCGGAAGAGTGTGTGTAAGTGATTGTGATAACGTGTAAGTGATTGTGATAACAACAGCATTCAACGAAATGTGTCTCCATGCCATCTTCATCACTGGAACTAGACTTCACCAACGACTAATGGATATTTCATAAATCAAGTAACCATTATTTTAATCATTACTACTTAGTTACTTCTACTGACCTGATTCTTTCAAAGAATTCATCCCTGAGAAATTATTAATAAACGCAATGAATAAATCAGAAATTAAAACGTAATTAATAAATATATTAACAAAAGCTTATCTGGGATTAATGAACGCATTAATAAGTAGAATTTGAATTGTTATATTATTTGATTTATATATGTATGTATGTTTTTCTTTGTTTCAGCATATATTAAAACATGAATTTGTTATTATAAAATATGTATGTATTTCAGGTACAGCAACGTATCATATGTACGATTATAATTTATTGTGAATGATAAATAAACTAGTAATTTAAGTTGATCCTATATATGCGTTTATTATTACCAAATACAACCCAGATATTAACTTAAAATTTGAAGGAAATATAAAGTAGAATTTTAAGAGTTTCTTTTGCTCAAATAAAGTAAATGAATTGACAACATTAATTTATTAAATGATATCAAGTATGTGTTTATGAATAATCAGAATAGTTATACATTGTATTAAATGGCTGCATAACGCGCGGCATGAAAGTAATCAATTAATGCAAGTAACTACATATTATCTATTGCAAATAAATGTAATAAAATATCATTATATTAATGACGCCCAAAGTACGTAGGACGTTCTAAATCAATTATATCGATTTGATATCATTATTAATATATAATATTCACATTGTAACATGTTTACGCACGGAAATATGCCCGATTGAAGGGACTGAAGAATAAAGCCACACAGAAGTTACGTGGGTCGTCTTGCGACATGTGTTTTCGTTGTCCGATGACCGCCACGTTCCTTCGATGCAGGGGGGGGGGTCATTAGCTCGCAGTACAAGGACTTGGCATGGGGGATCCCGTTGCATGATACGGCGTGCAGGAGAGGATTTCGTTGATTGCTCCGGCCCTTAAGTCGTTTCCACACCGGCCGCGCTGAGCTGAGCCAAACCAAAAAAGAGGCGCGGCGCGGCAACTGCGCCATTCTGTGCAACTTCGAGCGCCAACGAACGCGATCCAGATAGTGTCGATACATCAAAGGAAAACTGATTGATCTGTACCGAGAAAAACCGGAATTGTGGGATCCAAAAGACAGTAATTATCACATAAATAATTAAAAAACATGTTCATAAAAACATAGAAGCAGATGTTCAAAGTTTTCCGACGACAGACGACAAAAGTTTTTAAACTGTCCATTATTGCCAATAAGCAATTCACTTATACGATTATTTCACCATATAATTCCCGACTTTTCAGTACTAGTGTCACCCAATTGCGACGACGATTTCTAGAAATGTTTCTTTGTTTTTCCTTCTATGAAAGCAGCACTTGCAATTTCCAGATTTCCATATTCAACCGTGCACGCGCTCACATTAGAACTTGCTGATTATCCACAAACACCTACCTCCGATCTGCGCAGTTTTGCGCGTTTCTGCGATGAGCTGAGCCGAGCATTGTGTGCAGCGCGAAGCTGCGCGGTCGGCTTTAAGGATTCAACCGCAGGAGCGAACTGAAGAATACCGTGGAATGCAACCAGTTTTATAAACTACACGCCATCATTCACAGAACTCCGCGTTGAGACACTGCTCACCAATACGAGCAGATTTTACCAATGTAACGAGGGGAATGTTCGTCGGGCGGCGGTAGCGTAATAATATAGTACACACGGTTGTATAATAGTATGTTGTCTACGTGGCGGCGACCTTCAGGTTGGCTGTTAAACACTGGATACTAGAGCACGAAGTTCACTTTGTGTATATTCAAACCACACAGCGTCGTAATTCCTAGCTATCATTGTCACATGTCTTGTAGAAACTCAAATATTTCCGTTATTTTATAAATAAATTAAAATTTTTGCACAAAAAATACTTTTTATTCGAATAATTTTATTAGTAGTATTAAGTTTATGAAATTTCAAAATTTTGGGACCCCGGGACCTAAAAAGACGTCAAAAATTTCAACAAAATTGTGCAAATCCCACAGACTATCATACTAAAAGGAATGTTAACCCAAATCCGGATTTTTAGTGTTTATTGTATGGTCGTGTGCTCTACACTATTACTCAAGGAATAGTAGATAGCCTAAATAGTGACTTTCGTAATTTTTTCCATAATTGAAAATTATCACAGGTTAACAAAAAAAAAATTTTTTTTGCTTGGTGCCTACGATTTTATAGCTGATTTTAACTATATTTGTCGTGCTCATTATAAATATAAAACCCGTTTTTCTGTATCAGCTATACTTTTTGAGATACAGCGTTACTTACTAATAAGCACTTTCACTATAAAGTCTGTTGAGTTGTGGTTAAGTGAAGGTTTATACATGTGTTAATTCCTCGTTATTTTCCCTTCTTCTTCTGTGTACAACAATCAGTTGACTGCAGGCTTTATTAAGACGCCATATTTGTTTATATAACCTTGTGTTTCCATCCAACATAACCTCTATATAACATAACCTTTATTGATAGCTCTAAGCGGAGTTTGAAGTGTGTACTTTTGCACAATGGCAACAAAATTGGATCAATACCAATTGCTCACTCAACCAAAATGAAAGAAGAATACGGTACCATAGCTTTGGTCTTGGATAAGGTTAGGTATCATGAATACGAATGGGTAATTTGTGTGGACTTAAAAATGGTAAACTTTCTCCTTGGTCAGCAAGGTGGCTACACAAAATATCCTTGCTTCTTGTGCCTTTGGGATAGGAGAGCAAAACAATATCACTGGGTAAGAAGAGAGTGGCCTACGAGGGAGAACATGGTTGTTGGGGAAAGAAATGTTATTTATGAACCCTTCGTTGGACGGAACAAAATCATCTTGCCTCCACTGCATATAAAGCTTGGTCTTATGAAACAATTTGTGAAGGCTCTTGATCAGGATAGTCCATGCTTTGCATACATTTGCCAAACGATGCCTGGGCTAAGTACAGAAAAACTTAAAGCTGGAATTTTCGATGGCCCTCAAATCAGACAGTTCATAAATGATCCTCATTTCGTAGATTCTATGAATGAGGCAGAGCGAAAAGCATGGACGTCATTTGTCTTGGTTGTCAGAAACTTTCTGGGCAACCACAAAGCTGAAAACTATGAAGAACTAGTTAACAGTATGCTCAACAATTTCAGAGACCTTGGATGAGCATAAAGGTTCATTTCTTACACAGCCACTTGGACCGTTTCCCTGAAAATCTAGGCGATACCAGTGAAGAACAAGGTGAGAGTTTTCACCAGGATATTAAAACGATGGAGGACCGCTACAAAGGAAGATGGGATACTCATATGATGGCAGATTACTGCTGGAACTTGGAAAGAGACTGTCCAAACAAAGTTCATTCAAGAATGTCCCAAAAAAGAAGCTTCCGGAGTGTAAATTAACTTTTCCTTGTCTTTTTATCTTATTATTTTGAATATTAATTGTTATTTTTTTAGCTACTGTAGGGATAATGATATGTTACTATGGGGTTTTTCGAGTCAATAAATTAAATTAGAAATTAAAATAGGGCTGTTCATTTTAAATGTATCACCTATACCTTAGGCCTAATTTAAATGGGATAACGTAAATCACGCTATTGTGATTTTTTACAAACAAGAGCTCATAGGCTAAAACTAATGTCAAATTCAAATTCAGCATATCAAATACACGCAAAATCAGCTGAAAAAGCCCCGGCACCAAAACATGTGTTGGGCTGTGTTATCTATTATCGAAGTTTATGTAATAGTAAAATTATTTCGTTCAAAATAGCGATTGAGTTCTGCAGCTGAGGGGAGCGTACTAGCACCACCGGTACAAGGGTGATACGCCTATTACACACTTTCCTGTGTTTGGCCACGACCACAGTGAGCGATCGGAAAATTGACGATGTAAATAAAAACGCCAGGTGGTGGCAGTGGAGCGGAGGCCGGATGGTCACATTTGGCAACGTGTTGGGTTATCTTAATTGAGATTAGTTGTCAGGTGTTGAGTAAATCCCGATGAATAACCCAGCAATTGTCGTCACTGGGTAGCGTGAGGTAAACCGCTTAGTCATGTCCGTGATGCCAATACTTTGTAATCACGCAACTATGACACGGGAACGAGATCCACCGATAACTTTTAACTTTTTATTTGCTGCCATTATAAGATAGGCCTATGTTTAGTTATATAATAATTAATTATTATAAAACATTACAAAGGAAGGGGATGTTCAGAGCGTGTGACCAAATAGTTTAAGACGCATTCAGACTGCGCATTTAAGAAAAGAATGCTGAAAAGCGTGGAGAACAGCTGCCGACAAATCAGCGGGTGGTTATTAACCTAAGAGAAACTGAAATTAGGCGTAGATAAATAAATAGTTTACGTTTTAACGGTTCAGTATTAAAGTAAATACCATTTGGATACGAAATCTTTTATTAATGAGAGGAAAACACACAGAATAGGTGTATTGAAGATATGAAACCGCTGATGCGGGTAAGTTTCTACGAAAGTGCAAAGTTTCTACGAAAATTTATTGCTGTATATAATTTGTCAATACTTTATAAACTTTTCTACCGAAGAAGGCCTCCGGTGGATGGCCCGGATGTACATTCTTTTATCTATGAATATACAGTTTCATATAAATACATTACAGTGTCATGTAAAATACCATGAAATATTTGTAGGCTTTCTGTAGTAGTTGAAAATATTCTTTGCATATTTTAATCCAAAAATTCAGTTTAATAGGTCGCTTGAACAGTTTTTTTTTTAAATCGAAGTCATATGTCATTTCCATCAGTGAATCCGTCTAGATTGAACGTTCAACGCTAAAGTGAACACTATTTTTTGTTGTAGTTACCAGCAGTATTTTCCTACCCATCATAGACTTTCCGCGAACCAGAAACAGCTGCTGACGGAATGTCCATACGGCGATGTTAGATACATTGGTTGCGTGTAAGTAAAATAGGTGCGTAGGGTATCTTGCACTCGTCTTGCAATAGTTTTACGATGTTCAGGTTTTGGCATGATTGATCGATCGGACCGGGCGTTTCATGTCGTTCAAATACAGGTACAGTACTACTAGGTAGGAAAGCAGTAGTGTCAGCGGACGGGTGTCTCCAAACAGTGGAGCCTGCCGGTATCGTCATTTTATACCCTTGATAGGGCTTGAGCTCACCGTACGTCAGGCTACAGTGTTTAGACCACTTGGTGACAAAAGGAGGTCAATTACGCGTGGTGATGAGGTTAGGCATCTATCTGTCTGTTGTACCCTGTGACGGATTCGAACTCTCAGTCTGGAAGCTAGCCGGCTGACCATTGACACACGCGGACTTTGCAGTGATCATTTGCTTAAAGAACAATCGTACTGTTGAGTTACAGCTAAACAGATTTTTTATCACAGAATTTTTTACGAGATAGGTGTGCCAACTTAAATATTCATTTCGATTTATTGTGTATCCATGCGTTTTCCACTCGCGGTAAACCTATTCCCGAAACGGCTCCCTCCACTATCCCCCCCTCTCTCTCTCTCTCTCTCTCTCTCTCTCTCTCTCTCTCTCTCTCTCTTCTGTATCTCCCTGTGAAGATTAGTAGAAATGAGGAAAGACTTAGGCCTAAAAATGTTTTTTTATTACTAGGGATTTAGGGAAATCTGTTAGAATCCCAGTCACTGGTTTTTCTATTTAAAATTCGTTATTCGTTGAGTTGATGAAACATTGATGGTGTTGAAACACTTTACTAGAAGGAAAGAGCACAGACATCTACGTGTATCGAAGGCAAGTAAAAGGTTAATCCCGTAGATCAAATTTGTAAAAATAAAATGAAAGATTTTATTATATTGAATCCAAAAAAATTTTTGTGTAAGGGAAAAGTAGGTGACGAGGGAGACTGCCTAGGTATTAGAGGAACAGACTGTTTGATAGACAAACCCCCTCATGGAGATCGTAATTACTGTTGCGGTACATCTGGTTTACGCAGACCACACACATAGCCTACACTTTAAGGTTATGTTTATATTTGCGCTTACCAAAACTTTATGTTGTGCTTTAACAGTAACGTATAAAAATATTGTGGGATTAGGATTGCTTGGCTAAGATACGATGCCTACTCTCCCGGTTACAAAACGGATGTGCAGGATAATATTATTCTTTAGTTGGACAAGCGCTACACCAGGAGGGACGTTCAACTATTAGTATTAACAGAACATCGATTCACTCCCATTTCCACAACACCAGTTCACTGTACCTTGAAATAAATTAATAAAGAATACGAGGTCAGCTAGGGAAGTCAAGGTCGATAGAGTTACTTATTACTTGGAAATCATTACCGTGACTTCTGTCTTAAACGTAACAAACTGCCTCGTATTTTGTGTTCTTGAATTTAGTGACATGAAGAAGCGCAGCGGTCAGAGTCGTGTCTTGGAATGTATCTCGCGTCTAGGCGTAGTGCTAGTCATATTGCCTCAGTTGTATACTGTACGTCTTGAATAATGTCTAATATGCATTGACCATAAACCACGTTAGGGGGCTATAAAAGGATCTAAAAGGAACTTTAACTGCATTGAAAAAATGTAATGGCGTGGTATGGAGCCGCTAAAAAAGAATATTACTAGGCCTATTAAACGACAGTCTGTTTTTAATATTCTTTCTTTACGCTATAGTAATTCGGTTAAAAATGAACAACGGGTACTCACTCAAGTCCCTCAGGTTGAGTGTGTGTAGATGATTGCCTGATATTCCTTTCTTTAAAATACGTTTTTTATATTATACAAGATCATTTGAGGTAAAAAACAAATCATTTGTAATATCTTATTCATATAATTATGGTTTTCGTTTACCGTTTTATTACTTTCTGGTCATAGCTGTAATCTTGGACCATGGATTGTAGCCACTATAAAATCTACCTTCTAAGAAGCAGGTCCCTAAACCAAAATGAAATAGTATCAATTGTTCGTTCTAGCTGAACACTCTGAACATTTTAAGCGAAATTTCGTGGAAATTAATTAAAAAATTAAATTCTGACATGAATTTGTTAAAATAATTGTCTAAAGATAAGTGTCGATAAGTATTTTCTAACTTGAGCAGCTGTGGAAATAGTAATTGCTACATAAGTAAAGCTGACTTACATGTTAACAAGGACTTCGGTTCCTTTGATCGAGACAGCAAAAACAATTATGTAAAATACACAATTAATTAAGATAAATTATTGGTGAGATCACACGTATTCCTGTTTGAGAACACGAAATCTGATCTTAAAGCGGTACGTAGGTGTTTCTTGTAGGATTTTGCTGTCCTTACACTGAGACAGCCGCTTGATTTTGTCGGGCGTTAGAATTAAGGGTAATGAGCCTGACTTCTGTGCGAATTATCTACGCACCGTAGGTCTACAAAATTATGTAAACTTCACTTCTGGAACCTGTCTAAATTACATTTTATGATATTAACTTTCTTTTTCGATTGGGAAAAGAAACAGCCGTAGCCCTGTACAGTTTACATACAAGTTTAAAAAAGCTGCTAATAGTTTTTGAGTTGTAGCAGTTCTCAATGTGTTTTCTTTACTTTAAAATCTGAAAATGGCCTTTTGCTCTTACCGGATTCAATTATGAAGTTATGCTTATGAAAGGAAAAACTTTTTTTCAGAATATTATCAGCTGTTAATTTTGTTAGTAGTTGATTGTGTGTTTCTGATACGTATGATTAGAAACCTAAGGTGAGATTCGTAGGTCTGTGTACCTACAGTGTATAGCATTAAGGATTACTACCCTATAAATATGTCAGTCTACATGACGCTGGGGGACGTGCTTTGAGAGGCAATAAATTTAAGGAACAGGCGTGGGAAACGCGGAGTTGGAGCAGAAAGGACTGACCGGTGACAAGGAATTAGTGTACAGGGTTATGTTTATTTTTTGTCCACGTAACGGGATTCCGATCCGGTTTAAACGGGCCGTATAGTGGAGTGTTTACGAGTAGGTAATCTGAAATGGAAATTCTAAATCGCTGGCAAGGTTTGTGTGTTTATCCAAGCACGAAATTGGTTTGGTGCCCGCCACGAACGGTGTTGTTGTTCCCGGACGTCGTTGGCTCGTGTTGGTAGCCGATGGATCAGGATGGATTGCTATATTGAATCTATTATTCACAACCGACGAGAATTAAATATACAAAACGTGTTTTTATTTTTTTCGGCCGTGTTATATTTTAATTTCTTTTCTTTTTCGACAACTTTTCTCCCTAAAGAGTTTCAGTCTTCCCAATCGCTAGACTGCAACTGTTTCTCCTCCATCATTCCTTTCATGTTCCCCATTCCAGTGTCGGATTTCCATTTTTTTATATTCCTGCGCGATTGTCATTATTACACTCTCTTGGACCACCACTTATGTTTTTGTTCCATACCACTGCAAGACTTTGTTCTCTATATCTCGTCGGTTACTGCAGCAAGTTATTCCCAGGCGCCTTCGTATCTTTTCAGTACGTACAGCGGCCCATTCGTGTCAGCTGGAGACATTTCATGTCTGATAGAATGATTCTGAGTATCAGAAGAATATTCACAAACAGATATAACACTATTGCACACCGCTATAGAAAACTCTTTTTCCAATTAGCGCTTTCAAGCTTCACAGCTCATCATCAGATCGGAAATATACAGTAATAGAACGAGACAACTCCTTTATACCCCCACTTGCCCTACAGCGCGTACATATGTTCGTAAACAAGGTTTAAGGTAAACGCCCCTACCCTTTGTGGCTATTAAGATACCGGTGGGTTCTGCGTTACTTCGTAGCCAGTAACCTAATAGCCAGAGTGAACCCGCCAGTAACTTAATAACCAGAAAGTAAGGTCGTTTACATTAAAGCTTGTTTACAAAAATGTGTACGCGCTGTTGGCCAAGTGGAGGTATAAAGGACTTGTCTCGTTCCATTACTGTATATTTCCGATCTGATGATGAGCTGTGACGCTTGAAAGCGCTAATCGGAAAACAATTATCTATAGTGGTGTGCAAGAGTTTTATTTCTGTTTGTGATTATAACCACTCACACAACTTTATTAATTAAATATTCTGAGAAGAATATTCGTTAAATCTCACGAATCTTCCTTGTCTTCATTATGTCTCCAATCCTGTTATAAAAGTCACACTCGTCCAATATTTCCTACTGTGGAATTTTTGCTTCTTAATGTCTTGGGGAAATTTTTATACCACAGTACACCACTGTTATTCAGGTTTCGATACGTTTATCACATTTACCTCCGATGTCCGCTGTTGATTCTAGACATTTGTAATGTATTCTCGTTTGAACTTTCACATTTCTCATTGACCGAAACGCCCTTGTGGTTAGTACAGTATACTGTGAACGCGTTCTGAGTATTTTCCTTATACTCACGACACGAATGTGAATTCTCTCTCTTAATCTATTGCCGAATGATGCAGTATCAGGTGCGAGTCGTAGCTGCAGTTCTAACCCAGTTGTTATATAATAATTAAATCCTTAAATTCGTAGTGATCGTCAATCAATGAATTTTTTCGGTGAAGGGTTTGTGAGGATCGGTCAAAAATATGACACAGATTTTAACTTATTTGTGTCGACGTTTCGACAAGACGTGTTCGTTGTCTTTAAAGAAAACATTTTAAGATGTATAACAAACTATCTCAACTCCTTCACATATACAATGATACATACATACGTGCGCACACACACGCATACACACTCACATACACAAACACGTTCACTCAAATTATTATTCTGTTGTATTTTGTTGTGTTGTGTTATTTCATACACAGGTCCTGATGATAACAGTAAACAATGTCGAAACGTCTACACAAATAAGTTAAAATTTGTGTTATATGTTATAATAATATTTCTTGTGTTAAAGACATTGCGTGTCACGTTCGTATGGTGAGACTGTCGCTGACGACATCGGGAAAAGCTGGAAACACAGATTAAAGGAAATAGTGGCTGACAGCATGATTCAAGAGTACTCGGGAGTTTCTACGTCTCGCAAATTACGGAAACGTATTTTACCGAAAATTGATGTAATCGTCGTAGAAACTATTGGGCTCCGCTGGGAGATTTCCCGTATCGCTCTAATTAACGTTGGCGTTGTTTCTTCTTCTCGAAAGATAAGAGAGACCTGAAGAAGGGCGTTGAATTTACCAGTCTGTTTTCTGATGAGAGTGGAAGTTGACGTATTTTCAAAGACAAAAGAAGGCAGATCGTCTTTGTTGCAATTTATTAACCTGTAATTTTATAAACGCGTTGCAGACATCGGCTAAGTTATGTAGGTGAAGTTGTCTTCAAACGGTGCCATCTTAATCGTATTGTCTTCTTCGGAACGTAAGTGGCGTTTATGTGCTGTAGTGTTTATCTAGCCAAGGCCTTCGTTAGGCGTGTCTTACGACATTTATAGTAATAAAAACAAGTTGGCAGGGATTCGCAGTGTTGTTAAACGCCAGCTTGCGTCATCGTGGCTACCGATAAATGTACACGCTTTATCGGTTTTTAAACGTTCATTCACTTCCCGCTGGTCGGACTGCATACAGTGACTTCAAAGGTTTAATTTATGCCGTTTGCAGTCGAAACGTTTGGCAAATATAAAATTAACAATAAACATAATTCTGTGTCCGCGCGCGCGTTTGTTTAGCGACTGTGTAAACAAACAACATTTTAAACTAGAAAAAATTCGTCTGACGATGTTGCGCAGAAAATTATCCAATGGAAAGTTCATGCTAGCAAAAAATTAAACTAGTATGCTCCTTGAGCTACAGAACTCGCTCTCTAGTTTGAACGAAGTGCATTTACTGGTACATAAATTTCTTCGATATGAAACAATTTTTTCAATTATGGAAAAATTACAAAAATCTTGATTGCTCCTACTGTTTCTTGAGTAATATAACAATTTTAGAGGACGCTATCATACAATAAACATTAAAAATTCCTAAACATTCGGATTTTGGTTACAATTCCTTTTAGTCCGACACCGTAACAGATTTGCACATTGTTGTTCTCTCTGTCTTTGTCGAGCACGGCACGGTATAGTCTCTGGTACTCGACTTTCAGCGAGCTTCACTTCCAGTATGTAGGTATTTTACCTCTTTCATCTAAATTTTCCCATTTCTCTTAGCTCTTTTTTTTTAATTTTCCTTGCCCTCTGTATCCATTACGATTCACGCTCTTCAGATTTTTTTCTTGTGTAGTTTTCATGTTTTCTGTATTTTGATGTGACATCCTTGGTCTTTAGTTTCCATTTTTGTTTTTCTCATGCGCCTGTGTTTCTCGTACTGTCCACACAATCCTATTTTCAAGCATGCCATTTATTATACGTTATTTTTCTATTCTGTGGTCGCCAATGCCCTGCTTTCATATCCATTCAGAAGAATCGGTTTTCTACGAACTTGTAAACATTCGCTTCTCCTTACTTCTTTTTTTCTATGGATTCTTCTGTATGTTATCTGAAGTTCAGCACTTGTTCATAAGCGTGTCATAGCTATTATTAATACCAGCTCTTATATAACACTTGATTTGAGACCTTGCCTGAAAAGCAAACTTCTCCAAAGGGGTGAAACGTGATAATATTTCCCGTTCTTCTTAGATGCGAGTTCGTGTAAACAGAGAGATGGGCAAACATTTGAATAGCTGTTAAGATGGCTTAACATACTGTTTAACATAATAATATGTTAATGTTATACATTATATGATGTAATGAAAATATTTCTGTTTGTTTCAGGTAAGAGGCTTGGTTCAAATGTGTCTTTTAAGTGTTGTTGGGTATTGCCGTACGCCTAAGTACAACATATGGAGCCATACCCAGGTACTTTTGTGTAATATCGTATATAATTATCACGTATGTAATCAGTTTCTTAGGCAAGTATAAAACATTATTTTCTAACGAACGTTTTACAGTTTCGTGTCTGTGCGTTTGGAGGTTCATATGTATCAACGAATCTGTTATCGTAACGAGTCTTTATGTGAGCCGCCATTTTTTACCGTAATAATAAAAATTCTAGTCGCTCGTTTTTGACATACTGTAATAATATAATGTTTAGAATTTTAAATAAATTATCTTGATGGTTTTCTTTGAATTTTTAAAATTAATGCGAATTGTCCTGACTCCTGAGTATATTAAAAATTGATTATCCTATATTCTTATTGTGTATCTTTTTTGTACATTTTTAATTCATTCACAATTCTGAACGTCTGGAATTGGTGTTTGGTACCGTACTAGGTCTGTGGCAAAATTAAATTTATATGTAGGCTATGATGTTTCAAATAAGCTTTTTTTTGTGCACCTGTCATACAGTTTTCTTTCTTGGTCTGTTCTATGTAGACTATAATTAATTAAACGCGGAGCATTCTAGTTTGTGTATCCATTTGTGTTCTGAGCGTTGTATTCAGTTTTAGGTTTTATTTTATCAGAAACTGTTGTTATCTGTGTTATGCAGTTTTTAGGTTTGTGGCATTAACGCTATTTAAATAGTTTACTTAGTTTGTATATAAGTCTGTAATAAGTAAACGTTGTGTATTTTATATTATTATTACCAATTTTACTTTCGGAACCTATATAGGGCTGTATGCAAAACATTATTTGATTGTCTTTGAATTTTCGGCAGTTATCGTTAGTCATAAAAAAAATTACCCTTGTTAAAACATAAAACGTTGCAGGTAAACTCCCCTTTTTCCTTACCCGATCTTCAACAAAATCAACAGACCTTGAAAACTCTATAATTCAAAAAGGTGTGCAAAAAATTAGTTGATTTAGTTTGAATGTACGGCAGTTATCGTTCGTCATAGAAAAAATTACCCTTGTTAAAACATAAAATGTTGCAGGTAAACAACCCCTTTCCCTTAACCGATCTTCACGAAAACCAACAGATCTTGAGAACTCTACAATTCAGGGCTGTATCCAAAACATTATTTGGTTCTGTTTGAATTTGCGGCTGTTATCGTTTGGCATAGAAAATACCCTTGTTAAAACATAAAACGTTGCAGGTAAACTACCCCTTTCCCTTAACCGATCTTCACCAAAAACAATAGGTCCTGAGTACTCAACAAATAAGGGCTGTATGCAAAAAATTATTTGATTCTGTTTGAATTTGCGACTTTTATCGTTTGCCATAGAAAAACATTACCCTTGATTAAAAAAAAAGTTGCAGGTTAACTACCCCTTTCCCTTAACCGAACTTCACCAAAACAATGGGTCTTGAGAACTCTACAATTCAGGGCTGTATGGAAAACACTATTTGATTCTGTTTGAATTTGCGGCAGTTATCGTTCGTCATAGAAAATATCGGTGTGGAGAACCATACATAACTTCCATGCTCTAAGATTTATATTTAAAATCATTTTCGAAATGAAATATTACCATAGAAACTACTTCTTTCTACTTACTGCTTCAGCCTTAACCACAGTACTGTGGTCACTAACGTATACCACCTCACGTTATCGCACTCGATTTTCACTGATGATGGAAGTCGATGGCATTGCCGAAACGTCTGGTTTTGTAGAAAACATTGGACTACGGCCAAACATCCCGGGAAGGAATTTTAACAGAAACTACTTCTTTGTTGCCGATAACGTTGTACACATATATATAAAAAATGTGCATAAAATTAATGGCTTGTATAAGTTAATGTTTGATCTCCATTAAGTAGTGCTCAAGTTTCCAAAGTTTTAATATTATGATGTCCGTAATTAAAACATCAGAGCAGGTTTAGTGTCTATGAGGGTACACCGTGGACAAAAATTTTCAACATTTCCTATTGAGCGTTGCTTAGAGTAAAGCTGCGAATCTACAGTGTACGTTTCACAGAACAAACACGCGGAAAAGAAGGAGCTCTCCGAAGTCACTCATGGACCCTCAGCATCTTGCAGAGGGTTCATTCCCTAAAGAAGAAAATTCTGTCTATGAATCGTTCCTCTGTAAACACGTGCAATTACACTGCCCGGCGATCCACAGGAAGCAAATCGCTATCCACGCTGCACAATTTTTCGGCTTGCACGCGTTATGTTGGTGTGGGTTTCGGCACTTTCCATTTAAAAAGCGTGCAAATGTAAGAAAATAAACATGAGTGAGGTCAGAAATAACGCGAATTTTGTGTGTGTGTTCCCTGCCTTTTTATTGCAGTAATCATAATAATAAAATGAGCCTCCAGGTGGTCTAGTGGCTAACGCGGGCGATTGATGCGCTCGTGGTCCCGGGTTCAATTCCCGGCGGAGGTTCCGTACGGCGTGCACTCAGCGTCGTGAGGCAAACTGAGTAGGCGCTGAGATAACAGCGCCGCCTCCTGGCTGTGAATACCGCAACTAGCGGCTGGTGGCGCGTAGTACTAGCCATACACCGTCACACTAACACAAAAGCCGTGCGGTACGCCTTGGTCCTTAACGGACTGTTGAGCGGAGGTTTAATTTAATAATAATAAAATGGAAACGTAAACATTACATAATTGAGATATGCTTGCCTGCCACGAACGATATATTTTCTCTCATACATGATTTACATTAAAATGAAAAAATTATAATTTTATTGCCTGGCAACAAAATTATTTTATTTTTAACAATTACCATTGTTTGAAAAAGTTTAAATGAATTTTCAAGTACTTTACTGTTGTTAAAACGTAAAAGGTTGAAGGTAAACTACGCCTTCCCCGTAACCGATCTTCAACAAAATCAAAAGGCCTTGAGATCACTACAATTCAGGGATGTACCGTTTCAGGTAAACTACCCCTTTCCCTTAACCGATCTTCACCAAAAACAATAGGTCTTGAGTACTCTACAAATCAGGGCTGCATGCAAACAATTATTTGATTCTGTTTGAATTTGCGGCTGTTATCGTTTGCCATAGAAAAAAATCTACAGACAGACAGATAGACAGACAGACACTTTTCGGAAAATGACTTTTTTTCATGTTTTGAGTGTAGTACAATCAGAATCTGCAATAATCTCGAACACGATTTTTTTTGCCATCACCCTTGTTAAAACAAAATGTTGCAGGTAAACTACCCCTTTCCCTTAACCGTTCTTCACCAAAACCAATAGGTCTTAAGAACTCTACAATTCAGGGCTGTATCCAAAACATTATTTGATTCTGTTTGAATTTGCGGCTGTTATCGTTTGCCATAGAAAAAAATTACCCTTGATAAAAAATAACGTTGCGTGTAAACTACCCCTTTCCTTTAACCGATCTTCACCAAAAACAATAGGTCTTGAGTACTCTACAAATCAGGGCTGTATGCTAATAATTATTTGATTCTGTTTGAATCTGCGGCTGTTATCGTTTGCCATAGAAAATACCCTTTTAAAACATAAAACGTTGCAGGTAAACTACCCCTTTCCCTTAACCGATCTTCACCAAAAACAATAGGTCTTGAGAACTCTACAATTCAGGGCTGCATGCAAAAAATTATGTGATTCTGTTTGAATTGCGGCTGTTATTGTTTGGCATAGAAAAAATTACCCTTGATTAAAATAAACCGTTGCAGGTAAACTACCCCTTTCCCTTAACCGATCTTCACCAAAAACAATAGGTCTTGAGTACTCTAGAAATCAGGGCTGTTTGCAAAAATTATTTGATTCTGTTTGAATTTGCGGCTGTTATCGTTTGCCATAGAAAAAAATCTACACACACACACACACACACACACTTTTCGAAAAATTACTTTTTTTCATGTTTTGAGTGTAGTACAATCAGAATCTGCAATAATCTCGAACACGATTTTTTTTGCCATCACCATACTTCCATTTCCTTAAGGAACATGGAAGTAACATTACCCTTGATTAAAATAAACCGTTGGTAAACTACCCCTTTCCCTTAACCGATCTTCAACAAAATCAACAGACCTTGAAAACTCTATAATTCAAAAAGGTGTGCAAAAAATTAGTTGATTTTGTTTGAATTTACGGCAGTTATCGTTCGTCATAGAAAAAATTACCCTTGTTAAAACATAAAATGTTGCAGGTAAACTACCCCTTTCCCTTAACCTATCTTCACGAAAACCAACAGATCTTGAGAACTCTACAATTCTGGGCTGTATCCTAAATATTATTTGATTCTGTTTGAATTTGCGGCTGTTATCGTTTGCCACAGAAAATACCCTTGTTAAAACAAAACGTTGCAGGTAAACTACCCCTTTCCCTTAACCGATCTTCACCAAAACAATGGGTCTTGTGAACTCTACAATTCAGGGCTGTATGGAAAACACTATTTGATTCTGTTTTAATTTGCGGCACTTATCGTTCGTCATAGAAAATTACCCTTGTTAAAACATAAAATGTTGCAGGTAAACTACCCCTTTCCCGTAACCGATCTTCAGCAAAACCAATAGGTCTTGAGAACTCTACAATTCAGGGCTGTATCCAAAACATTATTTGATTCTGTTTGAATTTGCGGATGTTATCGTTTGCCATGGTTTGCCATAGAAAAATATCGGTATGGAGAACCATACATGACTTCCATATTCTAAGATTTATATTTAAAATCATTTTCAGCCAAACAACCAGGCTGTGTCTTACCTGCCTTTTTATTGCTGTATTAAATGAAAAATATTATATTACATAAAAATGAAAAAATTATAATTTTATTGCCTGGCAACAAAATTATTTTATTTTTAACAATTACCATTGTTTCAAAAAGTTTAAATAAATTTTCAAGTACTTTACTCTTGTTAAAACGTAAAAGGTTGCAGGTAAACTACCCCTTCCCCATAACCGATCTTCACCAAAATCGAAAGTCATTGGACCTCTACAATTCAGGGACGTATGCAAAAAATTATTTCATTCTGTTTGAATTTGCGGCTGTTATCGTTTGCCATAGAAAATACGCTTGATAAAAAAACGTTGCAGGTAAACTACCCCTTCCCCTTAACCGATATTCACCAAAAACAATAGGTCTTGAGTACTCTACAAATCAGGGCTGTATGCAAAACATTATTTGATTCTGTTTGAATTTGCGGCTGTTATCGTTTGCCATAGAAAATACCCTTGTTAAAAAAACGTTGCAGGTAAACTACCCCTTTCCCTCAACCGATCTTCACCAAAAACAATAGGTCTTGAGAAATCTACAATTCAGGGCTGTATGCGAAACATTATTTGATTCTGTTTGAATTTGCGGCTGTTATCGTTTGCCAAAAAAAAAAAATTTCCCTTGATAAAAAAAACCGTTGCAGGTAAACTACCCCTTCCCCTCAACCGATCTTCACCAAAAACAATAGGTCGCGAGTACTCTACAAATCAGGGCTGTATGCAAAAAATTATTTGATTCTGTTTGAATTTGCGGCAGTTGTCGTTTGCCATAGAAAATACGCATGATAAAAAACGTTGCTGGTAAACTACCCCTTCCCCTCAACCGATCTTCACCAAAAACAATAGGTCTTGAGTACTCTACAAATCAGGGCTGTATGCAGAAAATTATTTGATTCTGTTTGAATTTGCGGCTGTTATCGTTTGCCATAGAAAATACCCTTGTTAAAAAAACGTTGTAGGTAAACTACCCCTTTCCCTTAACCGATCTTCACCAAAAACAAAAGGTCTTGAGAACTCTACAATTTAGGGCTGTATGCAAATAATCTTTTCATTCTGTTTGAATTTGCGGCTGTTATCGTTTGCCATAGGAAATACCCTTGTTAAAACATAAAACGTTACAGGTAAACTACCCCTTTCCCTTAACCGATCTTCACCAAAAACAATAGGTCTTGAGAACTCTACAATTCAGAGCTGTATGCGAAACATTATTTGATTCTGTTTGAATTTGCGGCTGTTATCGTTTGCCAAACAAACAAAATTACCCTTGCTAAAAAAAAACCGTTGCAGGTAAACTACCCCTTTCCCACAACCGATCTTCACCAAAAACAATAGGTCGCGAGAACTCTGCAAAACCGGGCTGTATGCAAAAAATTATTTGATTCTGTTTGAATTTGCGGCAGTTATCGTTTGCCATAGAAAAAAAATCTACAGACAGACAGACAGACAGACAGACACACAGACACTTTTCGGAAAACGACTTTTTTTCATGTTTTGAGTGTAGTAGAATCAGAATCTGCAATAATCTCGAACACGATTTTTTTTGCCATCACCATACTTCCATTCCTTAAGGAATATGGAAGTAAAATATCGGTATGGAGAACCATACATGACTTCCATATTCTAAGATTTATATTTAAAATCATTTTCACCCAAACAGCCAGGCTGTGTCTTACCTGCCTTTTTATTGCTGTATTAAATGAAAAATATTATATTACATTAAAATGAAAAAATTATAATTTTATTGCCTGGCAACAAAATTATTTTATTTTTAACAATTACCATTGTTTCAAAAAGTTTAAATAAATTTTCAAGTACTTTACTCTTGTTAAAACGTAAGAGGTTGCAGGTAAACTACCCCTTCCCCTTAACCGATCTTCACCAAAATCGAAAGTCATTGAGACCTCTACAATTCAGGGACGTATGCAAAAAATTATTTGATTCTGTTTGAATTTGCGGCTGTTATCGTTTGCCATAGAAAATACGCTTGATAAAAAAACGTTGCAGGTAAACTACCCCTTCCCCTTAACCGATCTTCACCAAAAACAATAGGTCTTGAGTACTCTACAAATCAGGGCTGTATGCAAAACATTATTTGATTCTGTTTGAATTTGCGGCTGTTATCGTTTGCTATAGAAAATACCCTTGTTAAAAAAACGTTGCAGGTAAACTACCCCTTTCCCTCAACCGATCTTCACCAAAAACCACAAGTCTTGAGAACTCTACAATTTAGGGCTGTATGCAAATAATCTTTTCATTCTGTTTGAATTTGCGGCTGTTATCGTTTGCCATAGGAAATACCCTTGTTAAAACATAAAACGTTACAGGTAAACTACCCCTTTCCCTTAACCGATCTTCACCAAAAACAATAGATCTTGAGTACTCTACAAATCAGGGCTGTATGCAAAACATTATTTGATTCTGTTTGAATTTGCGGCTGTTATCGTTTGCCTTAGAAAATACCCTTGTTAAAAAAACGTTGCAGGTAAACTACCCCTTTCCCTCAACCGATCTTCACCAAAAACCACAAGTCTTGAGAACTCTACAATGTAGGGCTGTATGCAAATAATCTTTTGATTCTGTTTGAATTTGCGGCTGTTATCGTTTGCCATAGGAAATACCCTTGTTAAAACATAAAACGTTACAGGTAAACTACCCCTTTCCCTTAACCGATCTTCACCAAAAACAACAGGTCTTGAGTACTCTACAAATCAGGGCTGTATACAAAACATTATTTGATTCTGTTTGAATTTGCGGCTGTTATCGTTTGCCATAGAAAATACCCTTGATAAAACAAAAAACGTGGCAGGTAAACTACCCCTTTCCCTCAACCGAACTTCACCAAAAACAATAGGTCTTGAGAACTCTACAATTTAGGGCTGTATGCAAATAATCTTTTGATTCTGTTTGAATTTGCGGCTGTTATCGTTTGCCATAGGAAATACCCTTGTTAAAACATAAAACGTTACAGGTAAACTACCCCTTTCCCCATAACCGATCTTCACCAAAATCAGCAGATCTTGAGATCTCTACAATTCAGGGCTGTATGCGAAACATTATTTGATTCTGTTTGAATTTGCGGCTGTTATCGTTTGCCAAACAAACAAAATTACCCTTGCTAAAAAAAAAACCGTTGCAGGTAAACTACCCCTTTCCCTCAACCGATCTTCACCAAAAACAATAGGTCGCGAGTACTCTGCAAATCAGGGCTGTATGCAAAAAATTATTTGATTCTGTTTGAATTTGCGGCAGTTATCGTTTGCCATAGAAAAAAAATCTACAGATAGACAGACAGACACACAGACAGACACACACACAGACACTTTTCGGAAAACGACTTTTTTTCATGTTTTGAGTGTAGTAGAATCAGAATCTGCAATAATCTCGAACACGATTTTTTTTGCCATCACCATACTTCCATTCCTTAAGGAATATGGAAGTAAAAAATCTACAGACACACACACACACACACACACACACTTTTCGAAAAATTATTTTTTTTCATGTTTTGAGTGTAGTACAATCAGAATCTGCAATAATCTGGAACACGATTTTTTTTGCCATCACCATACTTCCATTTCCTTAAGGAACATGGAAGTAAAAACATTTCGTCGTAAGTAGTATGGGTCAAGCGATTCATAGTCGATCCTGAACTTTGACTTTGTGTTCGTACAGTATTTACAGACTTTTGGACAACATAAAAGTAGCACAAACTTTGTTTTAATTGATTGTGGCACTTCCATATGTGAGGGCTTCATACAAAATTATTTTGTAACAAGATAATTTTCGGTTTTATAATTTGAAGCAGAACTTTGATCCACTCAATAGCGTTTATTGTTTGCGCAAGCTAATCATGGAATATTTTTGAGAAAGATTAATTGCATTTATTTTTGATAAACATAAATTATTTTTATGCCCCTCAAAAATACATAGTATAATGATAAAAACAAATACTCCTAAAATTATCACCCGCAGAAAATTGTTACTTATGTATAACACATGTTACTACTGTGCGTTTGGATAATTCAATTCACTTTAGATTGGACGAAAGGGACATTATTTTAAAAATATACTTTTCATCAGGAAAGAGAAAAACATATTATAGAATTTTAAGAAGAATTCAAAAGTTTAAAGCACAGAAAGAAAAAAGCTCTTTCTCAGATACGTTTCAAATAAATTATACAGAATAGGATATTTTTCTTCCTTAAGGTTATAAGGTCCTTTCCAAATATGTAGGTCACAAACCATTTAATTTTTATAACGTAAATCGTTGATAACTTGAAGCCATTATTAAAATAGTTTTTTTTTTAAATCGTCGGTTCAACCATGGAACTATTTGAGCTATTGGAGGATTTCGTACATTACTATCGAAATACATTTCTTTTAGATGTAAGAAAAACATTTGTACTCTAACTGGAAAACTTGTGTAATTTTGATTACGCTTGCGGCCTTATTTCCTTCAAATCTCATCTTCGTACTTCCAAAATGAAAATCAAAGTATAGTAATTTGCATATGACTTAGGAGAGCCCAGTGGTAGTAACTAGCTTTGTATGGCACTCAGGTCATCAATCAGTCGGCTCAAGGTCGATTCATCCCAACACTACCGTCAGAGCAATGCAACAGTCTGTCTAAGGGAGGCGGACTTTAGTGAGTAACGACGCGGCATCTATTAGAGAACTCACAAAAACCCTCCCACCACTGTACAGATCGTCTCTCTCTGGCGGTGATGTCGTGTGTGGCGGGTGGAGGGTGCAACAGGCCATGGGGTTAATGCTTGAGGGAAGTTGACTACGATTTATACGATTTACATATAGCGTTTGAAGGGAGACAACAGAAAGTCAAACAAGAAACCGCTATTAGCTAAACTTCCTGATCGAGAAGCCAGGAAAGGCTCCCGAAACGTTTTGAATCAATAATGTTTAATAGATTAAACATTCTAGTTAAATGGCGCTTGCCTACCATTTCTATAGGAAGCGACTCTGATTCTGGGCAACGCATGAAATCCTCCTCCTCTTCTTCTTCTTTAGCACTAAAGCCCAGCGTGAGGGCTGGCTTCCAACACCAATCTTCTCCAATGTTTTCTATTCATTTCCACCTCAGCGTAACCCCTTCGCATCCATTCTTCTTAGATCTTCCAATACATCATCCAACCATTTTACCCTTGGGGCCCTTTCTGCTTTTATAGACTTGCGCCCTCAGGATTTTTTTTGGCATACGCTGATCATCCATCAGCTCCAGGTCATGTAGCCATTGTATTCGTTGAGCCTTTACGATTCTTACAATGTCCTCATGCTTTAATAGCTCATCTGACTCCTGGTTAATTCTTATTCTCCATTCATCTTCTTCTTTAACCGGGGCATAATCACCTCTTACAATCTTTCTTTCAAAACTTCTCTTAGCGTTTCTTGTTTCTTTTTTTGTTAACGTCCATGTCTCGCCTCCATAAGTAACAACCGTTCTGGTAAGTGTCTTATATATTTTTATTTTTGTGCTCCGACTGATGGGTTTGCTTCTCAATAGTCTATTGTTAGCATAGTATTCCCTATTTCCTTTTTGTATCCTGTCATGTATCGTCGTCTTTACGGGCCCTGTTAGCATAGTATTCCCTATTTCCTTTTTGTATCCTGTCATGTATCGTCGTCTTTACGGGCCCTTCGTTATCTATCATGTTATCCAGTTATCTGAACTTATTAACTGGATCAAATCAATTAATTATCCTCTATGGGTAAATTATATAGATTTCTTCTCGTTTTTGATGTAGAAATTAGCATGTATTTAGTTTTGTTGAAATCGAGATGAGTTGTTCAGTCCCCAAGTCGACTCAGCCTGTGGAATGAGTGTACCTTAGTACAAGGGTAATACGTAGAGTAATAAGAGCCGGCTACAGCGTAATGCTGGCCACACTGCCGTATGACTCAAACAGACAGCATGCTTCCGTGTCTCTCAAATCGTTTGGACGGTACGATAAGATTCTACTACTATTTAAACCTTTTGTTTCTGTACTGGGAAGACTGAGTTCAGTGGTGAGAATTATGCTAAATTAGACACCAAGGTGTCTCGTGGGGTCGCCCATATATATGCGAAAATAATTTATCGTAGGAGTGTTCTCGTCGTCGAATCCTTTGGATACCAGCGTAAGTGGTGCTAATAGCGAATTTTTTTTATAGTTCCAGTTTATAGCGTTGAAAGACTGCCAAACGAAACGATTAATTTGCGTGATGTGTAGGGACTAGATTGGGCATCGCGTTTACGTTGACATAAAATGTCAAGTTGAAGGTTCGGTCTGGTTTTTAAGAAAACTTTAAAAAACCGGCGTTGGAAGTTAGACTTGAAAACTAAATAAGTTTATTAGTTTTCAAATTAATCGTTAATGAGACTATCGGTAAAATAACGGTAAATATTTTATATCTTTTGAGTGGTTGGAGTCAACATTTATCGTGTATTTACAATGTATAGGGAATTTTGTTTTCGCTAATCTCAAGTGACTCATAATTTTATATTAGTAGTACTCGAAGGGATTAGTGTTCGCAGGAATTAAAATTTTCCTCGTTTATATTGAGAGTTAGCCCGGTGTATATTTTTACATTTTACGCTGGCGAATATTTTTCAGGCTATTTTGTTTGTATCGTATAATTGTGCGAATTGTACGAAATTTACGAAATCCTCTGTCCATTGAAAATCACCTGTGGAGTTAACTTTTAACTATAAATAATATCGATAAGCCGGTGGAAATCTATCAACGGGTCATTACTGTTAGACCAGTCGCAGTCGTTGGAAATCGTGTCAGATTCCAAGAAGGTGATCATTGTGTCATTGTGATGATTTGACAGCCTGGAAGATTTTAATAGACGTGACAACTATGAAATTTCAAACGTTTTGAGTGATTTTGTCAGATTTAGCGCCAGCCTACTTGTCGTATCATACATGACGGCACTTTTCGTCATTGAAGAGCGGATTTCGTCGCGATGCCCGCACCTCTGTTTGATGAACTCCGCAATCCTCCGTGTTTCTGCGCTATCAGCGGCGTTTACCAAGTGACGTTGAGGTGCCCATCATCGCTGTACGGGGCAATCTTTTACATTGTTGGTGGTGGACGTTTGCACACTTTCGGGACCGTGGACTGCGTTTTTCGTCGCCGTTGAGCCGGAAAAGCCGTGAGCTATCGTGCATGTGCGGAAGACTCTATTTTAATGCCTGTTACAAAAAACCGTCGTAGGTTTAGATCAGAAGTCAAATCATTATCACCTTATGAAGTCTGGATCAGAGGGTTAGCCACCGTAGTCGTAGTCTTGAGCCCCCGTAAGGTTAGGTCAGAGGGGCGCCACCGATAGGGTAAGCATCCTTACACTTAGGGCGCCACGATTTGTTCGTGGCTCTGATATAATCTAAACTTGATAAAACTGCTACGTAATGTCTCACAGTATGTTCATCGAGACGAAACAGTGGATGTAAACAGACTACGCGATAGCTTTGTTTGAATGGCAACTGCTCGCTTTAAAACATTCCGGAAAGTTTCTGGAATCATTCATTCCGATTCGTTGGAACGCATACTGACATTGTGTACAATACACTGGAGACTGGACAAGGCACATAGAAGAAGAAGAAGAAGAAGAAGAAGAAGAAGAAGAAGAAGAAGTGTTATTTGGATTTCTCTCTTGTCTAGTAATGCCAGATCTCTGATTGCACCCTGAGTCGTTCTTATCCGTTACTTCCATTGATAGTCATACAATATCGTTTTGATTTGTGGTATCGTGTGTGACTATTTAACAAAATCAAGGTAATACAGAAATTAGTGACAATACAAAAAAATTAAAATTATAGAGTTTACAAAAATACCTAACCCTGAATACGTGGGGGGGGGGGTAGTGGAAAAGAACTACTTCCACTTCCACGTTTACCAACTACTCGTTATAGTATAGTTACCGTATTATTATCGTTACAGCGACCTTCGTCCAACATATTTCTTTCGTTTGTCACGTTTTTCGGCAAGGTGTTGCTGTACTTGGCTGCATCATTCGTCTGTATACGTCGGTCTTATCTGAACTGCCGCCTTATCACGTAGTAAGTTGTGATAACTGGCTATTGAATGTCATTTCACCGCTAAGGTAAATACGCAGTGTTCCCGTAATAAATATGTTTTCTCTGCGCGTAGACAGATTAGATATCGGTCGGCTAAAGGTGATGCGTTATCTGAAATCGAAATCTTGTTCACACGAAAACGTATTGTTTACTTCTTGTTGAACGGTATTTACGGGACGCAAGCGCAGGTCGCGTTAACCGAAAATGGATTCGTCACAGTCCAAGTAAGTAGCGTTTAATTTACAAAGGGCAAACAAACTCTGGTAGTTGTGTTTGAAGTATAAGTATTAGCAACGTCTGTATTTAGAATTATATAATTTTTTTATGACAAATATTTGATATTAGTGCGTTTGTTTTTCATATTGCGCGTATTGACAATGTAAAGACTTTCACCTTTAATTAGTAATGAAGGGACTAATTTTAAGAAAATAAACAGAATACTTCATAAAAAATGTCACGTGTAAGATAATGTTAATGTGTACACAAGTCAATCGCTGTTATTACATTTCTATTTCGAACAAGAATATGGTTAGAATACCTCAAACAGGTAGGCCTTCTAACCTAGAGGTAGGCTTATTGTTATATCCTTAACCGGGTACTAATAATTATAGTTTGTGTGAAAAATATGTATAATAATGAACAATTTTGTGCCCGTATTTACATGTTACATTTTCATTATCCATGTAAAGAAAAGGTACAATAAAATGATTAAAAAAGAAAGATTCGTTTACATCTTCTCGGGCTGTTAGGCCGTGGTCTAAGTTGTTCAAGTTTTTCACCAGACGTTTCGTTGATACCGATGACGGACATCTTCAGTGGCGCGGGAACACAGATCACAACACCCGGTATTTCACCAGAATAATATCTGATCAGTGTCATTTGGTACATTAGTATACTAATTTTATACCTACTGCAGCTTCAAAATGTGAACTATAATTTAGAACATGGTTTGCTGCATTATTAAATTTTATATTCATTATTATTAATCACGGCTTACGGTTAAACATACTTTTGATTTTTGTCAGCACACAGTGCCAAACTAGTTGTTCCATTACGATTTTCGGTTGACAGTCTTTCAGTATTAGTAGTAATCTTTCTAACAGCAAACGTTTCGTTCAGTGCGTGATATGGCATCCTCAGTAGTGAATTATTAACTAGGCTACTACGATAACACAGTAGTAAAGAAAATGCCCATGAAGCAAAATTGTATCGGTTGATCTTATAACTGTATATTGCCCGGTAACGTAGTTTTTAATGACGTTATGCTACATTATTGTAAGGCATTATGGTTTTATACTGCGACTGTACTACCCCCCTCTCTCTCTCCCTCTCTAACTGTACAGAAAATGGGGCGAATTTAAATCTGTACAGTCCACACGCTGACATTGCTATCATTATCGCTGAGGAAATATGTACTTCCTCTTCCTCAGTAGTAACCTCTGAGAATATTTTCATTCACAATTATAGCTATCCCTGCTTCCACCCTTTGGCCAAGTTTTGTAATAGACAAAATGACAGAAAAATCAACTATTATTTTTTCCACATTTCGTTTGACTAGTATTTTTACTAAAATCGCAGGTGTATTCGCCGAAAGAATTAAAGAAAAAAACCGAAGCGTTAACAATAAATGGAAATGTTTCTGCAACAGTTTCCGAACATATTCAGATTAATTATAGTATTAAATTAAATTAATTACTTTGTTTGTAATCAGTCATGAAATATTTCGCAATTCTATTGGTTTGTTTCTTTACAACGCTCTGCGTCTTTGTACGTCATATCCTTGTCTGTCGAGGATCCCCTCGTCTTCTCCAGAAGCTAATACTCAGAGCAAGCAACGCAAGCAGTGCTTGCCCAAAGAAAATCAGACAGAAGTAAACAGATGATTACGTAACCAACATTATTGTCGTCACCAAAAACTGTTTCACATGTCACTAATAACTGTTCCACAGTGATACAGGTGCGTACCTGAATACTTTTTAACTTCTAGCATTGGAATTTTATGTACATGTGCTTAGAGTCGATGCTTGCCCTACATTGGGTCAGGAATCGCCACTAGTCTTCCCTAAGTTCCCTTACGTTCGGCGAGGTCTCTCTCTCTCCCCCCCCCCCGCACCCAAGGCATCACTTTCCGAGACAGTCGGGCCTCTTGTGTACGGTGGACATGACACTGAGTTCTCATTTTATAATTGCTTATTTCGCATCATTTTTGTGGCCAGTTCATGGAGGTATCGCAGATCCGGATTACCGCTGGCATTTCTGCGATCGTTAGGCAGATCAGATCTGCATGTCGGTAGATTGGCGGACGTTTTGTGATGACATGTTACGTTTCCATTTTTTTGTCAGTCATTCCGTTTCAGCCTCACGGTTGTTTCTACTCTGTCTAACAGAACCTTTGTGATTTTCTTCTTGTTTGTTCAAAGGTTAATTAACGTCCATGATGCCAGGTTCCGGCCTCTTTAGGGCCTCGATGACAAAACTATTTTACGTGGTTCGGTTTTTGCACATTATGTATGTTATTGTACACGTTTTGTCTTCTTGTTCAGTGCTTGTTAATTCTCAGAAGTTCAGTTTCGTTTATGTTTCCTCATTTCTAAGCCGATCCACGAGAATGCAAAATCTGATGTACCTAAGAAATATCATTTCCATATTTTTAATTATTTGCACGTGTCTTAGTTGTTGTCTATATTTAAGAAGCGGGGGAGGGGGGACATTAGGCACCGCGTTTTGTCATTCGTAATTGTATAAACATCTTTGTCCTTGGGGTGTTTCTTATGAAATCGTTTGGAATTTTCCTTGTCTTTGTCGTGAATATTTCCGTCAAAACTGTGTAGATAATGTCGATACGTGATTACTGAAAATCTGAAACGTACTCCGTTACAGGGGTCGGCAACCTTTTGGTAATGTTGTACCGACGTAACATAATAATGTCACTCAGCAAGCCAACATAAACCAATTCAAAATGGATTTAATACGTATTGGAAAAACGTTTGTTTCTTATAACATGCGTAGAGTAACAACAGGAACAAATCAAGTTGATCTTTTAATTTTCGTATTATCTGGCACCCATTATATTTATAATTTAGTATAAAGGAAAGTACGCATTATTACAGAAATATTTAATTCAATATTATTTAAGTTGAGTAAATACAAAAATTATCGGTATGGAGAACCATACATGACTTCCATATTCTAAGATTTATATTTAAAATCATTTTTGAAATGAAATATTACCATAGAAACTACTTCTTTCTACTTACTGCTTCAGCCTTAACCACAGTACTGTGGTCACTAACGTATACCACCTCACGTTATCGCACTCGATTTTCACTGATGATGGAAGTCGATGGCATTGCCGAAATGTCTGGTTTTGTAGAAAACATTGGACTACGGCCAAATATCCCGGGAAGGAATTTTAACAAAAACTACTTCTTTGTTGCCGATAACGTTGTACACATATATATCAGTGGCGAAGTTACATGGAGGCAATTTAGGCAATGCCTACCCTAAAAAATTCTGTAGAATAAAAATTATAAATACGTATGAACTACATAACGTAAAGATTATACATTGTTACTGCGACTGTCAAATTTATTAAACCGAAACGTGCTTTATTGAGCGACCGCTAGATGGTGACAGGTGAGATTCGGCATAGTTCGTTTAAAGCGAATGAGGCAACCTGAACTTGCCTCAGCGTTTTTTGTATACATCGTATGTAAGCAATGTAGTGGTGTGATAGGGAAGTGTAGGGAGGGGGGATTGTCCCGCGCTGTACACATAGAGCGTTGAGGCATGCCTCACTTCTGTGGTCCAAACAGTTAAGTTAAAGCGCCTGTGTTGTTTCTAAGTGTTTATTTTATGCGGTTATTAAAAGTGTCACTGTTATTCCGCTGAACTAACAGATGATCAAGATTGTTATTTGAATTATTTGTAACATTAAACATATATATAGAAACTAATCAAGTTTAAAAATTTGAAGTTCAATCAGTTGTATTATTGTGTATGACTAATACAAGGATTGTTCAATAGACACACGTATAGAGCTGTAAAGCATTTTTTATTCAACGATTTTAAAACAAGTCTTCAATAACATTAAGACATGAGTTCCACTGTTGCGCTAACCTGTAGATTCCCTGCTAGTAAAATTCTTACGGCTGTTTGTGGAACCATTCGGTTACAGCAAACTCTACCTCAGCGTCCGGTTTGACCCACCGTCCTTTTAGTGATTCCTTAAAAAAAATTTAAGATAAGATTTTTGCCTACCCATTCATTAACTACTAGCTTCGCCAGTAAGCAAATTGATGTCCATTTTTTCGGCTTGCACACGTTATGTTGGTGTGGGTTTCGGCACTTTCCATTTAAAAAGCATGCAAACGTAAGAAAATAAACATGAGTGAGGCCAGAAATAACGTGAATTGTATGTGTGTGTGTGTGTTTGTGTCTTACCTGCCTTTTTATTGCCGTATTAAATGAAAAATATTATATTACATTGAAATGAAAAAATTTTAATTTTATTGCCTGGGAACAAAATTATTTTATTTTTAACAATTACCGTTGTTTCAAAAAGTTTAAATAAATTTTCAAGTACTTTACTCTTGTTAAAACGTAAAAGGTTGCAGGTAAACTACCCCTTCCCCTTAACCGATCTTCACCAAAATCGGAAGTCCTTGAGACCTCTACAATTCAGGGAAGTATGCAAAAAATTATTTGATTCTGTTTGAATTTGCGGCTGTTATCGTTTGCCATAAAAAATACGCTTGATAAAAATCGTTGCAGGTAAACTACCCCTTCCCCTCAACCGATCTTCACCAAAAACAATAGGTCTTGAGTACTCTACAAATCAGGGCTGTATGCAGAAAATTATTTGATTCTGTTTGAATTTGCGGCTGTTATCGTTTGCCATAGAAAATACCCTTGTTAAAAAAACGTTGTAGGTAAACTACCTCTTTCCCTTAACCCATCTTCACCAAAAACAATAGGTCTTGAGAACTCTACAATTTAGGGCTGTATGCAAATAATCTTTTGATTCTGTTTGAATTTGCGGCTGTTATCGTTTGCCAAAAAAAAAATTTCCCTTGATAAAAAAAAACCGTTGCAGGTAAACTACCCCTTTCCCTCAACCGATCTTCACCAAAAACAATAGGTCGTGAGTACTCTACAAATCAGGGCTGTATGCAAAAAATTATTTGATTCTGTTTGAATTTGCGGCAGTTATCGTTTGCCATAGAAAAAAAATTTACAGACACACACACACACACACACACAGACACTTTTCGGAAAACGACTTTTTTTCATGTTTTGAGTGTAGTAGAATCAGAATCTGCAATAATCTCGAACACGATTTTTTTTGCCATCACCATACTTCCATTCCTTAAGGAATATGGAAGTAATTATATAAGTGACTTAGCTCCGGACTATTAAGCCCTGGTCCACTCCTGCCGTTACGACGTTCCTGCCCCTCCTCTGGAGGCCATCTTCAGTGTGAGAACGATTCGGTAACTGACACGGTCTTCGCCAGTTAACCACAGTACTGTGGTAAAATAACTGGCACTGAGAAATAAAAATAAAATTAAGATTAGCACGAAATACTTTGATGACACATTTCAAAAACAATATCGTAGGACACTCATCATCATCATCATCGTCGTCGTCGTCGTTATCATCATTGTCATCATCATCGCCGCCACCACTGTTATCATCACTCATCGTAATCAAATATAAATCAGTCTAACTGATAGGCTTCAGCTGAAAAACGCCCACTATCTATTAGGTGTTTTGTTGTGCATCTTTCTTCGGTCCCCGGCAGCACTTTCCTTCCTTCCTTCGTATCTTTCCTTTCGTTTCGCGTCTTCTTCCCTCTTGCTAGATTAAGTGTTCTTTTCAGCGGTCGATTTCTCTTCGCGTGGCCGATCCAGCCTACGCATTTTTTATTCTAATACGTTTTCGAAAACGTTAGATCATCACCGATAAAATCACAGTCAGTTTTATATGCTATACGTACGTTTCAAAAAATGAGATGAAAAACTAACGGTCTTCGAATGGGCGAAGTTGAGAGTCATTTAATGTCGTTGTTGGCGATGGTTACGCGTTGTCCACTAAAACCGTTTGTAATACGACTGGACTTGACTGTAGTCAGTAATACATTGCTAACAGTTGGTGTTTTACATGCTAATTGGAGAGTTTCACCTCAAGCAATGGCTGTTGTGTAATAATAATTGTCTGATCAATCTAATCAGTGTCGCCAATTCTCGATCTCTTTGGTGTCGCAGTAATAGTTGCGTCGCTAATGGCGCGCCGAGTCCACTCATCCGCCTTTCTCCCTATACTATTATTAAAATTTGTTTGGTATTGACAGATGGAACTGTTGATTAAACAACTGACTGCTACGTGCCTCTCAACCAATCGCCGTACTCAAAACTGTAAACAGTAACCGTAGCAACGCACACTGTTGCCAATAATGTCCCACACGTGCTGTTATTCAAACCAGTGTGGAATGTCGCGCCACAGAGTGAACTGTTAGTCTGTTTGTTAAGAGTGCTGTGTTCTCGGTTACACTTGTTTGATTATTCGTGGGTGTACGTTAGTTTAATACTTAAATAGTTGTGTTGCAGATACAAGTTTATTGCTAATTAATTTCTAATTACTTAACTAATTTCTGACTAATTAACTAAGTGTAGTGAAAACGTGTGAATCTATTATTAACTAAATAAGCATAAGCATGTTTAAATTACATGTTTACCTAAGTATAAATTTACTTTATTTTGTTCATTTTACGGAACTTTGTGCGTGCGATTTTTATTTTAAAACAATTTGTATAAATATCTACATTCTTAAATTTTGAATTCTTTAAAATACGTAACAGCTTTAACCTATACGCGTTTACTTTCAAACAGAAGGTATGTCTGAAAGTGAGGAAACTGGGAAAAAGCGTGGTCGACCGCGAATACACCCGGTAAAAGAGAAAACACGTATTTCCGGTCGCGGAGTACCAATTAGAGGGCAGTCCAGAGAATTCGTTTGTTCTCTACGAGATTATTTCGAGAAAGAGAAGGAACATGGTGGGCCTCTGATTTCAGTTGGTCAAGTTGTTGATAGAACAGCAGCTGCACTCTCTATAAGTAAAAATACGGTCGTAACGATAGGTAAGGAGAAGTGTAAACAAAGCGAGGAAGCTGGCCCTTCTAAACTGGAAACACCAGGTAAAAAAAGACGGATAGAAAAACGTGTTACTAATCTGGATGCTTTTGCAGAAGATGGGATCCGTCGCCACGTATATGAGTATTACAGTCGTAAAGAGTATCCTACAATAAAAAAGCTACTCGTTACTCTTCATGATGCAGAGCTTTTCACTGGTAGCCACTCGTCTTTACGGTCCGTAATTAAAAATTTGGGATTTAAATTTACTACCGTTTCGGGTAGAACAGTATTAATGGAGCAACAACACGTAGTAGCTTCTCGCTGTAGATTTCTTAGGGGTGTAATAAATAAAAATTTTAATAACGTCGTGTGGGTTGACGAAACATGGGTGAACGCAGGACATTCTTTAAAAAAGTGTTGGTCGGAAGATTCTACGGCGGGAACTATGCCAGTGCGAATTGGAAAAGGTGGAAGACTTATAATTATCCACGCCGGAAATTCTCAGGGGTTTATTCCCAATTGCCTCTATGTATTTAAATCGAAAAAGACTTCTGACTATCACGAAGAAATGAATCACAACAAATTTAAAACATGGTTTGAAGAATTCCTGTTAAAGAATATTCCTCCCAATTCAGTGATCGTGATGGACAACGCCCCATATCATTCAGTGATTAAAGACAAGGCTCCAACAATGGCTTCAAAAAAAGAAGAGATGGTTGAATGGTTAAAACGCCGAAACATTCCATTGACAGAGGATATGAAAAAGGCTGAGTTGATGGAATTAGTACTATTTAATAAACCAAAGTTTCCTGTGTATATTGTTGACGAGTTGGCTGAAAGTTACGGTCATGAAGTCATCCGGTTGCCTCCATATCATTGTCACTTTAACGCCATAGAACTAATATGGGCCAGGGTTAAAAAATACGTTGCCATAAATAATACAAAATTCACGATGACTGAAGTAGAAAAATTAACAAATGAAGCCATGCAAATGATTACTGGAGAAGACTGGAAGAAGGTAGTCGAACACACCAAGTCAATTATTGAAGACACTTGGAAAAATGAAGGTATAGTGGAACAGCAGGTAGAAAATTTGATAATTTCTGTAAATTGTTCGAGTGACAGTGAATCAGTTGAATCTGAAGATAGTGATTCTACATTAAGCGGAGTTCACCCATTATAAACGTAAGTTTTTATTTTGTTTAATGTTAGAAGTAATGTTAAATATAAAATTGCAATACAAAAATATTTAATTTTATCTTTAACTAAACAAAAATTAACAAACGAAATGTTATAGTCCAATATTACAAATTTCTATCAATTATAAATTAATATTTCACTATTTATAGGCAGTTTCATTTATGAAGAATTCGCAAATATTTATGCTTGCTTAATACCAAATTATCTGTATTTATTAAGTTCATGATATAATAATAGAGTAATTATTTATCACGTTTTCGAGTAAATTATTATGATATTAAATCCATACCAAAATATTAAGCAAGATCTCATATTACCATAGTTGGACTTAACTAGAATTTGCGTAACACGGTTCACGTCATTTCACAAAATAAAAGATTTTTTACGCGATGTGAACAGATTAATGTGCACTATGATTAAGGCAATGCACAGTATAATACGTACATGTTATTGCAACCATACATTAAATAATCGTATTCACTACGATATAAGCTACGCGACTTCACTACAAAAGCATCTCTGGATGCCTTACTGTAATTAAAAGTACATTAAGAGGTATCATATCATGTTTTAAAAGTAAACTGTTTTGTCTTGAAAATCCGTATTAAATGACCTTGAACGTGAATGTGTTGTAAGTTGTTTGTATGTGAATCGTTGTTTTGTGTTTATCAACTTGTAGAAGTCACGTGGTCAGAGTTTCGCAACATTGTTTCCCTTTCAGTACAAACGTCAATACCAAACAAATTTTAATAATAGTATAGTTCCATTTGTATTTGGAATCATATACGAACCCCCGTTGTCGCTACATCGCCTTTTCATTCTCGCAACAAAAGCCCGTATTGTTCATATGACGAACCTTCAAGTTAAGTCATTGTAAACCCTTTGTGTCAGAGTGTCGTCTTGGACCTTTCACACATGTTGTTACACTGCGATCGTGTCGTTCGCCTCGTGTATTCTTGGTAAATCGCATGTACGAGGCAGCGCCTTTTTTTCTCTCTGTTATGAGGACGCTTTCTCTCGCTCCACCCTAATTTGACACAGCTGCTTAAGAGTTATTGCCTCTGCTAAACAAGGCGTCACATTGTCGTCTTATAGAATAGTTGTATTGTCCGAATGACAGTCGTATGTCTACCCTATCCATCACACTTGACAGAAACTAACTGCCTTCGCGTTCGTTGCGTAATCCGAAATTATATATATATATATTTTTTTTTTTAATTTACACTATAAAATACTACTAGTGGAATCCTCTACGTACGTATTAAGCAATATTGATAACAAAAGAACACTTCCAATATCAAACACTTTTTGTTAGACCTTCTCGTGCTTTAATTCTTTTAATTCATCTATAATACAGCTTTTAACCATCTGTTCTTTCTTACAGTCTTCCTTGTTAGTTTTTAATATCGATACCTTCATTGTAATACCACGTATGAGACAAAATAAACATTTTATAGGGAAGAGGAAAAACTGATTTTTCAGCCTGGCTACATATATTTAATTTTATCATCCTGCCTTTTTCTCAAGAAGGTAAATACTACTGGGATAAATGTAAAATAAAATAATCTCAAAAATAATTTAGCTATATTTTAAAATCACATACTTGGTATAAGAATATTAGAACTCAGTAAAGATAACATTCTGATTCTGACACGTGTTTCCAATTAACTGTGGATAATAACATACAATTCATTTTTGTCTGATGTGGAGTATTAGAGTGAAGGTGTCGATGTATTCGCAAACTTGTTCCATCTTACTCATTCTCCGAATACCAGTCGGAAAGTGGACGGTAGAAGACGTAGTGCCGGGCGTTGGTAGAGACGAGATGCGCGGTGCCGGCACCCAGAGATTTCGGGGTAAGCGACACCAACGCAGGCGGCCGGCTATTGCTTTCTCGTAAAGTTGATTGTGTCCGCAGGCGGTAGATGTTATCGGTGTAAAAGCCGAGTGCTTGGTACGTTACGCTGCGTTATAAAAACAAGTGTCGTTTAAAATCCGATCAAGGACAAAGCGAGTGAACACCTGCACTCGGCTCTGTTTTCCTCAATACGCAGGAATTTTCTTTAATGTTATGCCTGACGACGTGACTAATAAGCTTGATTAGTAAGTACAAAGAATATTGTAAACTATCGGAAAAGTGAAAGTCATTGACTTTGAAGGCTTAACGTAAGTTAAGTTTTCTGGTCCGGCCTTCGTAGACTACGTGAACTGTGGTTTCGTGGATTAGACCTGAATGTGCTTCATGCGTTGGGCTTGTGAAATATTTTTATGTATTGTATTGTGAAAAGAAAATTGGAGCTGTCATTAGAAACAGACTACTGCTCTACAAAACAATTTTAAAATCTCTTTTGGTCGTACTGCGTATTACTTCGGGACACATGTAGAAACTCAAACGTCGCGGTTTCAGAAAGATCTCAAATTAAAGTCGACAGAATTGTGCGGTGCAACAAAAAAAACATAGGTTTCACATCAAGATCCTTTAAACACAGATATATAGAACACACCAGACATTCTCAACATTCAAAGCCGTTCATAGGTTTCACATCAAGATCCTGTAAACACACATATATACATTCAAATTCGAACTCAACAGCAGTCAAACGTATAAAACAACAGTCTTGTGAATATGGTCAAATACAGCAACATTTAACGGTATTGAAAACATGCAGTAATGAAATAAGATGTAATATATATGAACAGTACCGAATATACAAACGTGTAAAAGAAGAGGGCCACGAAAATCTATTGAACATCATGACGGACTTCAAAAATCGTATCACATTTGAGATATTGCGGGAAAATGAAAATCAACATACAGTAATCAGCTGATATAATATGTAGACCTGAATGTAAACATAAATACTCCGCTACACAATCAGTTCTCGAGAAACTGTGGACACAAACGTACATTTTACGATAATCGATGTTTACGAATTCATTTTTTGTAAATAGTAACTGGTTTCCAATATAGTGACCGCGAGTGCACAGTGTATACGTCCTGACGATGGTCTATGACCGAAGTCGATCGAATGTGAGTAATTAAAACTTTATTATAAATCGTATGTATGGTACCTTTACGTTATGAACAGTGAATACACCACAATAGAAGATTGAGATTATAGGTACCATATTAGTAAGCAATAAGTGTGTGTATATTATAAATACATCACAATATCATTAAAATAAAGTCCTCATAACAATTAATTGGGCCTTTGTAAATATATTTGTACAATTATTTGGCCCTAGCAAAGTTCTTACCCAGACGGAAAGATTCGTTGTCGTACAGTGTTACTGTAGAACAAGCTGTCAGCACGAATTTTGAAATTATTTTTGATGTAATTGAGAGTAAGTCGTAACGTGAATAGTTTTTCGTTATGCGCTGAAAAGCACAACTTATATTATCACTTTTTTGAAATAAAAGAATTTTAGAATAAGAATAACATTCTTCGACGCTTTCCCGAATACCTAATTAAGATTCCTTTACTACGTATAGTTTCTATCACAGTAAGTAAAAACAAAATTGGTCGTTTCGTTTGATAATACATGGAGCGTAGCGCTTTCGATGGGTCTGTAGCAAACATCACACTAGACGCTTCCTTTACACGTGTTATCAAAAAGTAGGCTACACGGGACTAGCGTAATGCTCGGCCCGTGATGTCTGATGTTGTTTTCCACATACATGCTGTGGGTTTGATTTAGTATGTTGCGGTTTGATGTGTGTGTGTTGCGACTTTGAGCAAAGGCAGATATAAAACTATTCACGTACCGTGGCTCATGAGGAGAACTATAAGCCCTTAGTGGATCTACAATAATAAATTAATCTTGCATTCTCATACACATTTGTTGGCGCAGAAATCGCGGTCAGGGTATAGAATCCTTACTCAGTCAACACTTGGAGCAGTCGAGCCTCAACGTGATGTTTGACGGTAATGTCTTTTGGGTAGTAAGCTGAAAGTTTTGAACTGCTACGCGAGAAATAAGCGATGAAAACGTCGTTCCACGTACTCGCCGGAACGTAATGATGACATTGGTTATGTATTCAATATCGAGCCGCAGCTGAACTCTAGGAATATTTTATAATCGACCATGAAAACTTCATTCGCGTCACGCCGTGCCCCTTAACTGTCGGATGAGTTTTAAGTAACAATGACTAATGCGTTACGTCATTATTCACACACACACACACACACACACACACACACACACACACACACACACACACACACACACACACACACACACACACACAGTTTTACCGTCCTCAAAACCTAAACAAAGAAAAACGAAAGAACGGTCGGCACATTCAAAGTGCCTCACAGAACGGATGGTAATTTATCTCGGAGTGAAGGACTATGGAACAACGTAATTTGTACGTGTCGTGGATTTTATTGTTTTATGCTATCTGTTATTGTTATTATTATTCCGGCTGTACAATGTTTACATATTTTCCGGAACCAAAGATTACAGAAGTGATTGAATTCTCATCTTCCGCTGCTGCTTTTTCATCCAAAGATCTTCAATTTCTCGTTCCCTCAATATAGTCTGAATTTCTTCTATCCAGGTGATAGGTAGTCTTCCTCTTTTCCTTCTTCCTGGTGGGGTCCATTCCATAACTCCATTTCTTTTATTGTAAATGAGTAATAAATTTACTCAATAATCAGTAATAAAGTTACTGGTTGGTATTGAGTAATCAGTATATAATTACATAGCCCGCTACGTTATCGCGATCAGGTCTTCTTGATAGTGTCACAGTGCGCCAAAAACAACTTTAACAACTGTAATAAGTAACTGTTGGGTGATATTTGTCGTAAGAAAAGTGAGTTATTAAAAAAATAGATTCTGTAGCTATGTCCGCGTGTCATCTGTTCTCTCTCGAATGTATGCTGTTCACACTTCCACGTTATCTTTGGTCTTCCTCGTGTCCTACCCTGTTCCACTCTTGCTTCCATAAACATGACATCAACGTCTTTGTTAGCCATTCTAACAAGACGACCGGACCGGATCAGTAGTTTTTGCTACTCTTCTGCTTTGCTGGTCTCTTCTTCTTATGTAATTTCGTAAATATGTCACACTATTTTGACTGCTGACTTCTGTTACTCCTCTGATCCGTTTGTAACTAAAATTTCAGAGGATCCGATTGTTTCCAACTCCCGTAAATTAAAATTTGCCTAAAAACTGTTTTCTATAGTGCCATTTTAGTCTTTTACTTCTTACCGTCTTCTTAGTATGAACGTTTTGTTTAGGCTGTTACAGTCGTGAGGCCCTGGTTATTCTCGCGTTCATTTCATATCCCGTGTTTACCTCTTTCTCCATCAGCACTTTCGTATAGTTGATACGTACACGTATTCAGTTTTTCTCTTGTTTTATTGCTGAAGGAGGGCAAGACGGAAAGGGAAATTCGCGGATCAAGTAGGGAGACTGAACCTTTCCTTGTTTGTATTTACATTATTCCGTGCCTTTAATTCTGTGTGCAACGGTTCTGGGATTGATTTTCACTCAAAGCGTATGCCATCAGCAACGGCAAAGTCCACAACAATTAAGAACTTCTTCCGTTTTAAATTATGTAAGATGATTTAACTACGTTAATTACTGATTAATTTTAGATATTATTGACCGGATACAATGACGTGTACTCGCTGTTGAAATATAATCATAATCAGTGTAAGAGAATTATGGTATTAGTTATCAGTTGACGACAGAACCTTTTTATTGTTAGTGCGTGAACTGATGTCAGCTTAAGACAAACATGTAACTCAGACCAGATTGAAATGTTTAGTAATGTTCTGTATGTGTGTTTTGGTAGATATTATTTTAATTTTACTAGTAAGCGAGGTTTCTACAGACCATTATGTTACGTCGGCCTGCCAAACCAATCAGTTTCTTGTAATCACTTTCCTGATATCACTTCTGAGAGGTCAACGTTCCGGGACCTGTTTGGACGTCTTCTCTTACTCCTTCCTTCAGATACTGATTTTCAGAATCTTATTTGGGCACTTCGTGTCAGTGGATGTCCTATAATTTCTTGGCGCATCCGACTGTCACTATCACGAAGTACCAGACCATCTTTTTCTGCAGTATTTGATCTCCATTGCCCTCAGATTGGTTTTGTTTATTTTCTGCCGAGTTATTAGACGCAAAAGTTTCACAGGCGCAAACAGAAATGTTTTCAAATCTGATTTTGTACTTGGTAGTCGTTATTACTCCAACTTTGTCAATGAGGGGGAAATAGTGCCAGCTGCTGCTTCGTGACGAACGACCGTTGCAGCATCACCGCCATTATCAAGTTCAAAACGACCTGAACCGAAAGTCCAGCGACAAAGTTGGAGTAATGAAGACTGCTTGACTGAGTTGTCATTTCGTTACTACCTTTGTCATTCCATAGAGCATGTTTAAGCGCTTTATATACTTTATAATATATCATTTTTTGCCTCGCGTAATATTCTTTTTTACCATTGTTTTGCGGAAAGAAACAATGAATTATACGCCATCGACTTACATGAAAAAAAAATATCACACGGTCTGCATTTACACGTAGAGACCATTACTGCCGAAACATTGGTTATACAAAACGTTAGAATGTGTCGAGTTTCACAGGAACTTTTCCAATAAATACCATGTTTTACAATTAGCGTGAAGACTTGACTGTATTGTGACCGAACTACTCTATACTGGCCATAATTTATTTTCCTCGACGTATGCAACTCGCTTTTAATGTTGTCTCTAACATATGCGTGTGCCTACATGTAGAAGTCATGCGGATACTCTGTATAAGGTCCGAACGTCAGACGTACGTCAAAAGCTTTTAACGTCGAGGGCGGCGGATAATTAATCGATAAATGTGTCAGCGATTAGATATTTTCTGCTCACAAGTATTATTTTGTTTTGATGAAACGCAAACAATTGGTAACAGAATCGTTCGTTCGTTAACTTTTACGGATTTGTGGAGGCAGATTCGGGGGCAGCGACGCCAAGTTGGCGATTCAAGAATTTCTACTTTTTGTTTTTTTTTTGTCGGAAGGATCGTGTGAATTTGTGTTTGGACAGCGTTCTAATTTTTCGAAAGCTTGTTTTAGATCGAAGACTCCGTAAGGTGTTTATTACGTTGTTAAATGTCATCATCATCATCATCAGCAGCAGCAAGTATTAAAGCAAAAAGGTTTCTCCCGGTTCCAAGGAGACAGACTAGAGCTGGTCACTCCAAAGTTTCCTCAAACGCCCACGCTTCTCCGTCCTTTCTGCTTATAATTCCATAGTTGTTTGGGGATACGACAGTCATCCATTTTGCTAAGATGTTCCCACTATTTTAGCTGATTTGGGGGAATTCTATCAAGTATATTCATAATATTCAGCTACTGTCGTACATCGATATTTCTTTTGCGATCTTGAAGAGTAGTCTATATTCTGCCACCTGCCTGAAAAGTTTTGTTGTTAAACCGTCCTCGTTAACACGTTTTGAAAGAGTAAAAGGCTTGTTATATCTGGGGACATACGTCGATGCTGAGAATAACTGTACAAAAGAAATTGAAAGAAGAATTCTGGCTGCTAATAGAAGCTATTATGGGCTGAATAAACATTTTACATCAAGACTATAAACCACATAAACTAAAGCCACGCTTTATAAGACATTGGTAAGGCCTGTATTGACATATGGCTCTGAGTGCTTGGTACTCAGGAAAATTGATGAACAGAGGCTGGCTGTGTTTGAAAGGAAGATACGGTACTGAGAAGGATTTATGGGCCAATTCAACAGGAAGGCGTCTGGGGAAAGAGAAATAATAATGAATTGTATGCTAAGTACAATGGGGTTACAGTTGTCCGATTTCCCAAAATTAATAGATTAAGATGGGCAGGGCACGTTCAGAGAATGGATGACGAACGTAGGGCAAAAAGAATTATGAAAGACAAGCCAATAGGGAAAAGGAAGATTGGAAGACCGAAGAACAGATGGTTGGGCCAGGTCGACAGTGATGGGAGGAAGCTGGGTGCAGTGAATTGGTGGCGGATGGCTGAGGATAGGAATAACTGGAGGCAATTTGCAGGGCAAGGCTCGATCTGGGCTGTAGAGCCAAGGATGTGGATGTGTGCGTTAATACGTGCCACGTTGTTAAAGGTTTATTTACAAATGATTGTTTAGAAAAAGGCAGGTAAAAGATACGTTAAAGATATCGTAAGTCTGTGATGTAAAGTTATTGTTTTTTTGTGGGCCTCGGTGAAGGTAAACACAAAGGACTGTAACACACAAACGAGGGAAGGAGTAGTTAAACCGCTGTTTAGGATTGCAGCAATCCGCTAGAAGCGAAATAACTATGAAGCAGTGAGCTAGATTAGGTTAGAACTCAATATTATAGACGTCTGTCAAACAACGCGCGACATTAATATTACTAAAACCCATGGTCGATGTAGGCTATAACTGATTGTTCTCGCTGTGCGCAAGGACGAAGGTTGTAGTCCGTTGTTTCCATTAACCGATATCCACAGCATGCACAGCTGTTTGAAGTTGTGTCACATGCTTTTAATAGAATTACAGAAAGACGATGATTATCCGGTTCGGTCTCTCTCAAGGTTGAATGCGGATAACCAGAAATGTGGATAATTCAATAACTGTAATTTTTTGTATGTTTACGTAATGCATATCATTCTTATAACTGTACTAAAATATACGAAATATTACTGTTTAGTTATTTCAGTAAAATTAAATATCTATATTTAGGAACAATTCTAAAGTTACAAAAAATAACGAAAACTCCAATGAATAGAGATTTTATTAGTATTAGAATCTACGTACAGTAGTAAGAGCTGCAGAACGTGAGAAAATCCATGAATTTATAAATGATTGACGGCAAGAGGGCTTTATTAATTTTTCTGGCGTTTAAAAGCAGACTTCATGGAATTATTTTACGAAAGAAGAAATTAATGAAATCATAAACAGTTCTGGCTCCGACATCGATTCATCAAGTTAACATTCAAAAATTAGTAGTAATGTATGTTGATGATAGTGACATTGTGATTGGTGAATTTAATGATATAACTAACATTTCTCAGTTTTTAGTTGAAATTATTAAAAACTAAAAAGATGTACATGGTAATACAAATTAACTTCATATATCAAATTCAAGTCAATGTGTGAGTTAGATGAACAACCACTGTTACCGTTTTGTGAGAAAGAGAGTTGTACCCTAACCTCAATTGGTAAGACGTCTTTTTTTTTAAACTAAAACGTAATTTTTTTGATAAAATAATATTTCGATGTAAACAATATATATTTATTAATAATATAATTATTAATACAATTAATAATATATATATGTAATACAATATGAATGTCAGTGAAAAGACAAATTTTTTATTAGCCCTCAAACTTTACGAAAATGCTCAGACAGCAGCATATAGGGACCGTAAGCGGGCAGGTCTCAACGTGTTAAAGCGAAGCAGTAGTGTATTGCGTATATATTTTTTATATATTATTTAAAACAATTTTTTAATAAATATCTATTTTTTTAACTTACTGCAAATTTGAGCAGTCCAGACAATCAGCTTTGTGATAATCTGCTTCCTGTCGTATTACAGTAAAAAAAAATTTACCATTTCTGTATCGGGCTGAATACTTTCATTGTTTTTGGTTAGAAGATTCGCTGTTTGTATCGTCTTCCCAGTCTTGCGTTACCTTTCTTCTATATTTTAGCTTCTGTAGTATATTTTTTTGAAGTGACTCACCAATAGCTGTTTATTTCATTCTTGAGTTTCTCTCGTACGCCGTACTTTTTCCGATACCTCATAGTTGAATAAATATTTCATTTCAATCGCTTGTATATTACTTTTCATCAGTTTTGGCAATGCACAAGGTGTAACAGTATGTACGCACCCGATCTATGGACAGTATTAAATACTGTCTTTTAATGTCATTAATGTTGATATTTTCCTCTTGCCTCTAAATACGCTTTTAACATAACCGTGATAATTGAGTATGAGTTTCTCACCTCATTGCCGACACGGGTATACGAATTCTCACATTCTGCCACAGGAGGCTGTCATTAACGTGATCGCGTTTACAGCGTCGCAGTATTGTCTCACCTTCTTTGAACGGAACCTGCTAACGAAAGTGGCATTAAATCAGGGCCACGCGAACTCGTGTGACATTTATTTCTTACATAATAGCAATAAGCCTACTACGATGACTTTCAAACTAATTTCTATCGTTGTTGCCTTTTACAGAATATTTTGACAAAACCCTTTCGATTGACTAGCTACATTTCGTGTAAATAAAATTCAAGGTAATTGTCGTTAGCACATTCAGTTGATAACGCAGAAGATGAGGCTGCAAATAATATACGCCAGGGACTCGAATTTCAACTCTCGTGTACGAAATAGTCTTTTTTATAGACATAACTCTGTACGATACTGAACGAACGGATTATGGACCGAATCTGACACGAGTGAATGCTAGTAAACGTGAATTGACATTAGTAGATGTTATTAGTTACCGGTTATACAAGCTGTATGAGTTAGGAGCTATACAAGCTGTATAAAGACAATAGGCAGGACACATCAGTAGGATGGAAGACAACCGAATACCTAGGAAGGTACTGTTTAGTCAGATCGAGGGTAGAAGGCCTGTCGGAAGACCTAAGACACACTGGATTGACGCAGTGGCGAGGAATGCTGATAATTTACTTAAAGTAAAACGACGGACATCGATCGCGAAGGACAGGGAAATACCCCTTTCCCTCAACCGATCTTCACCAAAAGTAAAATGGAGACGGATGATTATGGAGGCTAAGGTTCAACTTCGAACTGTGACGCCGTAGAAGAAGAAGATTTACCGGTGTCTTTAACTGTTTTCGTGAGGAATGTTATTAAGACATAAGGTTTAGATATTCTGTAGACCAAGGCTTGCCAGGAGAATCTGAAAGCCGCTGAGACAATATTTTCAATATAGGCCTATAGTAAAAAGAGTGAGATGTGGACAAAATATAGAGAAGTTTAATCACATGTGTGGAACGATAAGAAGAACACTGAATGGAAAGGTCAGAAGAGATACTCTTTTGAAATTTTATAAAGTGATAGCAGTGCCATGCGGCATTTATGGCAGTGAGACTTGGACACTGAACGCTAAGACCCGAAGCCGGATACAGGCTAGTGAAATGAGATTTTCACGATCAGTCATAGGAGTATCACGGAGGGACCAGATATAAGGACTTTCCTTGGAATATATAACCTAAACGAAAGGCTACAGCAATACGGACAGGATTGGACAGACCATGTTGAAAGGATGCGTAAGAACAGGATACCAAAACAAATTTTGGTTTATAATCCGAACGGACGGCGGAATATTGGAAACCAAAGAAAAGATGGTCGGACGAAGGAGTGCGCAACGGATCGTAAGGTCCACAGCCTGAAGAAGAAGAAGATAGTAAAAAGACTTTCGTATCATATAGAAATAATAATTATTATCAATTATAATAATTAATAATAATACAAATGCCAATAATAATTTAAGTAACGTTATGCAGTAGGTTCATGACCACTGTATTACTGAATTAGAGGAAAAGGTTTGATAATAGAACTGTTTATCAGGTGGTTGAAGAGTGAATTCCGCAGAAATGAGGAATTTTAGGGTCTCTCACCATATCGCTGGACGAGGTTGCAGGAGGAATCCATTAGGACTGTCCCTGCTAGATCTAAATAAACGACATCTACCACACTGGTGCAAACGAAAGAAGTGGTTGCAGACCGTACCGGCAACGATAGGCGACGGACTGGCGAATCTTAATATTGCAGGCGAACCTCGCTGGGGAACCGTAAGAAGTTCTCAAATGTCAGACTGTAGTTCAGAGATGCTCGATATAAAACCCTCTCAAAGGTGTTATTTCATAGTACGCAACGATTCCTTAACAATCCTTGTATACAGATTCCGTTATGTTTTTTGCAACAAGTTCGTATGTCGGAACTTGCACATAATTTTGTGCGTAGAAGATTATGGGGTGTAAATAATAATCACTCTGAAAAAGAAGACTAGAAAGGGCATCAATTTAAAATTTTATAAGACGATGGCTGTTCCAGCATTATTGTATTGCTGCGAATCTTGGACGATGAGGAAGAGCGAGTGGAATAAGATTCAAGCAACGGAAATGAAATACTTAAGAACAGTAAAGAGATGTACAAAAGCAGACCGTATAAGAAATGATAATGTAAGAAAGGATTTGAATATATTTTCAATTAGATGAAAGATAGTGTTGTATAGAGAAAAATGGAAAAGCCTTTTGCTACGAATGGGTAACACCCGCATTCCTCGGTTAGCCTATGGAAGAAGAGACGTTGGACGACCGGTAGCAAAGTGCCGAGAAACATGAGACCGGAACAGGAGAATGCTCCTAAGCCTTGAACGGTTGACGATGATGAGAAGATTATGGCAGTTACGGCCTTCAGTTAATCTCACGTTTGGTAGGAAAGTTTTCATGTAACGAACCAAATAAAATAGAATATTTACTCCACCATAGGTCTCCTGTCTCCGAGTCATCCGTCCAGACTTTTTTGTGAATGTAACGGCTGACTACAAGTGGGCCAACTGAGCGTTAAACACACGACTGTCTCAAAAGAAGCGACAATTATTCCTGGTTTTTTAGTTGGGAAATTGTTGTCACTATACTGCGTTCATTTTTTGAAAATAAGATAAACTTATTTGTTAGTTTTATCCTAACGTTTCCAGATAAGTTGTGGACACTGATTTTGGTATTCAAAGCGGACAGTGAGTGCGGACTTTTGTGAAGTAGAGGTACGAATTTACAGGACGATGCAATATTCTATTCCCAGAAGTTTCTGATTGTACTGGACGTTAGCCTGTATTCTCGCAGTTTATATAAAATATAACGCTGTTAGCGCTGTATTTCTACTGGAACATAATAAAACATCCAAGACAAGTAAATTATGAAAATGTTTTGGGTTATAATACGTACACGTTTTGTTTGGAAACGTCAGATTTTTCTGCCATTAAGAATGCCGCAACTGTAGAATAATGTCAGAAAAATGGATGAACAAAATAAAAACAGATTGAATGTTAAATGTAAAAACCGTATTGCCTTTATAATTAAAGCCCATGGATAGAAGTCGTAGGAATGTGTAAACAATAATTAACTTTTTTAATTCTTTAATCAGATTATGCATATGAAAGTGTATGGTAAGTAACAGACTGCAGTATCAGCTTGCGTGTAGGCAGTAAATTGTGAAGGTTTGAAAGTTCATGATCGATTAATTACGAAACCCGATCGTCGTAATCGTATTTGATGCTCTGTAATCGAGTGCAAAGTGTTATTCCCTATTACGTTAGAGAAAGTTGAAATATTCGTACAGCTGGTTTGTATCAAATGAAAAAACACCGGAGGAAATCTCTCAAGTGTGTGGGTGGCACAACCGCGACCACCACGATTTTCGATGACTTCATTATGCGGCACAGAGGTTACGCTGGCGTTGCGCTCTCTTTGTCTTCGTTACGTTTATGCGAATCTGTGCGAATGTCAAAGCGCTGTTGGGGGTTTCGCAAGGCGGCGGCTGCGTTAACCGTTGGCTGCGGCGATAATTATCAACGAAGGAAAGAGAAGAAGAAAAAAATATTGATTTACCGTCTGTCTGTCTGTTAGGTGTAGCAGACAACGAACTGCCAGCAGTGGTCACGCCTGTGAACAATATTTTCACTCAACCACTTTCTATACAGTACGGCACAACTAATGGTTATGTAATAGCCCGCAGTATACAATGAAGGCGAACCTTTATGCAGGCAGGTCTGTCTGATTCTTGTCTCTGTCCGTTTGCGCATTAATTGTCCGGTGAAATCACCCTGTTACAGCGGATACGACGCGACGCCGACGGTACAATCGTCAGACGAGTCAATTGACAGTGACACAATTAGTGCCGTTTTCTTTGATGACGCGACTGCATAACGCTTCCAGGACATGTAGTTAGGTGGATAGAGATAGGACAGCAGCGGACGTCCGGCTGAAGAGTTTCTACGTAACAGGTAATTGTCTTGGAGTGAAGGAAACAACGGACCGCTAACTCAGTGGAATCATGTAGGCTTATTTCACTTCGTTGGATTAAAGGAATTTTAATTTAAACTGTGTTGTTAGTGTAAAATTGAGACAGCGTAATGTAATTAACGTGAAAACTCGTAATCTTCTGTATACAGACTTGTGAAGCAGTTACGTTAATTCTTCAGCGAACTATTGCGAGTGTTTCGTAGTCTTCCTTAGATTTCTATCGTCCCCACATCCGTTTATATATATATATATATATATATATATATATATACATACTAAGGTACAGTGGTACATACAGTCTCATTTAACGATGGCGGGTCTTCTTGAAGTTTCGGAATTAGTTGAACAACGTGTAGTGATGCGTTTTTGGCTTTCTGAAGGTGAAAACCCGGCTAAAATTTACTCTCATGTGACTAAACATTACGGAAAAAGCTGCATGAACCGCAGAAATTTTTATAAGCGGGTAGAACAGTTTAAATATGGTCGAATTTCAGTGACTGACGAGCACCGTTCGGGACGTCCGATTGAGGTTTCTACTTTTTATAATTTTTTGCACGATTATCGGGGTACATACTACTCTGACACGCTCACCAATAAAGTGAAGCCGCCAGTGATACGGAAACGTCCTGGATTTCTGTGCAAAGGCGTCATTCTTCTTCACGATAACGTCCGTCCACACACAGCTCATTTAACACGCGAAATCATCAGTAATTTGGCTTGGGAGACTCTACCTCACCCTCCCTACAGTCCAGACTTACGTCCAACTGATTTGCTCTTGTTTCGTCCGCTCAAGGAGGCATTGCGTGGTACGACGTTTTATGACAACACGAGGTCAAAGAAAGTAGCCTAAAATGCCTCCAACATCAATATAAATATGTCTTTGCAGCAGGCATAATATAGTTTATTCTGAAATTGGACAACTGTATTAATGTTGGTGGGGATTATGTTAAAAAGTACAAAAAGTTCATACTAATTAAATAAGCTATTTTTCCTCTACAGCTATTTGTCTCTTTAATTATTGAATCACCCTCGTAAATAGATATAATATGATTCTTGTATACTTGAGGTGTAGAGGGTGCATACTTTTAATTAAACCTTCTTTTTCAAAACTTCGCCACCTCTAACGTGGTATGAAGTTTTATGAGAACGACGAGGACAAAGAAAATGTCCTAAAATGGTTCCTACATCAACATAAAGACTTCTTTGCATTTGAGTTCCAACTTTTAACATCTTATACCAGTTTTCTTTAAGGCTGTCTGTCGCCGCCTCTCGCTTCCTAGCTTCCAATACCTGCGGTCCGTCCATTCGCCCAAATAGAATCCTCTACTCCCTACAGCGACGTTCACTTCTCTGTTTCAACTCTTTCTTGGTCTACCTCTTTTCCTTCTGCATATGGGAGACCATTCGATTATTCGTTAGGCCACGTCTCGTTGTCCATCCTCTGCACATGGCCGTACCACCATCGTCTCTTGCATTCGATGATGGTTTCAACTATATCAATATTGATTCCCATGCGCTTTCGTAGTTCTGAATTCCTTGTTCTGTCAGTTCTCATCAACTGGCAGCATCTACGCCACTAGTTCACTTCCATAGCTTGTATCTTAGGTGCGTCTTTTAATTAGCCATAATTCAGCACCGCTCGTTGCATGTTGCACAAACTATGATGGTTTGATGTATTTTGGTGTTCCGAGAGTTACTGTTAATATATTTATTTACTTCACCAGTTATAATTCTTTTGATTCTCCCATTAAGGGACTCGTTGGAAGCCCTTATCAGCGGAGAGGAATCAGGAAAATTTCCCTCGTACAAATCTTAAAGATATATTTTCTTTTTATCGTCCTGTTAAAGCAATTATTCTGGCAAGCATTGTTTTATCTGTAAAATATTCCAACACTCAGCTTAAGATTAGTCAGGGACTACAAGTCTCAGAAACTGTTTGAAAGAATAAATTTGATGTTTTATTCGTAATTTGTAGTTAGGCCTACGTTCTCACAACTCCCGCCAGAATTACTTTCTGCATCCACTTATACCTTGTTGTAGATGTGTTGTAGGTATGTTGTTACTGAAAAGCTTACAGTTAAATCCTATGTCAGGAAACAGTGTTGAGCGAATTCAGTGTAAAAAGAGCAAGAACAGTTGATTTACAAGAAGAAAGACTCTACTGTAATCGAAATACGTCATAGACATTGTCCGAGGAAACAGGAGACCAGAATATGTGTCTCTTAATGTAGCGTATATATGTCTCTTAATTTTGTTCGGGTACTTGCACTAGCAAAGGTTCGAGCTTATTTTGGAGTAGATTGTTTTAGCGGTCAGTCGTATTCAAGCAGCCGAAACGATTTTTCTCAGGCACGTGGCAGGGTATACTCTGCTCCCCGACAGACTATACGTAGGCGACACTCCCCTGGCTCCCGGTGTGAAGTACTTTGGGCTTCACCTCACTGATCGTCGTCTCACTTGGCGGACACATTCCGAGCAAGTAGCTCGCAAACCTGCCAATCATCTATACCATCTCCGACCCTGCTTTGTAGCAAATCTATGATCTGCCGCCTAAGGAAACTTATCGTCTCCATGTATGTGGCGCCGATGGTTACCTACGCGATCTCTGTATGGGGCTACTTAGCTAAAACCCGTAAGCGTAAGCTTCAGTCTCTCCTTGAGCGAGAACTGTGCTGGGCGTGTAAAACCCACTACTCAACTTCAGACCAGACCATCAGAGAATCCCTTCGTATCCGTTTCCTGAACGCCGCCATACGGACACTTTTCAGATAGTTGTACCCTCGCTGTGCCCGCTTCCAGGCACCCTCGGTGAAAACCCATCTGTGCCAGGTGAATCTTGGATCCGGTCTCAGCGAACCCTTACGCTTAATAAGGTAATGTGGTTCCTAATTGAAAAACCACGGCCGGTAACAGCCCACGTCTAAATCCAGGAGTCCTTTTGTCTCCGCGGCATGAACTCTATAAGAAGTTCGGGACGCGGCACAGTAGTTGGCGACGGGCATGCCCATCGCCTCGCACAAAACTTGGCATCGATCGAGGTATAACTCTTCAAAATCGTAGAAGGAATGCAGACAGACGGCAGGAAATGAATACTATGAGTATACTCGATACGATTGCCCATTGTTGGCTAAAAGGGTTGGAACATCTTAACCGAATGGATGACTACCCCATTTTCAAACAACTATTGAATTATAAAGAGAAAGGACAGAGAGGTGTGGAACGTCCGAAGAAGCGTTGGAGTGACCAGCTCTAGTCTGTCCGCTTGGGACCAAAACAAATCGTTTTGGTTTGATCCTTGTTGAATATGATGATGATCGTTTTGATAAGGGGCAATGACTAGCGGCAGTTTAAGTGACACATGAAACTAATTGCAACGCTACGCATAAATATGATTATAAGTTTTTCTTCTTTTCGTATTCAAGCCATAGACAGTTTCCCTGTTCTGCCCCCCGTAACGCCACCTCTGTCTTTATCTACCTACATTCATCTTTCCCCGCGGTTTATAATGATTTTGGATAGCCTCGTTTCCTCCATCCGCTGTGTTTTACGTTACTAGTTAATTGTATATTTCCCTACTCTGTCGTTGATGTTACTGTAGACCTCCAACGCACACCGAACGTGTCCATCCCTTATTCAGCCAGATTACTTTGCTTCCTTTGGCCAGATTTAAGAACCCTCATTTCAGTTGTCTGAAGTGCTAGCTAGCACCCGACTTTCACAGCCATTAGATTATAAAGTTTCATTTCATAAGATTATAATTATGCTAGAAATACTATAGGGTGTTTTAAACCGGATGGCACCTAAGAAATTAGAAGACCCTTACTCTCGCACGCGCAATCACAACCGGCCCGGTCCGGCTAGGGACAACCCGAGCGGTTCAGGAATAAGTATACTGTCCAATTCAAAACTATAATATTTTTAATTTAGCGTATAATCCAAACTAAACTATAATTTTTGTAATCTCCGTGAAATTGTGAGAAAAATGAGTCTAAACAACACATAATAGCGATAAATACGAGTATTTTAGGGATTTCTAAAGCAAACGCAGAATTGGAGTACTTAATAAAGATTTTATTATAAAGTAATAAGTATGTTGGTGATATCTTGCGATTATAAACAAAAATGTATTTACAATTTACACGTATATGGTGCAAAATTACGTCGGTAATATGAAAATGTGTATTTTTTCTACAATAACAAATGCTGCCTTGTATGTAATATCCATAAAAAAATTATCTTATTTAAAAATGTATCCCAATGAAAAAGAAAAAATAATAATTGATATGATAACTTATACAATTACCTATTTACGTACTATATTTACGGTATAAATATCGTATTGAAATTTAAGCACAGTACTGCAAAATACTAATTTCTAAAGCCAATATGAATATTAAATTAGACTTAATTGTACATCTAAAATATATCACAACCACGTCGTATTTGGTGTCATGTTCTTTAAAATTTTATGAAGATTACAAATATGTTAAGCTCATTTGTTGAAAAATTCATATTATAAAAGTTGCAGTTACGTAGTGGACGCCCCAGTAGACGATTCATACCCCAGGCGTGCGGGCCGGCTGTGTGTGTGTGTGTGTGTATGTGTGTGTGTGTGTGTGTGTGTGTGTGTGTGTGTGTGTGTGTGTGTGTGTGTGTGTGTGTGTGTGTGTGTGTGTGTGTGTTAGTAAGGGTCTCATAATCCCTCAGGTGGCATGCGACTTGGAACGCCGTATAGCTAAAAACGAGGAACGAAATTTTTACTTTTGTAATTTACGAAGTATAGTCTGTTTAGGTCATATTTACTTGCGTGTGTCCAGATTCTTACTGTAACGGATTATAAGTTATAGCCGTCGGTGCAAGGAACTCAGTTAACAAAAAAAAAAGAACATAACTGAGGCAGTGAGGTTGTACAATGAAGGAAACGCTATCGACATACGTGGCTGTTACGTCGGGAATCGCCCAATTAAAACTCCAGGGAAGTGAGTTGCCTTTTTTTTTTTGTAAGAAATGTAATAATGTGTGATGTTTTGCTTAATTGGCAGGAAAGTTGGCAAATGGAACGAGACGAACGTACGAGATTTGTCAGTTTGACGTCGCCGTACCGACCCTGGAAACATATGATGTAAACACCGGCTGTCTCTAAGTTTGGATATTTATACGACCAACGGCCTTCATCTGACACACAGCTGGCTTGTTTAAAAGATATAAACGTATTTGAACAATCGGTTTACACGCGATTTCCCAGGTTTCTGCTGTTGAAATCTTATTGGGAAAGCTTTCGTTTTATTTGTCACTTCCAAGCGGAAGCTGAAGTAGATTGGACCCAGACCATTCAAGTGTCGTTAGAATAAAGTCTTATTTATTTTTCCAGTAACACCGTGTTAAATGATCTGTATTATTTTGAACCTCTAGACTTCGGTCCAGACTGATAATAATTGTTTTTCCAGACTTCAGTCTTCAAGCCCGGCAGTTGGCTGCACTAGCCTACGTACCGCCAATAGATGTTGTCAACTGTCAACACCTGCGAGGCCCTTGAAGAGAGTAACTTTTTCGTACACGTCAGCAGTGAGCGGATTCTTCGTCCTCTCCTCAACGACTTCGAGGATACTTGGATAGGAAGGGTTAATTCAAAGATTTCAAAAAACAGAGCCATTGTTCCTAATTCGTCTTTGGAATTGCCATGACGGTTGTAAAGACGATTTGCCGAAAACAAGCAACACACTTGACGATGGCATCGTAGTTCGCTATGCTCATGTTGTACTACCATCCAACCACGTGGATATTTATTAAACCCCTTAAAACACAAATATTGGAGAAAGATATACGAGGGAATGTTTGCTGGAACTGACCATGCGAAACAAAAGCAAAAGTATGTGCACACAGCAAAGAGGATCAAGGCAATAGTTGAGCAGTATGAGCAAAGGAAAGCCCTAGGGTGCTTGAGCGGAATCGTTCATAACTTTCAACTCCAAAGCTGGCAAGTGAATCAGATGTGTAAAGCCTGTATAGATTACAAAAAGTTCAAAAAGATACATTAAAAACATAAAACAAAAGTTATTACAAAAATTTTATAAATGACACAAAACTTGTCTCTTACGACAAAAAACATTAATCCTAGGTGGTTTTAATCACCAAAGACATCGTAAAAAAAGTATTTAACAGACTGAATTGATTAACCCAAGTCGGTCACAACCGTGCAAACGCAGAGTGGTATTTTTATAAGAACATAAGAAATAAATGGCAGAGAACATAAGAAATTTATTTCAATGAGAGGAACAGAGGTAAAACGAAGTCGGTGCTCTGACGACCCGAAATCTCACGACCGGGGGAGGGGGGCAATTGTCGTGACACGGTCTCGTTTATTGCAGCTATGATGCACGTGGTAGAGAGGACGTGTTCATCGTCTGTTTGTAGGAAACCAGCATTTCTTGTAACTTTTAATAATGGACCCGTTACAAATTTTCATCATCATCACTTCATGAATAGGATTTCTCCTGTTCCGACTTCATGACTCCCGCCATGCCTACAGATCTTCTTCCAACCGGCTCATACTCATAAGCCAACTTCGGAAAGCGGGTATTGTCCATTCTTTCTAGATGTTGTTTACAGCAATTTGTATAATTCTGAGTGAGTTCATTTAGGGAAGGTATATCAGGTTCTCGTCTTATACGATCTCGTGATATAATTGAGAATATAAATCATTGAGAAGCACATCGCGAGTTCAATAAAGAAATGCACATAGCTTTTGTTGATTTTGAGAAGGCCTTTGATAGAGCAGATAGAAATTTCTCCTTCTTCTTCATCGGCGCAACAACCCATTACTGAGTCAAGGCCTCCTTTAACAGCCTCCGCCAATTGTCCCGGTCAAGTGCAGCTTCTCTCCAGTTCCGGGTACCAACCGGCGAAAGAAACTGACAGGTTTCTGCACATTAAAATTTTACAGATGGGCTATGTGAATTCTCCGACGATCCAAACCCCAACCTGGAGGACCAGGAACTTTGATTTCGGGGCGCTGTTCCCCTAGAGGGTTGCTTTCACCTCAGCTGACGAGCTCTCTCTGCCCGGTCGCAGTAGGCTAACTGACTGAACCTATGTGTGCAGCCGTTGGGCTAGATAGAAATTTGTTGTAGCAAATATTAGAAGAATGGGGATGTCCCAGAACTATACAAGGCCTATATGATGGTGCAAGAATAGCTGGCAAAAATAATTGTAGGATATCTCAACAAATATCTGTCAATCAAGGTGTTAGACAAGCGTGCAGTACATCACCTACTATTTTTATACTGTCGATCTGGTAAGGAAATGGAAACATCTAGTGAACCCTGGTATTAAGTTATCACAAGGCTTGAATGTGCTGTTGTTTGCTGACGACTTGCTTGTACTTCAAAATACAAAATCTGATTTTCAAAAATCAGTTTTTAAGTTTCATCAGATTTGTTTATGTCCAATACTCGTTTCTTATATGATCGAGTCGCTTATATCGATCTCAGATAGCTCATTTCTGCAGCCTGCAATTGGCATCAGCCCTTCTTCCTTATAGGTCATGTCTCGCATCCATACAAAAGTGCTGGTACTGCCATTGTCTTATAGAATTTGAAAGCTGTCTCTTGTTCAGCTTTCCTTTTTCAATGTCCTTTTCAGTATTCCACATAGTTTGGAACCTGCCTAGTAAGTTAAAGTTAAATAACAGCCTGCCTAGTGTCAAGTTAAATAACTGTACTGCACTAAATATGCTGCTCTTTGCAGATGGCTGTAATCCAGGCTAATGAGAATGCACCGCAGAAAAGTTTATGTGGCCTCCAACAGATAAGTAAGGAATGTAATTTAAAAAAGTCGAGTGCAAAAACAAGGGTTATGGGTTTTTTGTGGAAAACACCTCTTCGATCTAAAATTACGTTAAATGATCAACTCATAGAACAGGCCTCTACATTTAATTATCTTGGTTGTAGTCTGTCTTATAGAGGTAGTGACGATATCAGCAATAAAAAAATATTATAAACGTTAAATAAGATTTTTGTGATTTACCGTAACTGCTGATTGGGCAAATTTTGTTGTGACGTTAATTACGGTGTGTGGAGAGATTGACGAAGGTTGCGTGTCGTGATCAGGCACTTGGCTTTCCGCGGCATTAACTATGCTGCCTATTTAGTACAAGTGAAAGTGTCACGTATTTCCTATACCTCGCGATTGTAAATTGACTACGTACACTAGGTCGCGTCACGTGTCACCGTCAGTTTTGACAAAAAGTACTTGGAGGAAACCAAAGACGTTATCAAAATGAAAACCTCGGCTGATTGTTTACGTTTGCGGAAAGGTGTAGTATGGAACCCGCCGCCCTCCACCTTCGCGCCCGTGTACAGCAACATTAATGAAATAATTATAGCCCTTGAGTCGGTCCGGTTTTTCGAATCATATTTCCGGAAGCGTTAGTGAATGTACAATTAATTTTCGGAATCATTCTGTTTTCTAGCCTGTATGTGTGTCAGTGTTTCACAGATCCGTTCACCCAGCTGTTTTTTGTTATCAGTGTCCTATGTCTTAATTGATACTTAAATAGACCTTGATTTATACAATAACGTGTAATTTTACTGCTTAATGACTACTATTCTGCGTGTAGTTCTTTTATTTTGTTATCTTTGGATTGAATTTAATGATTTAATGATTTGTGTTTTTGAGCGTACGTATATTACTATTCGCTAAGTTGTAGGTATATTTTAACATGCGGTTACTAGATTTATCATACACGATTCGTTTTACTTTCACGCGCACGCTAAATAATGTAATAATTTGATTTAGTGTTAAATCTAAGCTGAAAAGCGGAGTTTTAGATCTCGTGTATGTGTTTGCGTACAGTATGAATAAAAACCTTAATACACATAAACGTAAAGTAGGTTCACGGAAAACTAATAAATTATAGATGTTAAGTTTAACATTTATTAAAGACATGCAAAGGATTACACGTAGATTAAGAAAAAAGTAAACGTTTAGAACTTTTGAAAGCATTGTAAAATTAGCGCTACTATATGTCTGTGAAACAGGAAAGGTTTCAAGAACAGTTGCAAGTACACCGCATATCTTCGTAACAACGGCTTATGAAGAATTCTTAACATAAGTTGGTCAGAAAGAGTTACCAACGAACAACTGCGTAGAAGGGGTAGTCCGACAGCCAGAGACTGTCAATGTGAGAAACTGTGGGTGGCTTGGACACCTGCTTTCATGTCAGACAACAGCAGTCGGCAGGCCTTTGAATAGAATCCACGGGGGAAAAAGAAGTACCGAGAATCATATGGAGAAGAACAGCTGAGAAGGAAATACAAGAAAAAGGTTAGAGTAGCCTACTGCTCTGAGTCGTGTGAGGTGTAGGTCCTTTGTTGCACCCCGTCGTCCCCCAAACAATTAAAGAAGATAGGTCATGTGGGTAATCAAGAAAAAAATTAAGCATTTAGAAAACATTTATCCGAATTGACAGCGCTTGGTTGTCGATTCGGATACAACAGACAACGAGGAGCGCTGCCACCGAAAACCGAGAAGCGGGGCCGTTACACCATGAGAATGACCAACCGTAGTTGTCGAAACGTCTGGCCAACGCAACATTGGACAATGACTTTACAGTGTGTGTTAATCGGTTAGTGGAATTTGTACACAAACATTAGTGTGTTAATAGTTAAAAGTTGTTAGTTTAGCAATTAGAAGCGTCTATTACAGTGAGCATTAGTAGTGGCAGGCTTCCGCTGGGAGAGTGGTGGAGAGTGACATATACATTTAATGATTTATTATTGATTCAGCGTATGTTCATTGGCAGTCTTCTTATTACTCCCCTCCTTATCCTTATTCTTGTCGTCTTCCTTCTCCTCCTCCCTCTTCTTCTTTAGCTTTGATGCCCCCAGTGTTTAACGTAGGCGTGCCCTTAGATTTCTCTGTTTCTTCCGTCACATAGCAATATTATGCGACTCTTATCCACAGTACCCGCCGTCTTCATCTGATGGCCGTGGCGTATGTACTCTGTCTACTGTCTTCAGTCTGTGTCTTATCTCTCGGTGAAGTGCCCGACTTCAAAGCCTGTATTCTGTGTTAAACGTCTGACGATTAAGGCTAATGCTGACGAGTGGAAATCGTAGTGACTGGGCTCGATACCTTTACCAGCCAGGTATTTTTATCATTCTGTTATATAAATACACGTAGAAAAGTAACTACAGACGATCACTATGATGAACAGATTAAAAACATGCCTTTAGATTTCATAGTGGACACTTGTTTCATTCTGATCTGTACGTGTACGTCCATCGTGTATGTATGGGGATCTTTTCGTACTCCATGTTGGAATTTCGTTTTCAGATTTGTGCGGGTGTTATTTTGGACTTTCTGCGTAAGTCTCTAAACATATCCTAACTTATTATAGATAGTGTGTATAATAAAAACTGGATGTGGCGTGGGACACACGCCAGAAATGAGAACTTCAGTGTCGCGTGGCGAGTGAACTGATTCAATGTGTAAAAGGTTGTTCGAATGTATTTGAAGTAAGAGAGATTTGCTATAACTAATTAAGATTGAAATAAGAGTGAACAGATAATCAAATGAGACGAAGGCATAGAGTAGTGTTTATATGTATTTCATGATAATAAATCGATATTTACAGTGAACATAAATAGAATCATATGACAAGTCGGTTTATTTTTATTATACATACGTAGGCCTATACAAACAATAGACTATGTAACAAACATTTGTTTCCATTGTAACAATATGATTTACGCGATATTTAGTTGAAAAGTAGAATGTAATAATTAGACTATCATATACCGTATTTATATTATAATTATATATAGTGTATTATAATTAATATACGAAGTATAATAATTCGTTTTTTTACCAATTACAAAATAGCTATCAACTAAATCGAATGTTAAAACATGAAAAAAAACTTCCACCCAAATACAATATAAAAAGGAGAATCGAACTCGCGGATTATCTACAAAACGTACAATATAAACAGATATACAAAATTATACTTTTTCGACATTTCAAACAGGCACTCAAACATTCTTATTGAGATACCATAAATATTACAATAAAAAATAGGTATCACTGATTTTTAATTGTTTTTATGAATTAAATAATTTGGAAAGTTGTGTAAATATATTAGGCTACTAATGAACTAAATACAAGAAAAGAATTTCAAAGTATCTCTCAGCATGTGAGTCCATTTCGTTATATCGTAAATAAAATTATTTTTAATATGTACGTTATTTCTATAATACTATTTAAACATTTAGAATATGCTCACATTCTTTGAAATATTACGCTTTGCTTAAAGCACACTTATTTGCGGCAGTGGGGAAATTTTGGGTAGCTATGTAGGGAAAAGAAGTTTGATTAACCTAGCAACATTGCTTTTTCGTTTCATCTATTTCGCTACACGAAATCAGTTTACTGCCCTAGGAGCGCGAGGTGTACGGGAGTGAGCCGGCCATCATAGTGCCGTATATGAAGTTCTCACTTCAATAATGATGCATTCCGTTACGTCTTGAACATATAAATGTGGATGCTAATAAAATATTTACAGGCATTGCGCAAATGCAATGCACAGAGAAGGGGATTGAAAATCTTCAATAAATCTAAAAAATATACATTTATGTTCATTCACCAATCAATGAATTCATTCTTCATTCACCAATCAATGAATTCATTCTTCATTTACCAATGTACAGATTATAAGTTAAATGTAGTCGCATTCATAAGCGAAGTTTTATATGTGTACTACGTTATTGACAACAAAGAGTAGTTTCTATGGAAACTCACCGGTTCCCATTTTCGATCACGCACCAGCGGTCGTTTTGAAATGTGCGACACGTCCCATAAACATTTTCAATGTTAACTTAACGGGAATATTGTGTGCAGTTTTAAGTGTAAAGTAGTCTATCGAAATAGTCTGTACTCTCTGATCTGTATGGAGTCTTGTAGGTCGTTTATTGTAGCTAATATGGAGCTACTGGAAAATGTCATGCTTGTGGAACACCATGATCCCCTCGTCAAAAGAATCCGTCATTATTGGGCAACGCGGAAGAAGAAGATCAAGAATCCAGTACCTCGGGTAACGTAGATTACGATATAAAGAACAGGTTAGTTAAGGCGGTAATGAAAGAGATAGGCCTGTTTATAAATAGACACTTTGCACCGTTTCATTTTTTAGTGAGAGGGTTTCATCAAAAAGTGTATAATGTCCGTACTATAGGATAAATATTGCTGTGCTGAAGTCGATAGCATAGCATGGTTGTCTACGTGACGTTTTGCACGCGGTGTGTGAGGGTTAGGATAACCTATGATCTTGATTTTTCCAGTATCAAGTTAAATGGAATTTAAACCACAATCTGAATTGGCTATAGAGTTCACTTTTGAAAATTTCAAGTTGGTAAGTGAAAAGATTTATAAAATTGCAAAATTCATATTGGGTAGAAAATTAAAGAAAATTTAAGTACCATCTGAATGTAGTATTATGTTTCGAAATTTCAAAAATTTAGGATCCCAGGTGCCAAAAAAGAGATCATAGATTTGAAAAAAAATTTAGAAATCCGGCAGGGTGTCATACTTAAAGGAATTGTAACCCAAATCCGATTGTTTCGAATTGTTAGTGTTTATTATATGATTGTGTGCACCATAATTGTTAAATTTCTAAATACATAGTAGAGGAATCGGGAATTTTGAAATTTTTCCCATAATTGAAAAATTATTTAATATCGAAATTTATATCATAATATAAATGTAGGCCTACTTGCTTCAAAATAGTGAGCGAGTTTTGCAGCTCCGGAAACGGATTAGTTTTATTTATTTAACAGTAATTAAAGTTCTAAATAGCGATTTTATCTGGTCTCAATTATTCCGTTTCCATCGTTCAAACACGACGGTCCGTGCGACATGTATGTTATCATTTGTGTCGTGCCAATATTTCTGAAGGTACAGAGAATTGACTGTTGTAGGTTATTATGAGTATTATATAGGCCAGCTTTAGAAAAACATTAAAATGACACAGTATTACGGTTCTTTAGTTGAAAAATAATTCCGAAGGGTTGTCTCAGTCATGCCAATGGTGGAAATTGCCGAGTCCACGCAGGATTGTAACGTCAAGTACACGACGATGGTGCAAGACAGCGACGTACGGTCAGTGTTTCAAGTAACAATATAGGCCTAAAACAGTCGGCGCAGTACTGGTATTTATTAAATGAGTGACTATGCACGCCATTCTGACGCGCAAAAAAGATAACGAAGTGGAAATATGCGTATTTAAAGAGCGTCCGGTGTGACGAACAGACACGATCTTGTATTTAAACCGTCAATTAACTGTTTGGTGAGAAGCCCGTGTAGGCCTACGTGTCAACAACACAACAACGTTATATAATTAAAATTGTTATGCGTGGTCGCGTAAACATTGTTGTACAGTCGCATGAAGCAAAACTGTGAAACAGCTGTAGGTGTAGGCCTACACCAAACGAATCGTCGCGCTATTCTTTTGTGATCACACGTTACCCAACTACGCTCACGCAAAGGAATGTAATGATTTTCACAGATACGTCTATTTCTCTCTCAGCTCGCAGACATTAAACTGCTGGCCCGCTTTCATGATTCGGGTTATCAGACTATTGTTTTCAATTTTCAAATATTTGGAAATATAAGAAAATTATGAAAACAGGACCCCACTTTATAGTTTTTATTATGTCACGCATCCTCAGATAATACTTTAAAAAAATGTGTAATCGTCTGGGCTGTGTTTCATCGAAATCGATTCACCCGTTTTAATGTCACCTGGACATTGAATTTTGAATGTATGTTTAAACTTAGGGACGACCCGCGAACGACTCCCGCGCTGTTCCTTTCGCGGGAGACTTCCACTAAGGCCGAGACACCGCCTGCCTTTTCTAGCATCGATGGCGGTGGAACTCCCTCGCCAGCACTTGGTCAGGGACTTCCCGGGGTACCAAGGGTTCTCCGATGCGCGAGGAGGCCGTCGACATGCCGGGCGAGGAGCTGGGACTCTGGCCCGGCCACAGTGTGCCAAAAATCCACGACAGAAACCACAGTGTGTCCAAAAACATCTACAGAAGACACAGCGTGCCAAAAATCTACGACAAAATCCACAATGTGCCCAAAATCTACGACAGAAACCACAGTCAGTCTGTCAGAAACAAGCCACGGTGTGCCCAAAAACAACGACAGAGGCCAGTGTTTGCCCAAAATCCATAACAGCAGCCACGGTGTGTTCAAGATCAACGAAAGAAGCCACAGTGTGCCCAAAATCCATGATAGATAATCTGTATGTTCGAAATCAGATAATCAGTTTTAGTGAAACAAATATTGCGTTATTACATTTTAATTAATAGGTTAACGTTTAATATGCTATATTGAATGTAAAGCGATGTTAAATATATAATTTCTCTTTGATATTTCCGGTGAATGCTTCTCCCTCTATAGCAATGTACTAGGTCTTTTCTACAGGGTTTTGTTTTAATAACTATGACTTTTTTTATTGCTGGCATTCGAACCCATAGCCTAGAACTTTGTGATGCTTTCGATATCCTGGAACGGATGAACAGCTATAGTCTGAGTCGTCAGATCGACGTGGTGTTCTGGGCATTTGAACGTGCACGTTGGATGGTGGACATACGTAAACCTAACAGGGTATTCATTCAGTCTGTACTTCATGCCTTTAACTGCGAATCGTAGGCACTTAGTTTACTCAGAATAGCGCATTATGAGGGTTCTGTTTATAGGGGTATTTTATAGGCCTAATAGTCCTGTATGTGTGATGTACAGAGACTGCACAAAAAAGCACATATAGATGGGATAGCGTAATATACGGGCGTACAATAACAGGGTGGTACCGTAGGCCTATATGTTATATTGTACAGTGTAAATCGTCATCTCAACGAAACTGAAAATAAAAAATATTAGGTATTTAACATTTTTAAAGTAAAGATAAAAGTAACATTTTTAAACGTAATAAAAAGAGTCTTAAAGTCTCTTATAATGTAAGAGGACCTCTTATAATGTGTTACAGATGAAACCTTCTTAAAAAAAATCATTCGTGTTTTTTTTTTTAGAATCGAAACAATTCTAGTATTAAGATTAGTGAATCAAAAGCTTTATTATTCAGCTGAAATTTATTTCCACTTGTTAAAAAATAAAATCGCGGGATACACATCTTACATAAAACAGGAAAAGAATATAACTGTAACATATCTGAATCAAAGACAAAAGTAATGGCCTTTGTAGGAGATGAACCGGTTCGGACCAAAGTGTGCATAGGAAACACATGCATAGAACAAGTAAGACATTTCAACGCTCTGGGACGTGACGTTACTTATGATGAAGACAGAGATATAGAAAATAAAGTGACGAATTTCACAAGAATGTGTGAACGATTTGGAGAACGTTGGGAAATAAATGTAGAAAAGAAACCCAACTAAAATTTTATAAAACAATGCCAATACCTACACTACTGTATGGTTCTGAAACTTGGGTCATAAAGAAAAAAGATGAACAGAAGAAACAAACAGCAGAAATTAAATTTCTAAGATCAGTTAAAAGGTGTAGTAGACGAGATCATATAAGAAATGAAGAGATAAGAAGTGATTTAGATATTTTTGCAGTTAATGAAAGGTTAAAGAATACAGAAGAAAATTGATTCAACACATCAATAGAATGGAAGAAAGTAGAATACCGAAGGTGACGAAATAATTACAACCGTAGAGGCAGAAGAAAAGTTGGTAACCTAATAAAAAGTTGACTGTGGAGTAGGAACAGGCCGCTAAAGTCTAAACCCGTTAAGAAGATGATGATGAATCGCGGGATAATCCGCAACACGCATAAACCGCTCGCGGATAATCGTGAGTTTACTGAAGATCAGTGGTTCCCAAAGTAGGGTCCGTGGACCCCTGGGGTCCGCGACAATGTTTCAGGGGGTCCGCGGACACTTTTAAGAAACATTCGAATATATCGTAATTTTCTCTGATTTTTTATGCTCTAAAACGTAAATTTTAGAATCTTAAAACAATTAGATTCCAGTATTTTTTTTGAGGGGTTCAAACTAAATGTAATTGTAAAAGTAATTTCAAACTAATGGGTTTAATAATGTCTTTAAATCATGTCGTGTAGCAGATCTGTTTGTCAGCCGAACTGACTAGACCTCTCTCTTACACTAGAAAAAGAAGAGTCTTTTGCAGAACTTTCAACTGACAGTTATTTAAAATTATAGTTTTCGCAATTACAGCTAGGTAACTTCTGGTTATATGTAATGACTGACTCTGCTGAACTCGCAAAGAAAGCTTTGAAGCGTTTAACTGTGTTTCCCTTTACTTATTTGTGTGAAACCGCATTCTCCCTGTTCACATACTTGAAGTCAAAGTTAAGAAATAAACTTGATGTCGAGAGTGACTTAATATTGAAATTATCATCATTAAACCCAATATCGCAGAGCTAATTGTTCAGAAGCATCTTCATTGTTCACATTAAACTATGTTTTACATCATTAATATTATAATTTTTCAAGTTAAGAGAATTTTTATTTCATACATTTTAATTAAAATATAAGAGTTTCTATCATATTTACTGTTTGTTTTATTTCAGAACTCAGACGGGTCTGTGAATTTTTAAATTATTTGGGGGGAGGGGGATCCGCAGACTGAAAAGTTTGGGAACTACTGCTGTAGACGAATTCGGCACAGGATAGGAAAGACTGTGACGTCAAAAGGACGCTTACGTCTAACGACAGACGGCGGAATAAGTAAGGCACAGCCAGATAGATACGTTTGAGGAGTAGCACACGCAATGCATGAATGTACTTTGTACGTTGCTGTATCCCCTATATGGAAATGTTTAGTTCAATCTATATGCAAACCGTTGCGTTGCGTCACTGTATACTTGTATCAGTAACGATCTATCCGTCAGTGGCGTAAGAAAGTGACTGCATAATATTGGCCTTTGATCTAAACAACACGCGCGCGCGCGCGTTACGGATAGAATGGTGGAAAATCGAACGTTTGAAATGGCTACGTTGAATGCGTCGCGTTCTCGTGGTTATTCAGTAAACACAATGTCCGAGTACGATACAAAAGGTTATTCTATTCAAATGGTATCAGCGTTAAATGTAGCGACGGCTTCACGCGGCGTAACTAAACTCACCGAAAAACGTACCGCTTTATGATCTGTTTTCCGCTCGACCGAGCAAAAAAAAAACTTTCGATTTCTACGATTTGTACAGTCAGAACGGATGATTTTATACAATAAACAGATTGTTAAATGTGAAGTGAAGCGAATTAGCAAAATTGTAGAGATGGGTACCGAGTTGTTTGGGTTTAGAAAGCGTTGGTTTGTCGACGTTTTGGAAAAATTAAGGCGATGTAGTGCATGAGAGATGTTCTTAGTTGTGGCGAAGCTAGTGAAACTATTGTTGAACGTATTATCTTGAAGAGCTTAAATGGTGCTGCACGCTTCAATTGCTTAGATTCATAGGTTTCGAATATTGACACGAGTCGGTTCAATCTACAAATAGAGTAGGTATGTTGTGAAAATGTCTGTTTTTTTTCATAATTTCAATAGAGCGTCCACACTGTAAGTATATTGAGTAATAGATTGTGAAAAGTGACTAAGAACTTTTGGTGGCCGGACGGTCCATTTGAAAAGTATATGGGCCAGGAAGGAGGAAGAGAATTCGAGGCTACAGTTTAGTGCTGAATTACAGGATGTGGTACAGGGAAGTGACATCGTTAAGCTCACTGGTCTTAGAGATGGCATTGGGTGGGTATGAATAGATAGGGAACAGATGCGTAGGTGATAAGGAGAAGGAAGGCAGTATTGCGGTAAACAGAAAGGTAGAGAGCGTAACTAGGAGCTGCTGCTGTTTGGGGGGGGGGGGCTAGCTTGAAAGTTGGACCCCCTCCATTTTTCTCATGACAAATGACGAATTCAGGATGCTTTCCATATAATTTTGTAAACTCTTTGCGTCTCCCAAACATGGCACGTGCGTAATTATTTTTTGAGGCTAAAAATACGTAGGACTACGTTATTTACCAAATGTTGAGTGATTGCCGTTATTAAGAAAACTCTGACTTTATTTTATTAATTTATAAATACTGTAATTCCTTTAATTATTTATAAGCCTTATATTCATACACACTACTGGCTTAGGAATAGGCCTACATTAAGTGATTATGAAATTTCCATGATGAAATTATAATAGGTCTGGGGGGGGGGCGGATTGATCCGGGATTGAATGTTTGGATAATCTTTCAGAAGCTCTGGTGAGGATAATGGAGACACGAACGATGGTCAGATGGCTTATTGTATTGGAGGTCCCGTCAATGACTGTAGTGCCAGATGAAGAAAAACGTCATAGTTTTATAAAAACGTTACCGGTTGTTTATCGAGGCATGAAGATGGCGGTGAGCCATTATGTAAGTCGGTGTTATTAACGTTCGGCTATTGTTGCTGACGAGTTTTATATTTACAAAATAGTTTTCGTGCGTACAAACGACTTTTTTTTGCTGTTTCCAAGGACTGCATGCTCTGCCGATTCACACTCGTTTTTCCCGCTTTTTTTGTATTAAGATAAACTAAATTTGTCGAGTGGTGTCGGCTTTGTGCTGTAATTGCTTTGCAGACTATTGTTTTTTTTTATAATTCATTACAATTCTAATGTAACCAGTGTTTGCACTTATACCTGGGAATCTTTTGTCGCGCTCCTGGTGAATCATCCGCTATAGGTTAAGGATTTAGTCATTCCAGTGACCGCGTTACCTGCTTTCGTTGTGTATGCTTTTTGGCAGGCCTGCTTCCTCAGTTGGTGTCTTGATTTTTATAGTGTTCATTTCCATTGCTTTTTACGTCTTCCATGTGATTTTCATGTTTCGCTTCTGTATACAGCTAATTGTTTTCACATGTTTTCAAATTAAGTCTCCTCCTCCTCCTCCTCCTCCTCCTCCTCTTCCTCCCTCTCCCTATCCCTCTCCCTCTTCTTTGTTAGGACTCTGTCCTGTTCTATAACAACGGGTTGTCACTCCTCTTCCTTGGCCGACCAGTGTTCCTCTTGGTGTTTGGTTGGTCATCTCTTGCCTTTTTCACTAGCCTTGTGTCATACGTTCTTGATTTGTGTACATTCCATATCCTTCTTCTTTCCGCAGTCCAAGAATAAATATCTGTTACATTACTCGTTTCTCTTATACTATTGTTTTGCAACCTTTTGTCTTTCCTAGTACCTTCCGTAATATAGTAATTTCTATAGTTTGACGTTTTTCTTTAGTTTTTGCTGTACCTGGCTTGGTATCTGATGCATAGGATATCACTTGACGTATACAAATTACACATAAATTACTGGACGTACAATAATTCGAAACGACAACATTTCAAAGATGTAAATGTAGCTTCCACACGATTGGGTAAAACCCCACCAATTAAAAAATCGGGGAACGCTTCAAATAATTACGACGTAACCACTTGTCGTAGGCTTAACGATTACAGCAAGTGAAGAATGTTGTAGCCAAAATGTCTGGCCGAAGAAACAGTATTGACACCGCAACCACCTATAAACCAAAGTTACAGTGTTTCCTGCCGAAGATTAAAACTAAAAAAAATAAAAATAACAATCCAAATAAATAAGATAAAAGTCCAAAAGGATTTAGAAAAAAATAATATACACGCAGAAGAAGCAACTGAAAGAGAAGTTTTTCGGGCAAAAGTGTTAAAAAATGGAAGGAGTCCAGCGTAGGAGAGAGAAAAACGCAGGTTCAAAGTGGACTGAAGACAGGAAGAAGAGACAGTGGAAAGATGAAAGAATATTGGAGAAAAAGAAAATAACAAAGAATAAAGAATTGAAATTGGCATGTGGTCCTTAGATGGCCGATACAAAAAAAAATAAATAAAAAAAAAATAAGGATATTGATCACTGCTTCTGCGGCATTCACGTGGACAAGTGCCCAGTATGTGTATAGGCCTGTTACTTGTTTGGTGTAAACTGTGGTCCGATCTCATAAAAACATGCATTCTTATTACCTCGAAACACTGTAATAATGAATTATTGAGCTTTCTAATTCTAACATTAAAATTTATGAAGCGGAAAGAACATATTTCTATATCGAAACCGTGATTCATTCGCATAACTATACTTGATTGTTCTGGGGATGCGTGTGGTAATATTAATATACGTACTATCCACCGGAATAACGAGTCGGAACTGAGCAAGGTCAGTGATCGACAGGTGTCTCTTCGTCGAAAGAAAAGACACAGAAAAAATCCAACATTTGGACACGGTAGACTATTGTATTCGGGATAGACAAGCGACCTCATATTAGAAAGGTAAAAGAAAAGCAACAAGTTCGATACGACTTATTAATGGAACGGTGTCAGCCACACACATATCAGACCCAAACAGACGAAAGAAAATGTAATATTTAGACACGGTGTCTCAGCACTAGGCGACATAGTATTAGAAACTTTGAAGAAAATAATTTACACGAATTGATTAACGGAACTGTGGTAATCCTAGCCTGAAGCCCCACATTACTTATATATTATGAAGTAGACAGGTAAATTATTATCATTGAAAATGTTTATAAGGACGTGTCGCACATTTAAAAACGACCGCTGGTGCGTGATCGAAAATGGGAACCGGTGAGTTTCTATAGAAACTACTGTACTTCTTTGTTGTCAATAACGTAGTACACATATAAAACTTCGGTTATGACTGCGACTACATTTAACTTATCTGTACATTGGTAAATGAAGAATGAATTCATTGATTGGTGAATGAACATAAATATATATATATATTTTTTTTAGATTTATTAGATTTTTCAATGCCCTTCTCTGTGCATTGCATTTGTGCAATGCCTATAAATTTTTTTGTTATGCCCGCGTAGGACGTTCTATATGTAAATACGTGTAGGCTAGTAAGGTCACTGGGCTGCATAACTCCCTCACTCTTTATTATTTGACAAATGTCAGTAACAAATAATTTTTCAATTAGGCCTATCGGAGAAATTATGAAAACCCCTATTACTCTATTTTTTAAGTAAAATAAATTGTAAGGCAGGCAGTCGCTAAAAATTTCGACAACTATATTGGATTTTAGTTAAATTCATAAATATAATGGTTAAGTTACTAATAATTTGGTCTTAACTTTTAAGTTTATGTATATTCCCATAGATATCTATATGTCTGGCGGAATATGAATCAGTATGAATAGGTGGGCACCTACTGACGCGTATACAGTGCAAATGGTATTGAATTTTAACCGATGACGACCTCCTTCGAGGGATATTTTATGATGTGATGATGAAGCATATGATCCAAAACGCGTCATGAATATAAAAAATAAGTCACAAAGCGGATTGAAAAGGTTAGTTTGTCTATACATAAATCAGTTCGGAGCCAACGAGCCTAAGGTGTCCTTATCCTGTAAGACGATCATTTTACACTGACCACGTTGAATAACCACTTATCGTCCAGTCTTAACTGTGGTCTTCTTTGGCAGGAGGTGCTGAAGATCCCAAACTGTTCATTTGGTGTTAACAAACTGCGAGTGCGCCACGGTTCTAGGTATACCCGTCTCCACAAACGCTCAGAATTTGCATGAGTGTGTGTGCGTGTGTGTGTGTGAGCGCGCGTGTGTATGTGTATATAATTCAACACCAATCGGAAATCATATTCTGTGAAGTATTTTGCTGGTTTAGAAATTAGTCGTTAGTTCCTCTTCGAATGTGATGAGATGAGGATAGATCTCACTTGCCTTATTTTACGTCTATTGACCTAATGTCTTCTATTGTTACGCTCTTTCACAAGTGGTCGAAGGAGAGGACCTTTCGTTTCCTTTGTCTCTCTCTCTCTCTCTCTCTCTCTCTCTCTCTCTCTCTCTCTCTCTCTCTCTCTCTCTCTCTCTCTCTCTCTCTCTCTCTCTCTCCCCCCCTCCCCCCTCTCTCGTGGATATTCGCTTGCACGGTTGGTGTTCAGAAGTGACGGTGTATCACACCATAGTCACACGCCATAGTGCGTTAGATCCTGAGTGAAGGATTTTCCATTGTGCACGTGGAATAATGGCAATAGTGGATTTACTACCTACACAATCCTGTAGTTATGTCCAGTTTGTTGAAATAAACTTTTAATTATGACATTGGATAAGAGGGATTTGTTTTCTAGTGACGTTTTTAGTCTTCTGACGAATAACTAATATAGTTCTTTAATTCCCAGATAAACCTACTCTCGTTCTGTTTTTTGTGATACGCTCCCTCCAGTAGTTGAATTTAATGGCAAGACACGTGTAAAATGAGGGCTAATCGTGCGCCAGGCAGAGCGAGTGTGTGACATCGCCGAGGTTCAGCTCATTTCCGGTGGACTGACTGACACAGACGTGTGACCGTGTTTCAGACACACGCCATATCGGTTCAAGACCAGTCACCAGTAGCTTAGTTATTCTGGTCGAGTCCGTGTAATTGAAATTGTAATTACAACGAATTAATTATCGGAAGACGTATAAGTAGGTGACGTTATTTCTTCAGTTTTAATGAAGTTGAATCGAATATTGAATAGAAATATTTTCTATATTGAATGTCCGGTTAATTACTTTAATTTCAAGTTCGGATAATCGCTTCGCTATTGTGCGTTTGTTAATGGACAGCCGTCATGGATTCAGGATTTGATTGAGGCAGAGTTAATTTCCAAAAATAATCATAAAGGCAGTCGCGTAAAAGTTGCACATTCGCGGATTCGATTCTCTTTTGTGATCTTTTGATGTGTAGATAATTTCTCATCGTCAAGAATGGCCAATTGTAAAAAAACCTAGTTAAAACTATGTTTTTTCTTTATATAATGTTGTAGTATGTTTGGGATTTTAGTATTTTTATATCGTTGAAATTATATACTTTTATTTTTAAGGGGAGTTCAGCTGTCTTACTTTAACACTTGTCGAGGATCCGTTAGGCCTTCGGAGAATATACTATGATAAGCGGGTGAGAGGCCTGTCAGATTGAAAAAACATCCGGCACTTAAGTATCTTTGTAATTGTAGTGGTGTCGTCTTCCTTGTCATCGTTGGTTGTGTGTGTTCTGAACAGTTTGCATTCTTGTTTCTGAACAGGCATTTCTTGTTTCTCGGGTGCATAAATTTTGGAAAGTGTCGTTCAGACCGCATTTAGCTAGGTATTAGTGTCTTGCCTATATAAGAACACTTGTAGCGGCAAATTTTCCGTTCGTATGTTATCTCGTCACCTATATGGAGAATTAAACTATATGGTCCTGAATCGAATCGAGGTGAAAAGTCTTAAATGTAAATGGAAGGGTGTACCCTAAACAAACCTTTTTGCATTATACAGAACCGTATATATCTAATTTTTGTTTTCTTATTCACCAGCTTCTTAAATGGTAACAACGAGATTAGTCATATTCTATCTACGTCAAAAAAATAGTAAAGAAGTCGACAAAAAATTTATCTATGCATCCCGAGTTATGAACCGTTTTTTATACGCCTACGAGTAATATAATTAAAAATTAAACAAATTCTTATGACTCAAATGCTGGACCTTTCTTTTTTCTCTTCTTTTGTATTTTTCAACGTTATTTCTATTATATTCAAATATATAAAAAAAGAAACGTTTCTTTCTTTTTTTAAGTATCAGTTTCGCTTTTATATTTATAATTAATATAATTATTATATTTATAATTAATTTATATTTATATTCGCTTTTATAATATACATGCGGAGGGATCTGTACGTAACCCAACCAATCAAAATGCTGGATGCAGTACGAGTTATTAAACACCGAGCTCAACGGTGTATGTTAATATTATATTAATTGTACAAAAGGTGATACACCTCCTCTACATCTCCGTCTAATATGTGAATTCAAACAGAGATGCCGTACCTTTCGTAAGACAGGTTACGTAATTTGTGTAAGTCAAAAATATTTGCGTGTTTGAGTTATTCACTTCTGTTAAACACAGGTCTGAATCAAGAGTTAAGGTGCCAGTGCGTTACACGTTTAGAAACGCGTCAACTGCCATGGAATGTAAAGAAGGCGACAAGGTATGTACCTGTCTACGGGACGAGGAAGAAGAGATTCCTGTTCTGTTATAACATATATAATATACAACAAAAGGATTTCGTCACCCTTAAAAGAACATATTATACTCCTGAAAGAAAGTAAATAAAATTTCCTTAAAAATATTTTTTCATAACTTTCGCGTAGACACCTTTTCACTGCCGCTTTTTCTCCTTTTCTGAGTCTTAATTCAACTGGAAAAATTTATCTTTTTAGGGAGAGCCCCGCTAGTCTTATAGTTACTGCAGTATAGTTTATATATAGCTGTATTATATAATAGGGATGGGTGTGAATGTATGTATGTTTGAATGGATGTAGAAGACTTGTAAAATCATAATATAATGAAGAATAAAAAACGACCCTAGCATAACCAAACTAACGTAAACGTAACTGGTTAGTTATTACGTTTTAATTTTAACAGAACTGGTTATTGTTCAGGCGGTCGATATAAGTTAATACCAATCCATTTTTGTCAGGAATGGTCTGTACTCTTGTCCCTGTGCCTCCACACAAACTCACAAGAACAAGTGGATTCATATTAGCACGATCTTTGTTGTTTCTGCGCTTTGTAGCGGCAAAATGCAGTCTTTTACGAAGGACAATTATGTTGCAGCCTTCTGTCAGGTACCGTGTAAAGGAAACCGTCTTTAGTATCGCGGCAAGTACGAGGGTACCCAAAAAACCCACTCGTCCGACGTTGAATTTTCTTTAGTTATTGTAGTATCTTTGCCTGTTGTAAACCGTCCGGTTGGTTACAAAGATTTTCCCTGTTCCATTGTTGACTGTTTCACATGTTTAAACGTTGTTTCGAGCTGGTTTGGGTTGGTTGAACAAGACTGGCGAGACTCTTACTAAGTAAAAACCGGAACAATTATATTGAAAATAAATCCACCTTAATTTGATTTTTTTTGTGATACTCGAAGGGTTTGTTTGTCGTACAGTAGGGCTATCGAGGTATCGATATCAACACTTTAACAACTGTGTAAGGATGGAAACAGTGTTGGCAGTGGAAAGATTTATTCTGTCGAATGTCAGTTGTAACGGGAGAAGTCAACTTTACGGTGAAAAGGAACCTCGGTAAGCAGACGAGACGCGAACGCGTACAGATAGCTATCACACAGTATGTCACGAAGACACGACGTACTGGGCCACACTCGTAATTCAGTGAAATAACACGTTATGCAAATTGCCTCGTGTCTCCCTCTCTCTCGTTCTGTCACTGATATTATCTTCTTGTTCGGCAACAAAATTTCCGTGTCGTATTCATACCGCCGCAGGTCAGTTTTTTTCTGTTAACTTTAACACTGACGATAACTGTTAGCAGTGTAGGAGAGAAATCAAAAGTTATTTGAGAAGATTGCGTACTTCTTAAGGCCGGCGAAGTCGTAATTTCAAGGTCGCGGCGTTCTTTGGCGGCCGACACGGCAATTTTATCTTGCCGTATATGGGGAGGCCTAGCTCAGCTGCTCGTCATCTGTAATTGTATTGTACGCTGCTGTGTTCTTTGTGCTGTAATTGTCGTGTAGCGTTATGAAGTTTTTTTGTTTTATGAAGTTGGCAGTTGTTGATAAGGCGAGACTGGCTAATGAACTTGTTAGTTAAATGTGGTGGACAGTAAAATGTTTGTTAATGGACTAGCTAATTAACGGAAGCAGCATTAACTAAAATAATTATAATAGTTAAACATTTTGTACAGTTCTGTAAAAAAATGAAACTAGTTTTAAAAACATTTAGACCCCCCCCCACACACACACACACACACAGTCTATATATATATATTGCAACGGTACAACCATTAACGGTACTGTGCATTGCCAAAATAAATGAAATAAACAATAAAAATAAATAAATATGAATTAATAAACATGATTCAGATTGCATAAGCTGTATCGTAGTTAAAAATAGGGAGCGCAGAATTCATGCATGGACACGCATTCCCGACGCACCTGTCTCTAGCGTTGTGTACACGCGTATTTTGTTTGTGTGTGAAGCCTGTCCGTTCCTGAAATGTAACAACCCTTTTCAAGTAGAATAGTTTTATGTTTTATTTTAATTATAAGGAAAATATGTACGATAGAGTAAAACAAAAGACACCAAGTGTATAGAAATTAAAGGTGAACAAAGGGTTAAAAGACCATGCCGAAATGACGAAAAGTGCAATTACTATACGTAAAAAGTGAATAGCTCTTTTTGTAATTGCAATAAAGAAGTGTAATTTACGTATAGTAAACGTATAAAAATTAGTGATCGATTGAGCATCGAGTGATGTGAAACAAACTTCGTAATTCGCGAAGATAGGCGAAAATAGTGAATTGAACCAGAGTGGGGGAAGTGACGCTTCGACAAAATCTGACAAGTTAAAAATTGTTCAGACATGAGTTTTTGCACGACCTGACTATAAATACCAGGTCGCATTAATAAAGTTTCTTCTTCTCGATTCTACCGTTGGCACAGAAGGCTATGTCAGTCGACGACGCTAATTTAAATTTATAGTAAGAGGCACAGGACAAACTGAAGTCCAACCAGAGCAGCAGAGCACATACGAAGAGGTCTATGGTCACACCCGCAGCATATGATGTGAGGCGTGACGACTCGTAAACCGTACATGCAGTAGAATCCGACCAGAGGACCAAGAGGACATGGAGGACACAGACTGAGGACCAAAGGAGAACGTACGGATGATTAACCACGTCAAACGAGGTGATGAAAAACCAATGTAATTACAGACATTTGAAAGACACTAATTAAAGTTAGAATGCAAGACATTCAACCTGTATAAAATAACTAATTGTACATAAATGTCAAATCAGAGTAAAATTTAGAATAATATCTCTTGTATAAAATTTAGTAATTGAGAGAAACATAAATGATAAGAGAAATATTTGATTTTGGAGTTAACATAATTAATAAAGTCTTTGTTGATAAAGGAGAATGCATATGCAGTAGAAAGTTTTAAAACTAATTAATATTAAAGAAATTGGAATACAAGTACCTTCATTATTAAAGTAAATTAATCAGAAATTGCAAAAAGATGATCACATAATGAGTAAGCCGAGAACAAAATGAATATTCAATTAATTAAAATTAGATAATAAGATTTATGTTTATGTAAATTGTTAGCTATAAGTTGTGTACGAAGGAGTCGTACAAACGATATAATAATGAGTAGTATTTCTGTATGCGAAATGAAAAATTTTGTTTAATAAAAAAATAAATAATGGAACAATTTCAAACTTAAAAAACGTATCATCTTCTTATTACGATTACACCCATGAATTCAATACATTATATAATTTGTTATGTTATATAAATTGGCCCTGAACTTGGGGCTACACAATTTAAATTATATATCAATGTTTGTGTTGTTATAATATATGTATATGCTATGTATAGGCAGTGTATATGTATTAAATCGGCAAAATTAACCCTTCCTAGACAACGTCAAAACAGTGCCTACTTTATCGTATTTATGTCTAATTTAAAATTGTTGTTTTACCAAAGACATATTTTAGTAATATGTTGGTTTTTTTTTTAATTTTTCTGATAATTTATATTATCTAATATTGAAATTTACGTAGTAGTAATTGTTTTATTTCGTTGAGAATAATGAACGAGTTCGGCAGTTCAGGAAGCTTACTAGTTAAATAAATGTTTAATTAATGTTCGTTAAATAAATACTAGCGATTATAGATTAACGGATTTAATACACACACTGATTTATTTTTTATTTTGTTTGCATACTACATTGATCTGTAAATATTGTATTCATCTGTAGTCATTTTATACAGCATTTAGTGTGCGTGCGTGAGATGGGCGGACCTTAGTCGGTAACAACGCGACATTTACACGTAACCACATACGATAAAAGCCCTTCCCCTTGCAGCTCGTCAACGCAGACTTGTTCTCTTTGGAAGAAGATGCTTTGATATGGTATCATGGTTAAAGTGCGTAATAAGTCTAAGAATGATGCTTATTAGGTGCGTAATATTTGAGGGATGATGGTGGTGTATGGTAACAATAACGATAATGATGAAGTTGATGATGGAGTAAAACATTTTTTTACCTTAATATTTGATTCTTCATTATTTCTGTCGTTCTTCTGTTTTCTTTGTTTACGCGTTACCCTTTGTTGTACATTTTCGTTTACGTTGTATTACCTTTTTTCATCCCAGGAATGCCGCGTGGGCTAAATAGATTTCTTTCGTTGGCCGTGTCTGTTCCGTACGTTGTAGATGTCCTCACCAAGTCTGTTGTTTTTCTTTGTAGATTCAAGTGTAGATTGTATCTCGCAGTGTCTTCTACATTCTAGATTTCTCATTTACCCCCCCCCCCACTCGTACGTCTCGTCTAAGGATATCAGTCTCTGCACTTTTGTATTTTCCTTTTCTGTTTTCACTCAATACCTCTGACCCATATCTACATGTGTGTGTGTGTTGAGGGGGTATTGTGAGTGCATGTGAGAGGGACAGAGATAATCACATCATCAAGCAGTCAGAAAATCAATTGATCGGTTCATCATGGCTGTGAAGATGCTCGATTTTGAGTCTTCCTCAAGGATTACATGTTCCGAGCTAACGGAAGGAGCTCCTGCCATGCGGCCCGGTCCAGAACGGAATGTTTACTGTCGAGGCCGTTAGAACGGCATGTTCGCATTAGAACAGTATTTGCCGAAGCCGTTTCCAAGGCACGTTTACACAGTACCTCCCAAGGCCGGCTATGAGAGGATTGTCTTGGCCCTTGCCGCTTGTACGTAAAATTTACGTGCAAATCGCTTCATGGTATCATCCAAGGAGCGGACAACAAGCGAGAAGGGAACCGATGGGGACTTTGGCCGCTAGCCGAAGCCCCTTGTCGAAAACGCTTTACATCTTTCTTTTATGCATAGCGGTAAGATATCCCCAGACCGGGGTAGCGTAGATGATAATGGGTAGGCCTACTCGTTGACGATCAATTTACCTAGCCATAGCATAGATCGCCAACTTTACGAGTCGTAGCCTTGTTGGCGCGATCGGAAACAGAGGGCCCATACGAGCTGACGCTCTGGTGATGACTGGGCACGGGTACGGCAGGTAAGGTGGACACCGAGGTACTTAATTTCTGTAGACCAGGCCAGGTACGTTCTGCCTATTCTGACTCGGTTGTGTGGTTCCTTCCGGCCCTTGGAGAATAGCACCGCGGAACTCTTGGTCTCGTTGACGACAACATTCCACTTGTCAGTCCAGTCCACAAACGCATCGCGTTGGCGCTGCAGTCGTATGATCACCCTGTTAGCGTTCCGATCGGAGGTATATACCGCCGTGTCGTCGGCATACAGGGCTATGTGGGCTCCAGGCTCCCGGATACATCGTGGACGTAGACGGAAAATAAAAGAGCACCTGAGACGCTACCTGGAGGTATTCCGGCTGTAATGCGTCTCGCGGAAGAAACGTAATCATCTATTCTCGTGCATAAAAGCAATCGATGTACGTGTCTTGTAGTTTTATAGGTCGAACATGAATTCCAAATAACAACAGCCGAGTTTGAGAAGTCTGCTGGGCTGTCTGTGTGTATCGGAATTGACTGAGGGGTCTGTACATAATCCAACCAATCAATATGCTGGATGCGGTACGACTCATTAAACACCGACCTCAACGGTATATGATAATATCATATTAATTGTGGAAAAGGGCATATACCTCCTCTACATCTCTGCCTAATATGTTAATTCAAACACATATTGTTACGACGGAACGCTATCGAACAGTCGAGAGTGTCGTCCTACACGTTTCTCGGCTAGCCGAGCCGGTGCGTGTCTCGGTCAAGGTCGAGTACTAAAGTGCTCTCTAGACCTTTCGAGTTCTTGTTAACGACGCAAATTATGGAACATTATTCTGAAACATCTGCCGGCTATATATAAGCAACAGCGGATAACTTAGTAGGTTACGTTGGGCGATTTATTCAGTGCGGTCAAGTGGTTGTTGTGGAAAGTGAAGTGATTCTGTGTTATAATCAGTGCGGAAGTCTTTAAAGTTGACATTATTATTGCGTGTGGACAAATTTAACTTGAATTACTGTATGAGAGTATCTTGTTGATTTCAAATTGTTATTTTTTACTCATTAAAGCTGGTAATTAGTGATTTCATTGGTGTCTGTATTTTGTTTTCCACTGTACCATACGACGATCAGTGAGACCGTTGCAACAATATTGTCTTACATAAGACGGATTGCGCGATTTGTGGACGTTTGAAATATTTGCGAGTTGAGTTATTTACGTGTATGAAACACAGGTCTGAATCAAGGTGCCAACGCGTTACACGTTTAGAAACGCGTAAACTGCCTTGCAATGCGAAGAACACGATAAGGTATGTACCGACCGGACGGACGAGGAAGAAGGGATTCCTGGAACGCCGTAAGGAGTTTATGTAACACCCGATAGGTACGCACAGCGTGTCACGGAACACAATCACGAATGCGGAAAGACAATTTAATAATGTAAAACGACGGCAAAAAAAAGACATAAAATAAGTTTATAAAGAACGCTTAGGAATATCCTTGGGCGTTTTATTGTCTGCTTCCTCTGTGTACACGGTAGTTTCGTTTGTCGAATCGTAATCGTGTTACAAAGCCTTTTGTCTCTACCACTGTCGCTGTTAACAGACTATTATAGCCACCAGTTTTTGATCCTACCTTATTCGTGTACTTTATTGACCGTTTAAAATATTATTTTCAACTTTTGTCTTCTTCTTTTTGCTTATGATCATCGTCTTCCTCTTTTCCCCTCGTCTTCTTTCTCCTTTTTCTTTTCTCCTTGGCATCCTTCATCTTCTTTCCCATCTTCTAAGTTTCTTATACATACTCGTCCTCCTCCTTTCGTTTTCATCTCCTCGTTGTCCTCCTCTTCTTCCTTCTTTCCTCACTTCAGCTGTTAGGGAAATATTGCTTCTTACTTCTTACAGACCTCATCGTTGTTACTGAGAATCAGCGGTAATGCTTCGAAACCATTCAATCTCAGTGGCGGCCTGTCAGTGTCCGTTCGGTGAAGGTAGTTCTCGTACTTTACTCTTTAATTCTGTCGGTCAAACTGTGGAGTGGAGTGAAAATATAGTTCGCAAGATATGCAGTGAGCGCGTGTAGCATTTCTTTGCCAGATTTCATGGGTAATGACTGAATCGTTTACTCTGTTTACAAAGTTTTTTCCTCTCCGTATTCATTTTGTTTTTTCCGAATTACTGTCTGTATTGTAGGAGGAAGCTCCACAAGTCGTATATTATTTTTCAACTCAGTGTTACTTCGACTTTTAGTGCCATGGGACACGTGAAGAATTTTCGATCAGAGATTTTTCAATTCTAAAATATTTTCTCCTGAAGACTGATCATTGTCACAGTTGCAGCGGTCTGTCTACTGTGGGCGATCCTAATGTAACGTATTCGTAGCGGCTGTTCGTATCAAAAAGCCGTTTCTTCATCCGCTTCTGTATGAGAAAGTGTCGTGCGTTGACATATTCCAAGTATTGCGCTTCAGTACGTCGAGTGGATGTACTGTTTCTCGAGCATATTGGCAGCCGTGTCCCAGATCGTTTCTCTTCGATGTGAAGAAACGTGTCAGATGCGTCAAGCGTAGGATTCAAGTTGTAATGAAGTGCAGTCGAAAATACGCGATATTTGAGTGGTCTAAAACTAACACGACGAATATATGATTACGCTCTTTTATTCTAAATAAGACGAACATTAATTAGAACGCTCAAAATTAGTCAACTCGAAATTTTTCTCATAAATGAGAGACTTTTCGAAAACAAATAGATTCTCGGAAATTCACGAGATACAGTAACTGAAGTTCCCACAGATTTTCTTTGTTTCCTGTACAGGGAACTTGGCAGAAGGTTTTAAATAAAAAACAAATAAAGAGGTGATGACAAACAGTGATGAGGAGTGAAAGAAGTGGGCTCAGAAAAAAATTAAAGATGTTGAAGCTCTAAAGTGCCGCGGAAACCCTATTATTTTCTCTGAAGTGGATTCAGAATCTGAAATGTTTAAAAAGAGTGTTAGAGCATTACGTTAAACTGCTACAGACGGGGGGGGGGGCGTCATTTAACATGGATTTGCGACTACTTATTGAAGAAGCAAAGTGAGTTCTCAGTTTTGACTCGACCGTTTGGCATTTGTCTGTCTGTCGTTTGCTTGTCGATTTTAATAAAACTAGTAAAACTTAGCATACTTTTACCCTACAGAATTCTATTGTTCTTGAAAGTGATCCCCCTAAAAATAGAGGGGCTGGAGACAAATATGTGAGGGGGAAATTTCTGATAAAACGACAACGTTTCATGTGGGGGTGCCAAATTAAAAGCAGTTTTAACCAAAATATGAATTTTGTGATCATTTATGAAAAAATCGAAGGTTTTACGCCTAGGGGGCCAAAAGTGGTTGTAATTTTTGATAAAATCGCAAAAATCAATGTGGCGTATCAAATTAAAAGGCATTTTAATTAAAATCTGAATTTAGTATTAAGTTTTTGAAATTTCAAAATTTTAGTACGCCAGGACCCAAAAAGTTGGCAAAAGTTTGATAAAATTCCATGTAGAATAACAAATGGAAGAGAATTTTAATCAGAATCGGAATATGGCTGTACAGTTTGGGAAATTTCAGAAGTTTTGGGCCCCAGAATGGCTGAGGTTGTGTTCCAGTATACGATGTGGACACAAAACGTACAGTCAAATTACTATAACGATGCCGAGCAACTGGCGAGGAAGAGACTGAGAAATGGGCTGACGTGAATGTCACACGAAAAACGTGAATCATAACAACAGTTCTTCAGAATTGGTACATGTTATAAACACATGCTATAAAAATTGTTTTTTTTATGAACACGTTTAAAGATATAGCCAACTGTACTATATGAAGGGTAGTTAATGTGGTGTTGAATCTGCGTGGGATGTATAGGCCTATGTTAATTAAAATTTGTTAATTTTCTCCTAACCTAATATTGTTCTAAAGCTTTCACGGCCGGTGTCAGTTATATTTGAAGTATTTACCGGGCTGTTTGGCTGTGATTCAGGGTTTATAAACAAACCAAACGTTTCAGTAGCACCACTGGCTGCCATCTTCAGTGGAATAAGAGTCTACCCAACGCGGGATGTCAAACGTCAGCCTTCATCACAGTACTGTGGGCCTGACGTTTGACATCCCGCGTTGGGTAGACTCTTATTCCACTGAAGATGGCAGCCAGTGGTGCTGCTGAAACGTTTGGTTTGTTTCTCCTAACCTGTTAAAATTTATAGTTTCGTTCAAGTTTCAGTTTTTATGTATGTTCATTTCTTTTTAAGAACTTATTTAATTTCATAAATAGCCTATTATCGGTGTTTTAACACTTTTTGGTACTGAAAATGGAAAACGCTTCAGAATTTCGCTCTAAATTGAGGTGCCTGATAAATGTGCATAAGAAGCTTGCGAAATGGTGTGGCGCTTAAGCGAATTTGTATTGAAAGATTACTGCTAGTGGTATTACTAAAGATAAGCCCAGTATATCATATTTTCGTTCCTCATATTATACAGGCCTATGGGTTTGCTTACAAAATAGGATGCAGTATGTCGTTAAACTTTTGTTTTGTGTGAACCACTCATCGTATTAACATAAATCAAATATCAAAATGAAATTTGATATATTTTATAGTTTCTCTACTTATGTTAATAAGATATCTTTTATATAACGCAGATTTACCAGGTATCCAAAATATTCATATTGTGTAAATGTTGCAGTTAATTTTTTAATGCTTTACAAAAATTAAGTGGAGTTGACACAAAAACAAATAAACTATCATCAAGTGATCAAAATAAGGCTTAATAGAAAAAAGTATAAAGTTATCTTTCTAATTATAAATATAGGCCTAATACTACTGACTCGGAACACTAATTTTTTATTGGTAAAAATGTAAAATTTAGTAAAACTTAGTGTTCCGACTCAGTAGTATTATATTTATAATTAGTTAATCAACGGACACGTAATGGACAACAAAATCCAGCTATCTTTCTATATGGCGAAGAAATCGTGACTCAAGTTTTAACGAATTTTTCCTCGTAGATGAATAAACACAGAAGTTGCATTGGGGTATTTTGTATGTTTTTAGAGTGATTATTATAGTGACTGCTCTGAACCATTAAAATAATTCATCTGTACACTACGATACGTCTGGTTGTCTGCAGGCATAATTTTTGCTTATAGAGCATTCAATCGGCATTTTATTAACTCCGATCTAGTTCTGTGACTAATGAGCAATTTCAGTGTGGGCCAAACTCAAGGAACTACGTAATTTATATACGTTCAGGAGTTTTTCGTTATTGAGCTTCGTGTACAAATGCACCGTACGCGGTAGCTTTAACGCTACCCATTTGCTATTATCGAATCGTTTTCTTCTTTTGAGCTTTGCTATCATGTCGCCAAGCAATTTGGATGACTTCAAAGTTTTCATGGGGGGTATAGCCTCTCTTCGTGATTCCCTGCAAACTTTGGATTCAATCGCTCGTGAACCCATTATCAGATCACTGTGGTGTCACCATTGTTCCCGAATTATTAAGATCAGGGGTTTCCGAACTACGGCCCGCGGCAACCCGGCCGATGTTGCATGCAGTTTTTAAATGGATCGTCAAAATACTTAAGTTATTTTACTACATAACTAAACAAGAAATAAGTATAAAATCAAATTTAAGATTCATTTTTCACTAGTATCCAAGTCACTTGTAATTATATTCAAAAATTTACGTTAATAGTTTCCGTCAGTGGCTTTCTTTTTGACGCTACGACGCGTTTCAAGACATATGTCTCATCATCAGGTATTTCACTCCACCGAAGAGGTCTTCAATACATTAAAATAAAATAAACAAACGAACATATAAACACAAGCGTGAACTGAACATATTCGGCCGGTGCGCACCGCGTTGAAGTCAAGCCCGCACAAATATGTTCAGTTCACGCTTGTGTTTATATTGTAATACTTCACTTGTTAGTGTGCTGTATGGTTTCATATTCGTTTGTTATTTATTGTTATATAATCAGTAGTATGTATTAATTTTTGATGAAGCTCTGTCGCTGACGAAATTGGTCGCGAACACGCTAATAACTCGTACCGGTTCTTGTAGTTGTCTGTACGTCCTTACCTGTCCTTACTCACTGGTATTTTCTTTCCGATAGGCGCCAAATTGTTTTCCAAACAAAACAATTAAAAGATTTAATCTCTGTTTGTTTGTTTACGGTACTGCGGTGAGTGATTCGAATTATTCGCCGGCTGGCGGGAACTCGAGTATCGCTAGTCTGGGGAGAACGTGTTGCCAACATAAACTTTGGTCAAAATATTCTATTCACTGCTACAAAACACAACATACATAATACATGTGAAATAATTACAGGACAGTCGATAAAGGTTCGTACTTGTTTATTAATGCTTGATAGTTCATGAAATTTCAATAATAGTTATACAATTGAGTTTATTATAATAATTTTTTAGCCTCGGCAAATATTTAATTCTTTATATAATATTGAAAACTTTCTCAAGTGAAACTTACTTGTCTGTGTTGTATGTAGAACGCGTTTCGGCGTCGTGTTCGCCTTCTTCAGCTTTGCGACAGACTGCCAGTACCTAGTAACGTTTGTTGGTTGGAAGGTATAGTGGGGGTGGTGTATAGAGGAAGGGGATTGGCGCGGGGATCCGAATTATTGTTTGTTTTGTGAATAACTGTGTCGAAAACTGTATGTGATTTATATTGCAATTGGTCGTTTAGTATGTTGTTTGGTTGTGTTGTGTGGTGTTTGTGTATTTCATACTGTTCAGCTGTGTTGAGTTTTCGCCCTTTGGGTAAGAGGTGTAATATTTCAAGATTAGTATCTATGTTGGTGTAGCTATGGTTATGTGTGCGGCAAACGCAGAATGTACATTGTTGTTGGAAAGGGCCTTTAAGTGTTCAAAGTAACGGGATGAAAAAGAACATCCCGGATGAAAAAAAACATCTTCCCAGACGGGGAAGATCTTTTTCATCCCGTTACTCTGAACACTTAAAGGCCCTTTCCAACAACAATATACATTCTGCGTTTGCCACACACATAACCATAGCTACACCAACATAGATACTAATCTTGAAATATTACACCTCTTACCCAAAGGGCGAAAACTCAACACAGCTGAACAGTATGAAATATACAAACACCACACAACACAACCAAACAACATACTAAACGACCAATTGCAATATAAATCACATACACTTTTCGACACAGTTATTCACAAAACAAACAATAATTCGGATCCCCGCGCCAATCCCCTTCCTCTATACACCACCCCCACTATACCTTCCAACCAACAAACGTTACTAGGTACTGGCAGTCTGTCGCAAAGCTGAAGAAGGCGAACACGACGCCGAAACGCGTTCTACATACAACACAGACAAGTAAGTTTCACTTGAGAAAGTTTTCAATATTATATAAAGTGTAGTGGAGTGAAAGAAGATGATGAACAAACAAGACAACTTTAATTCTTTACTCAGCAGAGAGCAGTGTGGCAGCTAAAGTTAGTTGACGACGCAAAATGTCGCCGTGTTAGTTTATTTTCACAAATGAAATTGCCACTGGATCCTTTTGAGTACGACAAAAATGTTAGAACAAGATATTTAAATAAAGTACACCACCTTACAATTGTGGTTATTAATTATGAAAGAAGTTTTACATTGAATTCAACTCTGTGATGTTTAAAAGTGTATGTGTCTGTGCTATCGTTTTATACAGAGGTTATCTTATAGTTAATACTGGTATTCATAAATATTTTTTATTAATCTTTGAAAGAAATAACATCATCAGTTATAGTGAGAGTTTTTCTATTGTGAGAAATGGTTTAGAAAGGATTTTATTTATAAATTTTAGGTAATTCCGCAATACTTAACAATCAGTAGACCTATGGGGTGGTGTCATCGTTTTGATCCTCAATCTTCACTCGTCTTGGGATTTGGTCATGTCTGGCGTCTTCTTCGTCTTCTTTGATTGAAGTTCCTTAATTTTGAATGAATTAATCTGGTCAGTTGAGTGCATTAGTCCTTCATCAGGTGGTCTGATTCCTTATTTTAGTACATTTTAGTCACTTTTGGTTGTTTTAAGTTAAAATTTTAGCCATCTACGGCTTGGCGTCTCTTCGTCTCAAGCGTCACTTATGGAATTCTAATTTCTAACCGAATATTCATCAATAACGTTCCGTTGTCATGGTTACTGATTGCTCCTGATTGGCTGATCATGATTTAAGACCATTGTTAGAATATTTGAATTTTTATTCAAAATGATTAAATATCTTCTGATTGCTATTAATCTTCGGTATTCTTATTTAAGTATGAGATATTATCACCACTTTGTATTTTGTTTCAAAGATTAATTTAACATCCCATAAGGTTGGGTTGGCCTATGTATTATGTTTTGACAGTTATGTTGATATTATTTAATTACATTTCTTTTTTATTTTATGTCCTAAATTTAACATTTATCTCTTAATATGATTCACTAATTATTATTTACTATTTACTGGCCTTGGACTTGCTAATATCATAGTACAATTCTTACAATTTGTTGTTATTGGTTTTATACAGTTAGGCATTGCATAGGCCTAAGCAGTAATTGTCTATTTTTCCATATATTATACTAATTACACATTATTTTACTTTCATACATCTTTTGTTTGTGTTACAAATGATTTGTTTGCTTGCTGAATTGTTTTGGATCTGTTTTATAATATTTGCTTGTTTTCTTTAGTTTACATATCACGGTTGTCTATTATGTTCTAATTGCTTTCCTAGTATTACTAGATTGATGTGAATTTACCTTTTTTCTTATTTATATTGCTGTGGTTTATAATTGGTTTATGATTCACTATTCTCTATAAAAATATAACATAACATTTAGGTTTCTGGACTGCATAACTCTTCAGCCATATTCCTACTTATAAACTTAATCAAACAATTCTTTAACAGTTATTATGCTACTCTTGTTTACAATTTATTATTTATTATTTATTTTTATGTGTGTTAAACATCATCACACCATTTACTTTATTTACCTAATTAACTATCCCCTTGAACATAGGGTATTTATTGATGTTGCATTTCTATTATTTACTCTATTTCTCTATTCTAATATAATCTTTATTCTCTATCCATGGTAACACTAACATTTAACTCTTCCTGGGATTTTTTCCCTGAATATCCTTATATTCCTTATCTACAATCAATCTTAAAACTAATATTAATGATATCCTTAATTACTAACGCTGCACCTTTAATCTTTAGTGTTTCTCACTGATTTTTTGGTGTTTATTCCTATCAAAATGGTTTCTATTCATTCTGTAGGGTTTACACTATCACTTTTGCACTTTTTTATAGTTTTATTTAAGTGTTATTGGTGGGTATTCCCTAACATTAATTCTTTCTCACTAATATCATGTTCGTCATCTAATTATCTCTCACTTTACCTTGGTTATTTATTCTGTTAACAAGTATATATCATGATAGAGTTATTTGTAACATTTACTCTCTATTTAATTGGTTAGTAAACTTTTAATTAGTTATTACTTTATCGGATTTTACTACTCTTTATTTACATTGATTAATTAGGTGATACTAATAATTATCATTGGCATTTATTATTTATATGATACTAATAATTATCATTTACCCTTATCATTTATTGGTTTCTTTTGTATCACCTTATTCGAGTGTAACATTTCTCCTTTTCTGTTCTATATTATTCGTATGTGTCTTTCTATATCTTATCAGTTTATTTCATTTTGTTTCATTTATATTTTGGCTGTCACCTTCTCATTTGGTTTCATTTTATTTCACTTTATTTGTGGTCTGTTTCCTTTTCATTTGGTTTCATTTTATTTGGTCAACCACTTGGGTTGTAGCTGGTTCTATGTAATCACTTATTTTCTTTTGTTTTTATATATCATGTCACTGGTATTGGTGCTGGTTCTACCTACGCACTTACCATCTATTGGGTTATTTTGGTTAAATCGTATTATACTATCATCGTTTCAAGTTTTGTTTTGTTGCTGGCTATTTTTCTCTTATCAGAGGTTACTTGTTTTCTTACCTTTAGCTGTATGATCGTATCATTATGTTAATTACCCATTCTTTTATCTCTGATGCATCCCTTTTTATTTATAGTGTTAAGCATTTAATAATTTATTCTTATCATGTGGCTTCAAAAGTGTGTGTTGAAGATATGTACCCTTACAATATGTTCGTTTGTTTATTTTATTTTAATGTATTGACGACCTCTTCGGTGGAGTGAAATACCTGATGATGAGACATATGTCTTGAAACGCGTTGTAGCATCAAAAAGAAAGTCACTGACGGAAACTATTAACGTAAGCTTTTGAATATAAAATCAAAGTACAGGGTTAACTTGTCAGACGAACGCTTGAAATCCATTCTAGAGATAGGAGCATCACAATGAATCAGTCCACCGGTTTGTCACTATTCGTTATGATACAGAAAAGCTTAAATTAAGTACGTCAAGCCCAAGTCCAAGTATGCGGAGCAGCAGCTTGACGTGCTCCGGTGGTCGCAGTGTCCGGGCGAATCCGATGACTGCCTGTCGCCTGTTGTTACTATGAATAGTCATCCTGCTTTGCAGGATTGGCATCTCCTTATATTTTGGAGGGATGGAAAAGATGTTATTTTGTGGGACTCTGGACTTCCGCCTCGCAAGGTTGGCTGTGGGGACAGTAGATGGCTTATGGGGGGGGGGTCATCGAGCAGTGCTTCTAGCAGTGGGCGTTTGTGGCGTCTAGGTGGCGGGCTACGTCTTCGCTAAGACGACGGCGGTGGGGGTAGTTAGAAACAGAGGTTCGGGTAAATAATTTGAGGGCTAGGGACCGAACGAATTCGGCCAGGGAACCTTCAACCGTCGCCTGATGGCGTCATTTCTGACAAACCAGGGAGAGCTGGAGATGTAGCGGTGAGTCCGAGATTGGAATGCTTCCATTCGGACGCAGTGCTGCCCTAGTGACAAGTTGCCTACCGGTTTTTCGGAAACGTTCCCTTGAACTTGTTTCAAATCTGACCAGTCATTTATATAAAATTAAGATGAAACTTTATATAAATAAACTTTTGCGGATTTAATTGCGGTATTGATTTCTAATCGCGTTACCCTATCGATGACAGCCTCATTTGTCATACGAACTCTTTGCCACACGCTGTGTTCGCCTGTGAACTGAGAAACGGAGCCTCATAAATTGGTGCGGCAGGAATACGATGACATCTCTAGGTCGGTACTCGAGCGGTACAACCATTAGATTACCAAGCCCCACTGTGCACTTGTTACAGTTAATCGTTATTATGTGTTAGTTACGATAAATCAAGTTTACGATTCATTTATAAATATCACTGGAAGGAGAATTGATAGTACAGGTTAGCAGCACCCGAGGTGTTTCGCAGAAATAGGAAGACAACAGAATGAGAAGACAGGAAATGACTTGAACGAGGGAACAGAAAGACAGTTAGTTATTACGCGATGAACAAATAATAGAAACAAGTCAAACAGAAATGAAAGTGTGTGAAGTAATATGCAGAGCTATACTTACATATGGGGGCGAATCGTGGGTGCCGAGTAAACGAGATTAGTGTAGCAAAAGTATAAAGTATACAAGAAGGAATGACTAGTGACGATATGATTAGTCACAACCGAATGAAATAAGGACTAACGATTAAACCTATAAAATAATTTGTCGAACGAAGACAACTTAGGCGGAGATGACTTCTCAAAGCACAGAACTGGTTGAGAGAAGTTTAGAAGTAAGAACCCATGGTGAAAAAGAAGAGAGGAAAACCGAAGGAGATGTGGGACAACGCACTGAGTAAAATTCTGAAGAAAAATGGAATAACACGATTGGATGGAAACTCAGGAAATCCGGTTAAGGAGAATCCAGCGATTGCTGGCATGATGTAATGGTGATGAAGTCGTGCAGACTGGCTGGACGGTGACGAGACGTGTTGTGTCATCCCCGGCCACTCACCCATCCTCTGTAATCACTCTATGATCGTATCGCTGTCGTAATTAAAACGTGTTGTATCACGTGGCTCGTGTCTTATTTTTTTCAGTTTGCTTTTTCTTGAAGCGGTTTGCAACCGATTTTTTGTTGTTTTTTAAGAGCACCCAGTCATGTTGTTAGTAATGCATTAGATTAATATACATGTAGTAATAAATCTCTTGTAATTCCTGGAATAATAAACCTGTGTTGTCCTGGAAGCCAAGCCACAGACCAGTTGAAAGTTTTCTTCAATCTTCTGGGTTCCTCGACTCGTCTTTTGCTTCTTAGTTTCTGTACGTTGCAAATTTTCACTATTCTGTTCTCCTTCAGGAGTGTATTTACGGGGAGGGGGAGAAATGGGACCGGACCCTCCTTCCCAAATGGCTCGAGAAAAGTTGAGTAATTTTGTTAAAGGCTGTTTCATTATTTTTTCAGCTGTGTAGCTACACTAATATAGTAGTAACTATTTTTTAAGTATAAGAATAGTTTTATTACACAGCATTTTCGTTTACGTAAATATTAAGCTGATAAAAACAGATACTACACTTTGATCGTAGTATCTTGATCAGGTTCAACGACTAACGTGTAATCTGTATTATCTGTATTGTATTGTCTGTGTTATCTGTACTGTAATATCTATATCATTTGTGTTCATATCAACAGTGTTTAATATATTGAAGTACTGTACTAAGTTCATGCCAGCAGCAAGTGGTAGTGACTTAGTGACCTTTGTTTAGTTGTTTATATGTTTAACCGTTTTCGTCTTTTATTTATAGCATTGTGTATGTGTTTAATCTGTAGGCAATAACAAGAACAGCTGTAAACGGACAACTCTTTAAATCATGTGTGTGTGTGTTATTCAACTTGTTTAATGTTCGCAAGTCGAACAGATTGCAGATTTGCAATAAATTTGAAAAAAGTTTGAAGTATGAAACGTAGGAAAATCATTTCAGTCAATAATATCTTGTAAACAATGTTTCAATAGCGCGTATTTTTACTGTGTTGTTACCGTTTATTTTAATGGTATGGATTTCAGGATGTTATCACACGATTTCAACCAGTATGTAGTAATATTGATTAGTCTTAATTTGTTTTTTCTTTTGTATGAAGCCGACTCGACCGGACCCCCCTCGCTCAAGGCCAAATTCTAGATATGCCACTGTTCTCCTCCATTCCATAAATGTGCTCATTCATTAATTCTCGCGTATGGTAGAAAGAAATGAACGTGTATTACGTGGAAAATGGTATCGGAACAGTTAACAATTTTCGCTGTTATAAAACAATGTTTAAAATGTTATTTGCACTTTTTAAAATTTTCGTATTGTGGTGAATATATCCATTAAATGATCTGTAACTTGTAATATGTCTGCTGGATATTGATACTGAGGAAATTAGCGCGCGCGCGCGCGCACACACATACACACACACACATATATATATATGTAACGTCTCGCTTAGAATGTGTGTCTAACGTCCGTCTTTTGACAGTCTCGGATCGGTCAGAGCACCTCTTAGCAATCGCCACTTATGAATTATAAGTACTAATGTTTAAATAAATTTGATGGTAATGTTACCCAAACGAAACAGAAATCGAGTGTGCGTGATTTGGTCAAGATTAAGGAAGTTGTTTAGTCTTATTTGGAAGAGAGAGCGAGTACCATTTGTTTACCCTCGGAGTAGACAATTTCTTAATTTTTTCAAATATTCGCCGTTCATGAGATCAGCTGATTTTGACATTAGTCTCCAAATATTAGGTTAACCAAACGACACTGTTCCGTAATACTACCTGATGGATAGTCCTCTTCTTAGTTTACTGAAATCTACCACAACTACCCTCTACAATAAAAAAGACACATTTTATTATTCAATATAAATTATTAATAGTATTTATTTGTATAATATTGATTTTCTCTTCCGCCAACATACAAATATTACAATCGATCCTTTCAATAACTAATTCATGATATCGATTTAATTGGGTAAACATGGAATTATCATAAATCTGGTTTTTAATGATTTTACAATTTTATCTTTTATTAAACATCAATCAACATATAATTCGTTTTATTTATTTCCCCAGGGTTAAGGGTAAGTTCTTTGTGTTATGAGAGGTCAGAAATGGATAATTATATACTACGCTTTACAAGATAAAAATAATCAATTTCGAATTTTTTTTCTTTCTCTTAGTACGTAGTTCCGGATTTGTCCGCGAGAGAGCAGATTATGTTTTTATTAAACACATGATATCACTTTAGAAATTTCTGTACTGCACGACGATTTGATTTGAGGTTTTCTTGGTTAAATATTAAAAGAAATGTTTATATTACCTCTTTCCTCGAAGTTCTTACTTGCGTGAAGCGGTTTCTCGTGTGGTGTTCCTAGTTGTTTTGTAATTTCATGTCTATCAGAGACCATCTCGTTAAAAACTCGAAGCGCGGCTTGGCTAGGCCTGATCTTGAAAATGGTTTTTCACACTTTGTTATGGGGTAAAGCAAGTTATATTTGATATTTAAAGGAGTGGTACATAATGTGTATACTGTGAGTTAATTTTTGTTATAATTTTGTACTGTTTCCAAATGTTTTCAAAGGTTTTTTAATACAATTTTGGTCTCATTACGTTTTCCAACCGAACAGTTTTCAATCTCAAATTAGATTAAACAATATGTTGTTATTCTGTTACTGTTAGTAACACATAATTTCTATATCATTTTTTATTGGTGCTGCTATTTACTTTTGAGTATATAGGCTGTTTTTAATTATTATAAATTTATTTTTGATTTACAGAAAAATAATTCTTTTTAATTTTGGTTTCTTTCCCAATTTGATTTATATAATAGTTTTTCGTTTATTTTCTTATAACTTTAGATATAAGTCTTTAATATTATTATTAACTTTAAATGAATTTATATATTATTTATTAATCTCTTATAGTATTCTTACACTGCACTATTTTCTTCTGCCATTTTCCTCATACAGTATTATTTTATTTTTTATTATCATCTTATATTTAACTCTTTTATTTTTTAACCCTGGGTTATCTTATATAATAACATAATTATTTTATTAAATATAAAATTAACCTAGGTACTAAATTTTGTTGCCTACATAATATAAATCCTACAATAACTAAACAAAATACATAATTAGTTAGTAGCATCACAGTCTACTATTATAATCCATAATTCCCACATCTACAGCACAAGTCTGTAAGAAGTTCCCTTCACATTCACTTATTTATGCACTGGGTACACTATAAATCACTTGTCACTGTATATCACTTCAATATCGTTTATAATGTTTAGTGATATGACTTAATTTATAGCTAGTTATAGTTTACCCATTTCTGACCTTTATGGTAGTATAATTAAGTTATCAGTTTTTGGGACTGGGTTATGTAACGTTACAACACACACACACACACACACACACACACACACACACACACACACACACACACACACACACACACACACACACACACACACACACACACACACACACACACACACACACACACACACACACACACACACACACACACACACACACAGGGTTACGATGGAGGTGCGTTTTCATGTTCATTCGTTCGTCATCCTCCCACCTGATACACACAGATCCTCTTCGCAAAGGCTATAGCGCACGACTAAGTCCATACTATAACGAATAGCTGATATCTGAACTGTATCGAGTGAGTGCAACGTTACACGCTCACTACTACTACAACTACTAGGCCTCCCACATATTTAAATGGATCAGTTGTTTTCAGAAGGTTACGGAAACGTCGCATATATTTTACGTCATCGAGACAATATGATTATCAACGTCACAGACAACGTAATTCTAACTCGATGAACTTTAACAGGATACGTGTTTCATATATTTTATTAATTTAATAAACAAGAACAAATATATGATCGTAAGAGTTGGGCGCCCTTGAAATGGATGCTGCAGCTCGTAAAACTGTGCTGCATTTGAACTTGTCTGGGAACCAGACGATGATGAAATTACACATAGAATTAGGAAACGTTAGAACAGCTATCCGCCGGCAGAACTCTATTATCTGGAGCCATAATCTAAGAAGAAACATTGTTTTGCTTGTTATAGCTGTCAGAAGTCTTGTATCTTTACAAGGAAAGAGAAATTAGAGCAAGGACGGGGGTTGTTTGGATGTTGAATGTATCGTGTAGAGGAAACCAATCGAATGGTATGAGCACATGAAAAGATTGCCAGAAGAATAGTATCCTAAAACAAATATAGAATTAGAAAGGGACAGAAAAATGAAAAAACCGAGAGATGGAGTTGAAGGAAGTCGCAAATCGAAAGAAGAAAACTGAAGAAGAGATGGACAGAAATTGAGGTTAGTATGCGAGAAGCGCGTTGGTAGGTCAACTTGCTTATTTAATACAGTAGTAACTAATAAAGCAGTAGTTCGTAACCTTTTACCAGTCTCGGCCTTCTAGATTGCAGAAACATTAAGGTTAATTTTAAGTTAGAGATTTTAGTTGTTGCAAGAACATTAGTTACTCGTATAACGTAAACTTGACCTTGCACTGCAGAATGCTATTTACCAGAAAACGCTCTATAGATTTTCGCGACTCTCGTGTCCAGTTACGGTTAAGAATTATTATTATAAATAAAACTCGATAAGTAGAACTCGCAGAACATGCCTCTGGAAATACGGACCAAAGGCAGTTGTGCGCCAATTGCCCGGTAGTACTCCACTACCACGAAATCCGAAACCAGCGCACGCTGTCTCGTCGGGAATCCGGAGTTAATCAAGCCACTAGAATTTAATCAAGATCCGGAGTTAATAGTACATCCGAAATAGTTGAACTTGTTCTCATCATTTCGAAGTTCGTCTAAAAATGTGTGGAATGTTCCTGCTTGTTCCCTTTTCTCGTTAATTGGATGAACCCAGCAAGTTCCTTTAATCTTACGACGCCTGAGACGACGGTACACCAACCACATAGCAACAGCACGTTTTGGACTAATTTTTCATACAACTGTGAGGTCTGTGAGTGATCTAGAGCTAAAACGACTGCACTCTACACGGAAAAAACCGTGGTGTGTGCAAGCAACGCACATACAACAAAATATCTTAAGATATTTTTCCGTACAATCGAAATCGATGTGTGTGCAACTAGCCTAGAGAGTTATTCATCCGGGAAGATTGTGTGTTACGTAACAGTTAAGTTTATTAAATTATTCGTGACACGCGTGTGTGTATATAGATACAAACACTACGACACAGGTCGGAAAATTTTATTATTTCTTTAGTCAGAGTGACATGCGCTGCCTATATAATTTGTTATAACAGAAGCTTAAGTTTGACCTTGTCCACTTGTCATATGTTTGCTTCTGTGTAGTGTGTGTGTGTGGGGGGGGGATTTGATATTCAAACAGCGTCGACCGAATTATGAAGCAAGAAACGCGTGCGTTTCATTATTCTCTCCTCTCCTCTCCCCACTCTATCTCTTTCTCACCGTGTAGGTTTCATTTTTCGGTACGCGAGATGAATAATTGATAGTGTGCTGCCTTCGAGTTTGTGAAATCAAACCATAACACGCGCAGAGAGAGAGAGAGAGAGAGAGAGAGAGAGAGAGAGTGAGTGAGAAAGAGAGAGGACTGAACATTTAATGGCAAGGGAAACTAAACGAAACGTGATACGAGAACTCGTTAGTTTTCCGCGGTCATACGTAGCCCGTTTGATGAACTGTTACCATACTTGGTTCGACCAACATGTTACTATATTCTCATTTTCTCCCGTGTAATTAGATAGAAAGTACCGATCTACATGCATATGGTAACTCGGAGTAAATTGCGTTTTACTCGATTTGGCGTTTTATTGTTTATAAAAACCGTGTGGATAATATGGCGGAGATGCTCTCACTGGTGCTCCGTGAAATCTTGTCGTGTCTGGGCGGAAGTGCACAATGCAGTTGTATTACCGTTTTAGGTTAATTACTTATGTATTGTCAACATAGTCTTATACGTTTTAAGTTAGGGTATGGAATTCTATAGGAGGAAAATTAAAGCGTAAGGGATCTAGAGGTTAAGAGATTGAGTTTGTGATAGAAGTTCCCTGTTTCAGAAAAGCGTAGGCAACGAGAAAACTGCACAAGGAAGTAACGAACTTGGCTACTTCTTCTTATCCATCACTCTTAGGGTTTAGGTATCTTGAAAATGTTCGACTATTTAACTGCTAAATCACGTGGAACAGTGAGATTTGTAAACTGTCCATTTTTCTCCAAGAATTTTTGGTAACGATTAGCGTGTTATTCTTTCCTCTGTTTCATTGATTTATATTCAGCCTCTCGTCCCCTTTCTTTGATGCAACATATCGAGTACAGTTTGCATAGCTTCTCCCATCTTGTTCTTCGCCATGCACCACCAAGGGTGACGTTCTCTTTATGTATTCATTGGACAATGGCGTGGGCCATTTTGCAATTTATTCTACAAAAACTTCCGCGACTAATCGTTAGGAACTCCATATGATGCGTTTAATAAAAACCCGTAATCTAAAGACAATGAGACCCCGTAATCTTCTTCTTTTCTTATGTCTTCAATCCTAAGATTGGTTTGCAGCAGTCTTCCGTTTTGATCGATCGTGTACTTTTCTCTTCATTTCCTCATAAGTTTCATCCCCGCAATCTAAAGCCCGGAAAAAGACCAATGGCGTATTGTGATAACGATTATAGCAGTACTGGCAGTCTCAGTTTTTAACGTTTCTTTGAAGGTGGGTACGTTAAAATCGCCTTCCATTGTTGAACAGCGCGTCCACAATATTTTCAAGATTTTGTTTTGAAATTTTCTGTGTCGCTGACGGTTCCTCGAAAGTGCGTTCTGTGCACACCCATATGGGTTTTTAAATTATTTTGTTTATTGGTAGCTTATTTTTATTGTTAAGTGTGACCGTATGTCCGTAATCCAGTACAGCTGTCTCAGTGTCCGAGGCATTTGGCGTGCTCTGAATGCTATATGCCTAAATGTCTTCTGTTCAGTGATGATACCAGGAGAAATTTTAAACTTTTTTTTTTCATTATAGCAAACTCCATATCTGTATATTCTCACGTAGGCTACCGCGGCCGGTGTCCATTGTGCTTTTGAAGTCTTCGTCCGGTCTGGACCGCGCCAAAAATGTCTTCTGCGTGACCAACATAGACCTGAGGATACTCATTGTAATATGAATGAAACGTTGTCATACAAGACACTTTTGACGCGGTCCATACCGGAAGAAGACTTCAAAAACATAATCCTTATCTGTTAGTCGTATTTTCACTTTGTCAAATTAGTGCGCAAAACACTTTCTACTGTATAAAAAGACGATGTGAGTATTTTAAATTAACTGCATTCTTGGTCGTTACAATCGAGGAGGATATCGTTTGGTCGGCTTGAGTCATTTTCGGAATTTAGCAATTTGATGCATTGACTACGTCAAATACATCGTGCAACCCAGTATGTGTAATACTGCCTCGGCTGAAACGACTATAGTCGGAAGCCTTTGATATGTAATAATGTGTTTTAAGTGTGTGGCACTTTCCGACACTGTCTCTATGTACCAATTAGATTGCACCGTTTGCAAGACGAGATTACCGTTGTGAGTCCACGTTGCCGCTGCGTCGCCACAATTAGTATTCATCAACCTCACCTTATCACCTTCAATGGAGCCGACCCGTTATGTCGTCGTCTTTCTGCTGTCGTTGCTTAATGACGTGCAGAAGTGTGTCAATGACGTAACTATATTGATGCGAATTAATTACGAGTAACAATTGCTGTGATGCCGACGAGTAATGGTTTAAATAAAGGAGCTATACCGTTAGAGTTCTACTGTTTTCTTCTCGGCAGTTCATTAAAATATTATTGCTGCTTTATATAGAACAAACTCGCCACGGTAACCGTGTTTTTTGTACGCGACCGAGATAGCGAACGTCACAGCATGGGGCTTCTTCTCGCCTCGCACTGGCTTGCGGTATTTCAGCGTAGTCAAGAGAACGACGTAGTCTAAAACGTTCTTCTTAATCGCCGACCTTCGCAGGTCATTCTCGAGCGTTACAGCTGCGTAATTCGGATCGTTTCTTGTGCGTCATTGTGTTTATATAAACTAATTGCGAGTAAATATCGAAGAAGTACCTGCGGCGGAATTATCGGTTCTATGTTTGCCTGCGTCCTTCACGGTTTAAATTCGTCTTGCAAGAGCGTTAACCACTGTAAGCCCGCATTACGTAAGTGTTCTGACGTACCAATGGACTGACACAATCAAACGGTAGTGCACTGTATCGCCATCTTCCGGGCTGAAAGGTCGTGGTCCGCAATTAAACTGTCCAGTCAGTGTTCAACTGCCGTATAACTTTGTTGTAGTTTAACTGAGGACTGTGTAGAAAGGCAGAGAGTTTAATTGCGGACCACGACTCTACAGCCCGGAAGATGGTAAATTCAGGCTGTGAAAGTTTCAGGGTTTTGTTTAATGGTATGCGGATTCCTACCGTTTAGAATTTGCGGTTCAACGGTTGAGTACAGAATATGGGCGGCGAGGTTTACAAGTATTTTTCTTTTTTTTTTTACAAAAACGATATTTTATGCATCAAAACCAGAAAAGTATAGTCTTGTTCAATTCTTTTATGATAGGATGTAAATATTGGTGCGTTAGGTTCACACGGCCGGCGTCAATTCTGATAATATTATTTTACGTATTCAGCGGGCGACTAGGCCGTAGTCTAATGCCGCCGCATAATACAGACGTTTCTGCCCCGCCATTAGAGGGCTGTCTTCAGTGTAACGACTTGGGAAAAGCAACTGGTACGCTCTTCATCGATACTGTGGCAAAATGATCTAAATATATCCAACAAGAACAGTAAGAGAATAGACCAAACAGTGGTAAAACCATTACTGTATCATGGTTCACAGATATGGGCATTGTACCCTGAAATGAAGAAAGTAAAGTGTGTGGTGGAGATAGATCGCTTAAGAGGAAGTGCCAGGATGTGTAGATTAGAAAGGGAAAAATTAAGTAAGTAATTATAGGTAAAATTGTGTTTTGGAACGGGTACCTCAGTCCCGTTATTTAGCCGTGATATTTATTAAGTCTTCGATGTCGCTATGAAGTAGACAAAGTTGCAGCCAGTTTGAGACATCTTCAGAAGCGCCTTCAAAGAAAAACACGCAGACACGTTATTCATATTCTGGAAAGTGTCCGCGTGCTATTCTACATTAATCTGAATCACGACAAGAGGGTGTCTTGTCTGAGAGAAAATACAGTTACTTCGGTATGTCAAAGGATGTGTATAACAGCGTAGCGAAGGGGGTATTCCCCCCCCCCCCCCGAATTGGGTCTTATAGATATAACGTTGCAGGTAGGCAGTACCAACTTGCTAGCGGCCGTATATATCATCTATAGTAGGTTAAGTTAGGTTAGGTAATCGGGTGATTAGGTTAGGTTACCAGCACCTGTCCTCCCATTCATCATAAACCCGCCCACTGTGGAAAAAAATCCTGGCTACTCAACGGGTATAGGATGGTCGTACTGCTCACAATGAGGCGAAGTAAATGGGAAACGTTCACAGACTGACCGGGTACGTTTCTGCGTACACACCAAGTGTAAATAAACGTGTCACTTCAAAATTTCGCCGTCAAAAAATCTACGATTAAACGTGACTGTGCATAACGACGCGATCAAAAATGTCTTCGGGCCGTTATGTCACGTAAAAAGTGTTACCATTTAACATATCGCTGCTATAAAAAAAGTCGTCATCTAAACGGTAGAACTGCCTCTAAATTTGTTACTTTTAAAACCATTTTTATGTTCAATTTTCGTTGTGTTCGTTGTTTCTTGTACCATTATTCTTTTTTTTTTTACGTTTCTGTTTTAATATTTATAAGCTAAGAAGGTGCAGTACTTATTGTATATTTTATTTTATTCATTGTTTTATTGTTATTTTATAAACTATCTGTATTCACAGGCGTACTTTGACGTACAAAGATAACAATAAACTTTTCAAACTTTGTTTTAGAGTGTCTAACATTTGTTTATAATATTATTTATCGCGCAAAAAATTGTATTCCCATTACTTTCTGTTTTTCGAATTACATAGTATTGTGACAAAAGTGTGATATCTTACTGCACATAGAGTGAAAATAAACGAAGTTATGAAGTCATTGTAAAAAAATTGGGTGTGTCGTGGCACACACGCCAGAAGTGAGAACTTCAGTGTCGTGTGGCGAGTGAACAGATTCAACGTGTAAAAGGTTGCACATATGTATTTGAAGTAAAAGAGATTTTGCTATAAAGCATTAACATTCAAATAACAGAGAACGGATAATTAAATGAGGGGAATCATATCACACATAGTTTTATTTTCAATATACATACATAGACAAACAATACTTAACAATGTTTCCCAATGTAATAATATGATTTACGCAATATTTAGTTGAAGTAGACTGTGATGATAAGTATAATATTTATATTATAATTCTATATTGTATTATATATTTATAATATTTATATCATATGTGATATAATTCATATACACAGTATAGCAGTTCAGTTTTTTACAAATTATAAAATAGCTAAATAACTATATCGAATTTTGAAACATAAAAAGCTTCCAGCCGAATACAATGTAAAAGCCAGAATCGAGGATTAACTACAAAACGTACAGTGTAAACAAAGATACAAAATGATACTCTTGCGACATTTCAACATACTGGCATTCTCATTGTCGATACTACAACTATTATAATAAAAAATAGGTGTCACTGATATTAAATTGTTATTATGAGTTAAACAGTTGGAAAGTTGTGTAAATATATTAGGGTAGTAAAGTAAATTAGTAAGGGTAAAATTAGCATATGAATTAAATAAAGAAAAGGATTTTAAAAGTTTTCAGCTCGATCTCTTAGCATACGAGCACATTTTCTTTTATCATAAATAAAAGTACTTTTATCACTTACGTTATTCTTGTAATAGTATTTAAACATTTACAATATGCTCACATTCTTTAAAACCTTACGCTTTGCTAAAGCTCACATAGCCTACTTGTGGAAGTGGGGACATTAAGTAGCTGTGTGAGGAAAAGAGATTTGATTGACCAGGCAACACTGCTTTTTCGTTTTATCTATTTCGTTACACGTTGAATCAGTGTACTGCCTTAGGAGTGCGAGGTGTACGGCAGTAAGCCGGGCATCATAGTGCCATATATGAAGTTCTCATTTCAAAAGTAGAACATGTGAAGAGATTATCTGATCTTCTGAGCTTATAAAAATATAAATGGAGGAAAGTAAAAATGCAGTGTAGTTAATAATGGATAAAACAGAAATTCTTTTAGTACATAAAATTAATTAATATAAAACTTGGAAAAGTCCTTCTGTGAATATGCGTATAATTTTGAACGGGACATAATGATGCGAGGAGATTTTTAACGACGATATTTAGACATGATCTGCAAAAAGATATTTCGGAGAGCCGCGTAGACTTCAGGAACCGTAACACGTAAATGCAGAAGCCGTTTACTTTGCTCCTTTTTAGTGGGAATTTATTATCTAGATTTGTAACGTAGTACCACAAATTTTCGTGTATATCAACGATGAGTGAGTGATGAAACGTTCTTATGTGCGGTGAACGTCGATTTACTCGTAACTATCGTTTGGATTAAAAGTCACTCGGTCGGATCAAGAAGCCAGTGTGCGTGCTTAGACGTCGTAGCGTCATCGCAACACGAGGAAAACAAACGAACGTCACACAGAATTAAATATGTAGGTCTGTGGTGTGTGTGTGTGTGTGTTCGTTCGCTGTCCTTATTTTGCATTTTTTTTGTGTACCGTCTGTTAGTCACAGTCAGTCGTTTGTGTTCCAGTTATGTGCTGTGTATCTGTCATCGCATTGTCAGTCTGTCATGCTTTTGTCGTCAGACTGCGATGACAGTGGTCGTGTCCTGAATATCAGCTTTATTTGATACGCATCGCGGTTCCTTATGAATATATTCTGCCGGCCGCTAATCGCGTACACTCTCTTTGTTTCAAATTGCATCATTACGTTCCACCGATACAATTACGCGCGCGCTCGTGCGCACATGCGTTTTGTTCGTAACATGTTCGGTCACGGCCGTTACTTTCCGCTTGCGTTATAATTAATAGGTATTGTTTTCTTTGTGTTTGTCCCCTTTGTATTGAGTGTGTGTAAATAGTAGTCTTAGCTTGAAACGTTTAGTTTTACCATGCGGGTGATAAGATTCTCTCAGTTTGAGAATCGGAAGTTTCTGTTCAGAAATCTTCTACTGCCAACTTAAATTCCGCAGGTCTTCCTTAATGACGTTTACACGCCATATTGACATACCTAGCCTGCAGAGAGGGACTACTTCCCCATAATTATGATACCACCGAATCCAAATGGCGGCTGTTTGTGGGCTTATCCTGGGCCGGCGGATGTCATTTGACTCCTTTGGATAAGCGTATCCGCTTTACCGACTGAGAGAGCACTGCGACTCCTGTACCGTAGGAATCGCCTCGTGGTTCATTAGAAAAAAAGAAAAATTCCAGTGATTCCTTTTTTTATCAGTGAAGAAACTCATCGCAAAAGGCAATCACGAATCTTACACAAAACCATAACTTGGCGAGAAACAGTCATCGGTCTCGTCCGGGCAGAGCAAAACATTTGGACACAACTTGTCCCCAGCGGAAATTCGGCTTGTTTTTCTTCTGTCATTGAAATGTTATGTGGAAGTAATATTGAAATCTTTATAAGACTTATCAAATTTACTTAGTATAAGTTTCAAAACTTAAGTCGTCATTGAATATCACCATAAATAAATAATAAAGAAAAACTTTGAAAGACGTGATCGATATCGGTGAACTAGTAGAGTTTTTACTGAGAACCCAGATTTTCTGTAAACCTAGAGCTTTCCCAATGGAAGGATACGATTGAACGTGGGGTTGACGTGTTTTGTTGTAGAAGTTATCTTCAAGGTGGAGATTGTGTCTTCAAAGTTCGTCGTTCCAACAGGGGTCAGACAATACTGCCTTAAGAACGGAAGTACTAAGCAAATGGATTACTAGAGAAGTTTTAGCCTTATCAGATCTGACAGAATAAGAAGCGAAAGAATTTTAGCGAGGCTGAGATTGTCATGGAAATACTCGGAAGGATGGGAAAAAGGTGTCTTCCAAAACCATGTAATTATCTGTGAACGTCAAACTTCATTGTAAGGACGGTAAAGTGAAGAAAGCGATGGAGAGTCACCGGTTGTAAGTAGAGGAAGACAGAAGAGAAATATTGAAGATGTGGCTAAAAGGATGACAGACACTCTGGACAGTGGCATAAGTCGTATATCTATGCTTTATGCCGCTTCCTTAACCACCCCGATACATCCGTGAAAGAAAAAGAGGACAGTTCTATTATCAGTGAAAGTGAAACCTAGCAGCCACCACGAAACCTTTCCACACGTGAAACCGACCGGGCTATGTTTACGATGCCGAGGTACCATTTTCGGATCGCGCTTGGTGTGACCGCGATCTCTGTAGCCCAGAATGATCGCGGTCCCTACTGGCGTCACCAAAATCCTTGCCTTTGGAACAGCAGAAGTCTACGGTTTTTTTAACCTTCTGTTGCAGTGACGGGACCTACACTACTCCATTGGAACCATTAGATGTCGGTCAGCGTTCCCTCTTCTCTCCTGGCCATTCAACGTAGACTCTGCCTTGGATGCCAGCCTACCGACAGTAGAGGACTCTGGTACACTGTTTATTAGACGCCACCGGACTGGGGTAGACTGCCTTCATAGCTACTTACCAATCCTGGTTCCTTCTCGCGCAAGACTCTCCTCCCGAAATGTCTGCTCCAATAGAGCCGAACAGTTGCCGCGGGGTGACTGTAAGAGGTATAGGCAGAAATGGAAGATAAGGAGCGAGAAACTGGGAACAGTATAGTTCGACTCGCATGTCTTCTTCTTCTTTAACAGTACAGTCCAACGTGAGCCTTGGCTTCCAAACCAATCTTCTACAATGTCTCCTATCCATTGATCTCTCAGTGTAACCCCTCAAATCCATTCTTCTTAGATCTTCCAGCACATCATCCAACCATCTTATCCTAGGTCGACCCTTCTTTCCGCTTTTATAGACTTGCGCCCTCAGGGTTTTCGTTGGCATAAGCTGATCCTGAACCCGCTCTAGGTGACCTAGCCATTGTATTCGTTGAGCCTTTACAAATCTTACAATGTCCTCATGCTTCAATAGCTCATCTGTCTCCTGGTTATTTCTTATTAACCATTCGACATCTTTAACCTGGCCGCAAAGACGTCTTACAATCTTTCTTTCAAACATTCTTGTTAGTGTTTTTGTTCCTTTTTTGTTAATGTCCGTGTCTCACCTCCATAAGCAACAACAAGTCTGATAAGTGTCTTATATATTTTTGTTTTTGTGTTACGATTGACTCGCGTACGATGAAGATAATGATGATAACGATAAGGTGAAAGAGACGAGCGTCATTTCGTGCCGCGTGAAACGTAATCAAGTAACGTTGTTGTCCTTAAGGGCAAATCGTTAGTATTGCAGAGGTTACCAGGAAACAGAAGTACTGTATAAGACGCTGTGACCCTTTGGGAACCAAATAAATCGTTGCGGACACGCACTCAAGCGTATACACGTATATGTTTGTATATGATTGCGCGGCAAAGCCACAAACCAGGAACTGTTGCGCGAGCGGTCACATCACTGTACTCTGTCCGCAGTTAATGCCCACTTTACGTGCTTCATTTTAATGTATTTCGTGAATGCAATGCACAGGACTCGTTGATGTACCGTTATATCTACTTTATACGGTAGTACCTGCTTGTTAGCGGTTGCCTGCAAACTGCAACTCAGGTTACCATATTTCTGTACCATGAAATCGGAACATTATCGCACCTCACAGTCAATCAGTCAGTCTACGTACGTAAACCACGCCTATCGTTACTGCTACTTTCTGATGACTGAATCGTTTCTTGGGCATTTCCTTTATAATACAGTACTTCATAGAAATCGATACACTTGTAAAGCAAAGTTGACCTTACTGATAAGACCGATTGATTAAGATTACTCTAAAGGTTAGTACTGACTGGTGAGTTTTTGTCGTAAGTTCATAAGTTGTTCTGAACGTCAGTGTAGTGATGACCGATATACGCGATGTCTACTGAAATAAATATATTATGTGTGGAAACTCAAAATTGGTACATTTTTGCGGCCCGAGTAAATCGGCAGGCTTGGTAACTTTTTACTTACATTTTTACTCACAACATTTATCAGTGTGTCAGCACTAAAGGTCGGTTGCTATATCACAAATACCATATTGACGTTACCATTTTGAAGTCCTCGATATCGGCCAAGACAGTAACAAAGGTAAACTTTATGGCTTAGCAACGACTTGAAAACACTGTCGAACCGAAACGCGTCAAGTATCGACCATTTATAATGATGTTGCAACGAACATTTCTTGATAAATGTTATATTGCAGGACACCATAAGAACACTAGCCTTCAGTTTTACTGGACTAAGGATGATTGCATAAAGCGACAAGCTTTGAACCATTTAGAAATAACCGGCTTAAAAATATGTCATCATGATCATCTTTACATCACTGCATAGGCAAGGTGCTGCCTGTTCCGCCTTCAAATATCCTCCAGCCAGGGGTGCCCACAGGGGGGGATCATAGCGCAAGTTGTGCATTGAGAATTTTGGGGGGGGATTTTCGGGTGTTTAAGGATTTTTTGGGAGGATTACTGAAAATTTGTATAGGCTTATTAAAAAACCCCGAGATTTAGGTCTAAAATATACCTAAAACTCGAGGTTTGAAGTCTTAATTTTCAAATTTTCCCCTTTTTCTTGGGGATATTTCATACTCCCCAGACTCCCCGGAACGGCTTGCACCCGCTGGGTCATTATTAGTGGGGAGCATTTCAATGGGGGGTGCTGGACTTTTGGGGGGAATTTGCGCATTGGGCCTTGGGGGGGGGATGGGCACCCCTGCCTCCAGTATATCCAGAGTATACTTCCTGAGTATATCCAGACAGCTGCGGCCTATATGTTTATATTTGCAGACTTGTGTTGCAAGTCTTGAATCTGATACTATTTCTAAGCGTTCTTTCCACCGTTGTTTGTAATCTTTTAATTTTGCATTCAAGTAAAAAGTTTGCAACTCTTCTCTTATGGCCTCAATCCTTATACGGTCAAGTTTAGAACACATCTTAAGAATGTTACTTCCGAGCCCGGTATTTTACTTTCTTGTTTCGTGGTTGTTGTCATAATTCACACCCATGGAATAGTACAGGGACTGGCATTACTTTGTAAAACTTTATTTTGTATTTCGGCGTACTTTGTTTCTAAAAATACGATTTATTGTCCCGCAGATCGTCTAGAACTTGCCTATCTTAACATCATTATCGTAATTCCTATCACAGGCAGTATCATTTTCTGAATAATTAAAATAGCTCACTTGTTCTAAAATTTTTATTATTAAATATTATTTTGTTTTATTGGTTCCTTGGCTCGAAATGCCATTACCTTTGTTTTTGTAGTGGAAGTTTTCATATTGTATTGTTTGCAAATCTAGTGAAGCTTAAAACAGATTTTTGTAAAGCAGATTCTGAATTTTTAATTACAAGCAAGTCGTCAACAAACAAAACCACATCCAAATATCTGTCTCGTGATCTCTTAATATGAGGGTTCACTGAATGTTTCTGTTTCCTCACTAGATCATTGATATAAATGTTAAAAAGAGTAGGTGATATACTGCACCCTTGTCTAACATTTTAACAATATGTATTTTATTTTTATTGCATGTATTGTATATTATTATTATTTTGTTTATATCTTATTTATTATTTTCCTTCTTTTTTTTGCTTCGCAATGCCAATTTTGCTTTTTAGGGAAGATTATCAGGGACACCACCGCGAAGTTGGATTCTTATTATCCGTCCTATTTCCGAGACTTGTACGAGAAATGACAGTAAATGATTGCTTCCTCTCTGCAGATCTTGAAGCAGAGCAGGCGAGAATTGAGGTGACAATTTTAAACCGCTCGTCCCGCTAGGTTTTATTTCCGTGTTGCCTCGGCTGAAAATGTGGTGGTTCCATTGAAGGCTGCGAATTGCTCAGAACTTGTGTTGTCAGCATGCAGAGCTGTTGCTATAGTCGTGATTTCTGGAAGTTTTCTTGTTTATGATCTGTTTACCTCCTTTTTTACTTGTAGTGACCGGACGTGGCTTTCTGCGATCATAGGCCTACTCGGTTTGCATTGATTCCGGACGAGTTAACAAATAATATAAACTCAGAATTTTGCACGTTTGCTGGTAATACTCTGTGATCTTATTCGGACTTTCAAAACAAATTATACCAAATCCCACACCTGTCGTAACAAGAAGTTTGGGGACGAGCAAATTTTAATACGACCTTGTAGAACCGTGTCCCTAATACAACTCAGGTTTCTCTGCCCTGTATTTTGATTTTTCCTATACCATCCTGAAACTTACAACTTTTGTATTCACCTCAGATGTTAGGACGTTTTCTTCGTCCTTTATACGTCAACCTGTATCTCTCTGGTTAGTCTTAGACATCTTTCATCAGTGTTCAGGACTGCTTTCAGTCATTACATACACTATCAGTTCCTTATTTGTCCTTAGGCCTATTCTATGACTATGTTTTTCATATGTTTATCCATGTATCTTCCTGAACACCGTTCTTTCGTATGTTCTCAACACCCTTTCATCTTTGCCAATTAGACATCGGATTTCAGATCAGTTCATTACAACCAGAGTTGTTATATTAGTTAATTTTGTGGATTCGTGTCACAGTATTACTTGATTGGACCTGATGCTCATGCTTTGAACGCTCTGATGAGCGCGTGTAAAGTCAATACCGATAAATCGTTTAGTAGTTAGTAGATACCGATTATCGGAGTAGTTATGATACATAATATCAAGCAATCTGGTGTTCTAAAATTTGATTATTAAATATTATTTGTTTTATTACAGAGAGTTGATAGTGTGCAACTTTGGAATAGTACAAAGTAATCTAAACATTAAAATAACTAGGAACGCTTCAAAAATAAAGTGCTCACTTGATAATTTTGGTGAGCGTTGTCGTAAAAAATCCTATCTGTAACGTTTTAGATTGCCTCTTTTAAATTCTCGTTAACAACCATATCTCGAATTTGAGTTATATGGGTACTATTGTAATTCTAAAGTGTTATGCCGAGTATTTTTGTACTTCAACAAATAAAATGGTCTGGACAATTTGTTCGCAAACTTTTACGAATTTACCTACAGTTAAAGTTTTGCACGGCTGTGTCGGACGAACAAGGCAGACCGTTTAGAATAGGAGACTAATAAATTCTCATTTTTAAATCGGACCCATTGGCGTAAACAACACCCGCCATGCGGGGTGACTGAGGCCCACGTAAGATGTTACATTTCGAAGCTTAATGATTTCCATAAACTTCTTTTATAATTTTGTACTTGTCTTGAACACCTACAACCTTTGCATTTAGGTATATTGATTAATAAATTACGCGTACAATAACCTTACATAATACCGTACTATTTTTCTTCGTATCAGGAAGTGAATAAATCTCAAACAGGAATTGTAATGCAGTTAAAATTAGGAATACAAATTTTTAACACAAAACGTTTAACGAAAACTAGTTCGTTTGAAACTATCTTTATTTGTTGTGTCCCAGATTAGCTGTTTAGACGTAACATCCGAAGTCAGAAAATGTTTATAAATAGGCTATAAATGTTGGCCATTTTTAATTTTGTGAAGTTCGGTATCTTCATTTCGTTTTGGATGTCGAGGGAGGAGGGTATAGACTACTTTTAATTATTACGCAACTTACTGTTGGGCCTGTAAAAGTACGTAACTGGAGCAGGCCCACAGCGCCTTATTTCGACGATGACGAGGTAATGACAACTACAAATGTGTGGAGGTGACGGACCCATGACACAACCCGCATCAATCGAAACCTGCTTAACCTGGTTGCGTAGCGAACACGTATGTAGTTTCAGACGATTAATCATACATATTTTTTGTTGTTTATTACGATCTTTGTACAAAAATTTATTGATTAATCCAGTCAATTACAAGAGCGAAACCAACAATATGACGATTGTGTTATTGCGGTTCCGTGAAGTCATATCGTGTTCCATTATCAGTGGCATTATAATCCGTGTTGTTCGTCACCACGGCAGTTTTTGTGCATATTATCTGAATTCAGTCAGTCGTCTGTTGGGTTTCGTTCAGTGCACTCTTTTGTACAGCAGAGCCCCATGATGTAAGTAGTAATCTGTTGGAAATTTAATTACCGCGATTTTTCGTGATCCATTCGAGTGTGTTCTTTTTTTTCAAGCGATACTAATATTGTTAATACGTAACAGACTAGTTTTTCGTAACGTGTGTTTGGATTCGACCACAACGATATGATTCAGTAAGAGCATTCGTCAGTTCAAGACACTGTAAAAGTTATCTTGATAGTGTCCCGAGCTTTTACAGCCGTATTAACTCTGTGTGTGTGTGTGTGTGTGCGTGCGCGCGCGCGCGCGTGAGAGAGAGAGAGAGAGAGAGAGCGCGAACGTGTATGCTGTCAAATCATTGCAGTTTGTACAATATTTTCTCATGCAAGTTTACATTTTCATAGCTGACGTGAGCCACATATTGAATATATAATATATGGAACATCAGAGACTGAACTTCATAAAATGCATAAAAATATTTACACACGAAAATAATTGTTTTACCCGCGCGCGCTTGCGTGTATACGTTTGTATGTATATTTGTTGTATGTTTCTGTTTTGAATTTTTAAAAAATTCTGAATACTATTTGTAATAGTTTTTAAATATAACAGTAACACGTGTAATGAATTAGACTTTTTAAGAAATTGTATACTATGAAGTCATTTTAATGAACAGATATAGTGTTTATCATAACCCACCTCTAAAATAAGTCTTAAACTCATAAGTCTAATTTATTAGGCACCGTGTAAGTAGAATGTAGTTTACTCTATGATAAAAGTTTCTTGTCAATTGTGGCTTCCATGGCTCAAAATACAAGGGTTTACATTAAAAATAAGAGGAATTTAATAAAATTTGGGATTCCTTGTGGCTGTTTTGAGTTATTAATCAGTGACACTTATCTGGAAACTTATATTACAGTGTACAACTTAACACTCAAAATAAATGATTTGCTCGGCTAACAACTCCAAAATAATGAAGGTATTTTGTTAAATTTTTATGGTAAAAATTGTATTGAAAATGTTATTTGAAATAAAATTAAAATTTAATGTTATTTAAATTGATTTTTAACTTTAAATATAGTGAAGTGTTTTCGTGAAACTGTAAAACAGCCTTCAGTAGCTGACAACCCCAAGTATACAGCAGACCTGTAGCCTGTAGTTTGTAATATAACTTTGGGTTATTCCATCTAGTTTGTTTATATACATTTTATATATTGCCTTGATTTAATTGAGAGATAAAAACTGTCTAAGTGAGTGACAAGGAGATGTGTATGTTTTATGTATTACATAAACTATATTTTTTATGTTTAAGTGATCTGATTTTTAATATTAACACAGTTATTGCAGATCTTAAGTTTATAAATAATGTTTGCATTTCTGTTGTTGTGTTCTTACAGAGCTAACAAAGAAGAAAGCGAAGAGGAAGAAGCATGTTATTATCCATCAAAGAGAGACAGCATCAGTGAACAAGCTGTTAGTGATAAAGAAGAATTAATGAAAACAGAACAGAACATGGAAGCCGATGTGAGTCAAGACTTCCAGGATTACTGGAATGAATACCGCATCATCCAGGAAACAAAACTGCTTGATGATTACTTAGATGAAGAGTACGGTTCCAGAGATGGTATGTCTTTGCTATTTATATCGCATTATAGTTCGTGCTTTTTTTTTGATAGTGGAAACGTTAAGTGGATGTTCTGTATGTATATTTGCTGCAAAAGGAAGAGAACATAATGTGAGTACAAAATTGTGCACATGTTTATTCTATTTGCAGTTTGCAGTATTATTAAAATTTTTTGGTCACTAATCACATCAGAGTCTATAAAAAAAATCAAACTAGTTATTTACATTCCATGGGTAGAGCCAGAGAGGTACTTGGGTGGGGGTGGGGGTTATTACTTACCAGATGCATTTGTAAGTGTATGTGCAAGTTCATGCTCTCGCTCAGAGAGAGAGAGAGAGAGAGAGAGAGAGAGAGAGAGAGAGAGAGAGAGAGAGAGAGAGAGAGAGAGAGAGCTATATCACCTTTTATATGTCTATTTGCTTTGAAGAATATAATCCAGGTCATTCCTGAAATACAAGGTTACCACATTATTTTATGATGGTGGAAATGTGTACTAAACCTCTGCTAGACAGGAATAGTGGAATGACAAAGAGGGATGGATTATTAGGCCTATACTTTGTCAAACCCAGGGTACTGGGTAAATGACTAAAAGAAAGAAGATGACAGTTTAGATTTCAAATAATTACAGCAAACAGAATAAAGTATTATTTAACAAATACTATACTTTACTGATTAATTCTATCTTTATAGGATTGTGTAATAGCAGACAAAAAAGGTATTATGGTGGAGAAGAATATAATCTTTTCAAATTAGAAGTGTAACGGTACTGGGACAGTGTAAGATACAGAATGATATAAAGGGGGAACATACATGTGAAAATATTAAAAAAAAGTGTCACAGCTTGACTATGAGTTTCAGTTAGCTATTATAAGTGGAGTTAAATAAAATTAATCTAAATCTATTTATTTTGAAGCGAATTTGGGATTGGTGGTATTAAAAAGGTATAAGAACATGTAGAACAGTGAAGACATTTTTACATCACATTTGTGCGCAACAAATTGAAATTAAAACTATGTTGGTTCAACTTTTTACATACAACATTTTGTTTTCCTGTTGCCAAATAAATATATGTATAAAAAAGCTGTCCTAGAAATTTCATCGTTGGTGATAGAAACATTTCCCAGTCATGTGGCCTTGTAGAAGTAAATACATCTTTTTAACAGTTACACAAACTCTTCTTGTGAATTGCAACATTAAAAAAAAAAATCGTCACGTGTTTTTTGAAACAGATTGATGGATTGGAAGACAATGTGTACTTGATTTTTTTTTGTCCATCTACCTGATGTAAACAAACGACAGTAGTGATTTGTGTTGGCGCTGATTAACTGTGGAATTTGCGATAAGTAGTTACCTTCATGTAGGTTGGAGATTAGAAAATCCAATTTTTATTGTAAGGCGAGTTTACTGATTAGCTGGAAAACTACGCGAATCATTGTTAAAGCTGATTATTTCAAAATTTAAACGTGGACTGTTCATTTTTAAATGTGAATTAGTGATCAAAACAAGTTAAGAAAAAATATTGCTGTCTATTTGCTGTGTTTCTTACTACTTGAAAAAGTAGGTACTTGAATTTATTTTCTTCTAATATATATGTGTGAAACATGCATCTGTGTGTGTGTTCATGTGCACACGTGTGCATGTGTGTGTGTGTGTGCATGTGTGTGTGTGTGTGTGCGCGCGCGCGCGTGCGAGAGAGAGAGAGAGAGAGAGAGAGAGAGAGAGAGAGAGAGAGAGAGAGAGAGAGAGAGAGAGAGAGAGAGAGAGAGAGAGAGAGAGAGAGAAAGCATACTTGCATTTGGTAAATATGGTGATAACAGTGGTGTCAGTTTTACTAAGAATATATTTTAATTATAATATAAAATTTATGTGACTAGATCTGGGCATTGGTTCTGGAAAAAATGTTACAGTTGAGGTGTTAAAGTTTTTATATATATATATATATATATATATTGTAACAATTATTATGGGGTGGACGCCCTTGTTCAAGCCCCGCGATGGAAGCCAACATGTAACGTAGAAACGAGGTCGTACCTGTTAAAATGTCTCACACTTGTTTATATGGTGTATTAGTGTGATTGTAGTGTGTTTGCCTCACACTGGTTGTTACATAAATCGACATCACTACTGGAGTCCGTAGCGTTGTCAATGTCACCAGTACAACCTACCTGTTAATTCATAGGGATTACGATTCCCGGGTGGCGCCAAATTGTTTTGTTAAAACAATTAAAACATTAGTTTTTAAAGTAATATGTGGTATTAGCATGGACAGCTGTGGCGTTCGAATTATTCCCGCTGCTACACAGGTTGTCGACTCGGCCACTCGTGACAAGCGCTAGTTGGCTATGACTTAAACTTCGCTAACACACATATATTTACAACAAAAATCCTATGAAATAACAAGATAGTATTGTTCTGTACTGCGTTTTTTAATACACATTTAATTATTAATAAACATGACAATTGAATAATAAACAAATTTATAATATTATGCTCCGGCTTAGAGCTTGAAACACAAAACACCTCAGGTTGGCAAAATTGATTGAAAACACTATCATTCAGTTACTTCTAACAAATTAATATGTTTTTACAATCTGGGGTTCTTTTGATCATGAAAATAGACATAAACGTTGATTACATGAAAAGAAAGTACACTATTATACCTTATAGGTACTTAGGATTTATAATGTGTTTGTACAATTTGTTCTGTAGTGTCGTATTTCTGTTACAGTAGTTATGTTCACAAATAAGGTTATCTTTATAAATGTTTTCTAATATAAGTAAGTAAATTATGCCTTTACCTTTGAAAGAAAGTACTATTTTTTAAATAGTGAGAAATTTTATCATTTGAAAATAATTTAGGTGATTTGGGATTTTTTAGGAGTAATAAACTATTCGGTACTTATCAGTTCGTCTCACGTTGAAGGGTCGTCATGGGTAGGCGTGTATTTTTCGAATTTAGGCTGGTTGTAGGCTTCCAGCATCTTCTTCAAACTGGTCTGGGTTTTTTCTTTAATTAGTTTGTTTAATTTCATTCCTGGTCATCATTAATTCGGTACAGATCGACGTCTCTTCACATTGGATCATTTTGGTTCACTATTCGACTTGTTGTAATTGTTTAAAATAAAGTTTTAGTTTGTCCAATTTCTTGCGTGGCGTACCCACGCTTCGTTTCTTCAGCGTCTCTTATTTTTAACGGAAAAATAAGCCTCAAATGACTCGTTGTCATAGTAACTAATAATTCGATGCTAGTTTAATTACTCTTTGCTTACATTGTTAGAGATATTTGAATTTTTATTCAAATTTATTAAGTATTTTCCCAATGATTTTATTCCCTTATAATTCCTTTGGGATAATAAATGACATCACTATTATTTTTCTTTCCTTTCAAAGTTTACAATGATACCTCATAAGGTCATATTTTGTTACACTTTAACTATAGTCTAATTAGTTGACATTTAAAAAATAACATATCTTTCTTGAATTAAATTATTACAATAATATTTCTGTGTAGAAATAACTGATATACAATCATTGTCCATTCACTGTTCTTAGATTAGTAAGATTTTTTATGAAATTGATACAATTTGCATTTGAAATGTTCTTGGCAGTTAACTGTTTTCCTAGTTACAAACAGCCATGATTGTTTTCTAGTGTATTTCCCTTTTAAATTACATTCTGAATTCAGCCTGATGGGCTTCACTTATTTGTTTGTGTTTTAATTATTATTCAACATACATTTTCATTGCTTTTCATTTAAAATATAATAGTTAGGTTTATGGACTGTAAGTCCCCTTTCAGTCATATTCCTTCTTTAACATTGAATCAATTATTCTTTATAAGTCATAAATTATTCTTAGTATTAACATTGATTTCTTTCTTGTCTTATAAACTAGGGTGATAAACATTGTCACTTTCTCTAATAATATGAAGGTTAATTCCCCTTTCAACATGGGGTGTTGTATTCTTTATAATTTTAATCTTTAATAACAAATTTTACTTCTATCTTATCATGCCATGTTAACACAAGTTATGGTACTGGGCTTTCTCCCTGATATGTCACATGCTTCCCTTATATTAAATTTAAATACTATTTTTAATTACATCTAGGTATACAACTAATTATAGTTCCACTCCAATCATTGGTAATTTATCAATGTTTTCAAGAGTGTCTATTTCCTTAGCATTCTAACTTGAATGTTTCACATTCACCTTCACTATTTTTTATTTAGGGCATTCACTTCACTAAAACACTTCACTTTGGTTCACTGTTTGGTAATTAGTGTTATTTAATGGGTAACCCCTATACCTACTCCTACCATTTCTCACTATTTTAGTTTTAGTATTATTTTTACTATAAACAATATTAGGCTAGTTGAGTTTTGGGTTGAATCTAACCTTTCTGACAGGGTTAGTGTACCCTTCCTATACTACATTGTTTTACAATTGTATTGTCTTAAAAATTGGATACATATGTTAAATTAATGATAATAATAACATTGGTTTTATCAATATATAATTATTTAAGGTTTATTGACCGTATTCTATCTTTAACATACAATCTCTCCCTTTTATATATGTGTGTTAGTTTCCCTTGGGTTTTATCTGTCTCCTCTTCATTCTTCCTCTTCTTCTTCTTCTTCTTCAATAATCTTCATCTTCATTCTTCATCTTGGTTTGGTTCTCCTTTAGTTCTGTGTCCATTATTGTTTTGTTAATCACATTTTCTTAAGTATGTTTGGGTTGTCGGCTTAATCATGTCAAAATATTTACATTTTAATAAGTATGTTACGTGGTTCCCTTCTTTATGTTTATGTTTTTTGGCTCAATCACTTGGGTTGGGTAATATCGTTGTACGTCATGTCAAAGTATTTACATTTTAATCATTTTTTACACATTTTATTTCATATGAAGTAACTTTTATATTAAGAATTATCTTTTTTATTACTGGTACGAGATTTGGCTTAATTGTATCATTACATAATGCCTGCCTCTCCTCTAAAATTGATCATTTTAATAAAATACTAGCATAGTGTTTTATGAAATTATCCGTTATTATAGATAACTTTTTTCCTTCTCTTCCTTGTTTGTTTCTCCATTCTCCATTTCTCTTCTTACTTAATTCACTCCATTTTATCTGGATCTGTTTTTATTTATTTCCATTGGTGCATATTCCCTCATACACAAACTTTATTTCCCTAACTTTATATAGTAGCTGGTTTCTCCCATTACTACTCAATTTTCTGAGACTAGAGGCACATCTTCTCTACTCAGTTCACATAGATTGCTGGACTTTTCAACAGTCAATCTTAAATCTTTGTCATCTTGTGACTTAATAATAATAATAATATAATAATATAATTGGGATTGTCCACCTTGTGGTTTGTTTTTAGATCACTTTATCATTACTACTCATTCTTCCTTCCGCTATACCTTAACTATACACTATCATCTACTCATATACTATATTGAGAAATTTTATCTTTATTCATATGTTAATTTCATCATATCTCACCTTTCATTATTTTGTTTTCAATGCTCGTTGTGATCATTTTAATTGTTTTAGACATTTTTTTAGTCATTTAGCAGGATTCTGCTTTAGCCATATTTGTATATTTGTTTTATATACAATTTCTCTCTCTCTCCTTGTACCAGGTATAGTTTTATTTATTTTTTCTGATAATACTTTTGATTCAGTATAATTTCAAGTATTTATCTCAGTAATTTGAACTTGATTTTATTTTTGTTTATTTTACTCTGTATTCAGCATCATTTTTTATAATTCTTTGGTAAGTTAATGGTCTTACCGTAAAGGAATGTTTGTAGCGTATTCCTTTTTAGCTATTTTTTGTTTTTAATTATAATTGTAAGTTTGTGCTTCTTACATTTTTATTACATAGGAATGTGTGTAACTTATTCCTGATTATCTCACTTTTTACTTCATACTTCATATTTCAATTTTTTGTTATATTTTAAACTGATTTAAATTGAAAGGAATTTGTGTAACTGTTTCCTTTGTTTTTTTTTTTCATTAAAACTTTTTATTGTTCCGCATACATCATCTAAATATTTGAGTAAGCTGCTCTTACAATCTCTTTTAGAATTTTGAAATATGTTTCATTTCACAATGGTTTTATTCTTCCTCGTAAAACTTTTTTATTGAAGTTTGATTGTAAACTCCCTTGATTTTCCTGGTATTGATATTACTGATTTGGTAAGTGTTATTACCATTGTCTCTTGTGATGATATACGGTTTATTATGATATACATAATTGTTCTATTCATATTACTATACACAGGACCTTGTTATTTATATTCTTGGTAAGTTGACTTCTCCTTTTCTTTCCTTTATTATTCCTTCTCTTGTTCGACTCTTTGTTGTTATGCACCTCTACTCCTTCAAGTGCTTGATAGACACACTTATTCTGGATGATATTTTATTCATGTCATCACCACCTTACCACATGTTGGGGCCATACCCTCTCTCCAAAACTTAAATCATCTTCTCTATTACCTCCATTCCTGTGGTTATCAGGTGGTTCTTGGCTGGGTTCGGCCCTTATGGTATTTACTTGAGCTATCCGGGGTCCTTCGTCATTACTTGTTGTATCATGCCGTATTGAAAAACCCGGATTCTCATGAACTGTTACCCAATTTCCGCTATCATTTTGGTTGGTATTGGGTTCCTGGCGGTGGTTATCTTCATTGCGAGGTGGTTCATCATTCCTATCCTCTGCTGGTGGGTTATTATTATTATTTGAGACTGGATAATAACAGTTAGGACGATAGTTCTGGCCATGTCTCCTTTGGTTATTCTGTTTTTGTCCACGGATGAAGTTTACTCGACGTCTGTCGTCATTTCTATGCTGATTACCCCCGGGTCCCCGGTTGTACTGGTCATTGGGATGATATCGGTTGCCGTAGTAATTATGGTCATTGGGGTGACCGTTGGTACGTCGTTCAGGTCCATTTCCTCGGTAATTATCATTCTGTCGGTAATTATTATTTGGGCTGTTTCTATTATTGTTTGGACTTCCTGGGTGCTGGTTCTGTTGTCCTCGGTTACCAGGCTGGTGATTTGGATGGCGATGCTGATCGTTTCCATTGAATGTTGGTTCTGCATTATTATTGTTGTTATTCCGGCCCCAGTTATTTCGATTATTGTTTTGTGGATAATTGTATGGTCCCTGGAAATTAGGTGTATTATTGTGTTCATTCCACTTATTGTACCTTGGGTTAGTGATCCTATTTCTTCGATATTGGTTATCATTCTCCATGTCCTCTAGCAGACTAACCATTCCTTGGATTGTTTTAATTTGGCCTTGTCGCCTGGCCTTCTGGATGGCCTCTTCGTAATGGTAACCCAGTTGTATCACCAACGACTCTTCCGGTATCCTGGGTTCCAAATTTCTGGCTATACATACCTTTCCCAGAAAGTACGATGTTAATGTGTGTCCTCCTTGTGTCTCGTACCTTCCGTTACTAATGTCATTGCGAACCACATTCAGTGTTGATTCGGACCAATACTTCTCCCTGAACTGTTTCTTGAACTCTTGAGTATCGTTTATCTCAGGTCTTGTGGCCGTCCACCAATTGTCATGGGTGTCACGAAACATCTCGTCGATCATACTTCTTACATTAGACCATCTGGTTTCTCTGTTCTTCTCTATCAGTTCTTCTACCCGTTTGAGGAATTCTATCGGGTTTCTCCTGTAGCTACGAAAATTAATCATTTCTCGAGGTTCACTAGTTATGAATTGTGTGTGATTATATGGTTTTTCTCTTAATGCATCTAATTCCTCCTGCATCTGTTTCTCTCGCATGCTGATTCCCTGGATTTTTTCTCGGTTTTCTCGGGTCAGTCCGTCGATTTTGTCTATGACGGTATACACCTTCTCTACCCGATTGTTTACATCCAGTTGTAGCTCTTGGTGCCTCTCCTCCATTTCCTTGACCACCTTCTGTTTCTTCTTCTGGCATCTTTCGTTAAAGGCTTGGTAGAATTCGGTCACTCTCAACTTATTTTCTTCTTCGACATCGATGATTTTGTAATTCATTTCTTCTCGTATTTGTAACAAGGCTTCATTTGTCTCCGCTACCGATTGCTTGGTTTCCTCTCAACACTCGGCCAATTGTTGCTCCCATTCCTCCTTGGTTTTCTCCCTTGCTTCCTCTATCTTCTGTTGGAGAATATCATGATTATTTTCCATCTTTTGATTTACTATCTCTAGATCCTTCTTGATCTGTTTCTTCAACTCTTCACTCTTCTTCTCCAATGCCTCCTGACTTCTTTTCAAGTCTTCATGGTTGCTCTCTATCTTGTCATTCAGGAATTCTATACTCTCCTTCATTTGCGTCTTCAATTCTTCAACGTTTTGGTCCAGTTTTTCCAGTTTCTCCAGTTTTTTATTCATTTGTCCAAAATGTTCCGTCATCATTTTCATCAAACTATCTAGTTTCGTTTCTTCTGTTGGTTTGACTGGTTGTTGGTTTACCGTGACTTCTGCTTCTATTTCCGGTTCAGGTTCAGGTTCAGGTTCAGGTTCAGGTGGATTTGGATTTTCCACTTGGTCCTCCTGTGGGTTTTCTTCTGACAATTCTCCAGTCGTTTCTTCCATTTCTACTTCTTCAACTTCCTCCACTTCTTCTGGGTTTCCTTCTTGGTTTGGTGTTTCCTTCCCTTTGCGTCTCGTAACCATACCGTGTCTATTCATGATCGCCGCTAGTTATTTTTTCTAGCCACACGTTGCTGGTCGCCAATATGTAACAATTATTATGGGGTGGACGCCCTTGTTCAAGCCCCGCGATGGAAGCCAATATGTAACGTAGAAACGAGGTCGTACCTGTTAAAATGTCTCACACTTGTTTATATGGTGTATTAGTGTGATTGTAGTGTGTTTGCCTCACACTGGTTGTTACATAAATCGACATCACTACTGGAGTCCGTACCGTTGTCAATGTCACCAGTACAACCTACCTGTTAATTCATAGGGATTACGATTCCCGGGTGGCGCCAAATTGTTTTGTTAAAACAATTAAAACATTAGTTTTTAAAGTAATATGTGCTATTAGCATGGACAGCTGTGGCGTTCGAATTATTCCCGCTGCTACACAGGTTGTCGACTCGGCCACTCGTGACAAGCGCTAGTTGGCTATGACTTAAACTTCGCTAACACACATATATTTACAACAAAAATCCTATGAAATAACAAGATAGTATTGTTCTGTACTGCGTTTTTTAATACACATTTAATTATTAATAAACATGACAATTGAATAATAAACAAATTTATAATATTATGCTCCGGCTTAGAGCTTGAAACACAAAACACCTCAGGTTGGCAAAATTGATTGAAAACACTATCATTCAGTTACTTCTAACAAATTAATATGTTTTACAATCTGGGGTTCTTTTGATCATGAAAATAGACATAAACGTTGATTACATGAAAAGAAAGTACACTATTATACCTTATAGGTACTTAGGATTTATAATGTGTTTGTACAATTTGTTCTGTAGTGTCGTATTTCTGTTACAGTAGTTATGTTCACAAATAAGGTTATCTTTATAAATGTTTTCTAATATAAGTAAGTAAATTATGCCTTTACCTTTGAAAGAAAGTACTATTTTTTAAATAGTGAGAAATTTTATCATTTGAAAATAATTTAGGTGATTTGGGATTTTTTAGGAGTAATAAACTATTCGGTACTTATCAGTTCGTCTCACGTTGAAGGGTCGTCATGGGTAGGCGTGTATTTTTCGAATTTAGGCTGGTTGTAGGCTTCCAGCATCTTCTTCAAACTGGTCTGGGTTTTTCCTTTAATTAGTTTGTTTAATTTCATTCCTGGTCATCATTAATTCGGTACAGATCGACGTCTCTTCACATTGGATCATTTTGGTTCACTATTCGACTTGTTGTAATTGTTTAAAATAAAGTTTTAGTTTGTCCAATTTCTTGCGTGGCGTACCCACACTTCGTTTCTTCAGCGTCTCTTATTTTTAACGGAAAAATAAGCCTCAAATGACTCGTTGTCATAGTAACTAATAATTCGATGCTAGTTTAATTACTCTTTGCTTACATTGTTAGAGATATTTGAATTTTTATTCAAATTTATTAAGTATTTTCCCAATGATTTTATTCCCTTATAATTCCTTTGGGATAATAAATGACATCACTATTATTTTTCTTTCCTTTCAAAGTTTACAATGATACCTCATAAGGTCATATTTTGTTACACTTTAACTATAGTCTAATTAGTTGACATTTAAAAAATAACATATCTTTCTTGAATTAAATTATTACAATAATATTTCTGTGTAGAAATAACTGATATACAATCATTGTCCATTCACTGTTCTTAGATTAGTAAGATTTTTTATGAAATTGATACAATTTGCATTTGAAATGTTCTTGGCAGTTAACTGTTTTCCTAGTTACAAACAGCCATGATTGTTTTCTAGTGTATTTCCCTTTTAAATTACATTCTGAATTCAGCCTGATGGGCTTCACTTATTTGTTTGTGTTTTAATTATTATTCAACATACATTTTCATTGCTTTTCATTTAAAATATAATAGTTAGGTTTATGGACTGTAAGTCCCCTTTCAGTCATATTCCTTCTTTAACATTGAATCAATTATTCTTTATAAGTCATAAATTATTCTTAGTATTAACATTGATTTCTTTCTTGTCTTATAAACTAGGGTGATAAACATTGTCACTTTCTCTAATAATATGAAGGTTAATTCCCCTTTCAACATGGGGTGTTGTATTCTTTATAATTTTAATCTTTAATAACAAATTTTACTTCTATCTTATCATGCCATGTTAACACAAGTTATGGTACTGGGCTTTCTCCCTGATATGTCACATGCTTCCCTTATATTAAATTTAAATACTATTTTTAATTACATCTAGGTATACAACTAATTATAGTTCCACTCCAATCATTGGTAATTTATCAATGTTTTCAAGAGTGTCTATTTCCTTAGCATTCTAACTTGAATGTTTCACATTCACCTTCACTATTTTTTATTTAGGGCATTCACTTCACTAAAACACTTCACTTTGGTTCACTGTTTGGTAATTAGTGTTATTTAATGGGTAACCCCTATACCTACTCCTACCATTTCTCACTATTTTAGTTTTAGTATTATTTTTACTATAAACAATATTAGGCTAGTTGAGTTTTGGGTTGAATCTAACCTTTCTGACAGGGTTAGTGTACCCTTCCTATACTACATTGTTTTACAATTGTATTGTCTTAAAAATTGGATACATATGTTAAATTAATGATAATAATAACATTGGTTTTATCAATATATAATTATTTAAGGTTTATTGACCGTATTCTATCTTTAACATACAATCTCTCCCTTTTATATATGTGTGTTAGTTTCCCTTGGGTTTTATCTGTCTCCTCTTCATTCTTCCTCTTCTTCTTCTTCAATAATCTTCATCTTCATTCTTCATCTTGGTTTGGTTCTCCTTTAGTTCTGTGTCCATTATTGTTTTGTTAATCACATTTTCTTAAGTATGTTTGGGTTGTCGGCTTAATCATGTCAAAATATTTACATTTTAATAAGTATGTTACGTGGTTCCCTTCTTTATGTTTATGTTTTTTGGCTCAATCACTTGGGTTGGGTAATATCGTTGTACGTCATGTCAAAGTATTTACATTTTAATCATTTTTTACACATTTTATTTCATATGAAGTAACTTTTATATTAAGAATTATCTTTTTTATTACTGGTACGAGATTTGGCTTAATTGTATCGTTACAATATATATATATATATATATATGGTTTTTTTTAGTGTACAGGTGTTAAGAGGAAGGGACTGCTATTTTGGGAGGTGATTCTACAGCTACTCTTGCTAAAACGTGGTTTATAAATATGGGTTCAGAAATGTTTCATTTATGAGATATTATTAAATAGAATTCTTCTTCTTCTGGCTGTGGACCTTATGATCCGTTGCACATTTCTTGGCATGACCATCTCTTCTTTGGTCTTCCAATATTCCACCGTCCTTTCGGATTCTAAACCAAAATTTGTTTTGTTATCCTGTTCTTATGCATTCTTTCAAATGGTCTGTCCAATCCTATCTATATTGCTTTATCCTTTAGTTTAGGTTGTATATCCCAAGGATGTTCCTTATATCATCATTTCTTAGCTGGTCCTTCCGTGATACTCCTAGTACTGATCGTAAAAATCTCATTTCACTAGATGATTAAATAAAATTATTGCCTGTATTTCTATTCTATTGGTAAAATAATGGAATAGGAAATTTCTGGAACACAAATTATGAAGCAAACGTTTTGTGTTTGTATGATGAAACATACTCAAAACAGTGTCCCAAACATCTGTCTTTAGCTTTCTTCGTTTTCAAGAAAACTGGTGAAAACTGTAAAAAATTGGAATTGAAACACATAATTCTTTGGTATGGTGTTCAGTAATTGTTAAATTGCTAATAAACTAAAGAAAACTTCTCAGTCATATTTGTAGAAGATTTAAATCTGATAAAATTTATATGAGCAACATCTGATAAAAATAAATTCAAGTCTGAGAAAGTTGACTTTAATTGAAACCAAAACATTGTTGAGAAACTCCAAACTACACAAAATTATCACCAGTTTTATTTATAAAAACTTTAAATTTTGTTACTTTGAGCAATGTATTGGCATCATTGATTAATTTTATTTTATTGTGACCCAGTAGTGGTATGTACTTGCAGTAGTTTGTCTGTTTGAAGTGTGTTTGTTTCAGACTTGAATTATATATGTATGTCTGAAAAAATTTAATTTGATTTATACTTAAAATTTAAATTAATGTGGTTAAAACAATTTTTACAACATTTACACAAATTTGTCTAATAAATGCTGTTCTCTTTCATTTTCTTTTTTAAGCTTCACATATTCACTCATTCCAAATGTGCTGATATGGTTTATGCATATGGATTATGAAGTGGAAATGTATTTGTGACACAAATAAACACAATTCAAACAGCCAAAGAAACTGTTAGTACATAAAATTATTTATGGGCAACAGTGGGTAAAATTCATATTAAATTCCAGTTCATTTAGTCAGTGATGAATTACTTTACTTTATGTAAAGTAATAAAATTTAAATGTTTTATAATAATTAGCATTTTGCATATAAAACATCTGATATTTTTTGTTTGCTTTTGAATCGTAACATTTGTACCATTACTTTTGTCTTTGTTTCAGATATGTTACAGTTATATTATTTTTTATTTCGGTGGATTTTATTACTGTCAGGGGATTGTTCTTTCCATTTTTTGAGGAGATAATCTAGATAAAGGTTAAAAAGTAATGGTGACAGACAACAACCTTGTCTTACCTTGCCTTGGTTTGTTTCAATTGGGATAGATTCTTCTCCGTCGTCTATGATTATCTTGGTGCGTCTACATAAACTCTTTATGTCCTGAACTAGGTGTTATGGTATACTTTATTTTCAAGTATGTCCCATAACTTCAGTCTGATCACTCTATCAAAAGCTTTGTTGAAATCGATAAAGGCAGTATGTGTTAAAAGGTGTAATAGACGAGATCATATAAGAAATGAAGAGATAAGAAGTGATTTAGATATTTTTGCAGTTAAGAAAGGATTAAAGAATACAGAAGAAAATGGATTCAACACATCAGTAGAATGGATGAAAGTAGAATACCGAAGATGGTGACAGATTACAACCCTAGAGGCAGAAGAAAAGTTGGTAGACCTAACAAAAAGTTGAACTGTGGAATAGAAACAGTCTGCCAAAGCCTAAAACCATTAAGAAGATGATGATGACGAGATTTGTACCATGTTTTGTTTTTAGTTAAGTTATAGGTGGACAAACCAGTGTTTATTTTTATCTGATGTAATTCACATAATTTTCTCAGAATTAAATTTTCTATAGAAATTTTATTTTAAAGTTTGTTTCTTATTGACAGTTTAAAAAGTTATTATATACCAAACTTAAAAAATTATGTTTTTTAACTTCCAATTGTTTGTACTTTTCACCAATTTTCTTTAAACTGCGAATGATACAGTTTTGTGGCCCTGTTTTTTCAGGTCCATCACTGTATGAAAACACTAAATTTAACTCATAATTTGTGTTAGGAATTTTGTATTGCATTATTTTACTTTCAGAACACAAGTATGCTTACCATACCTCGTAAACAAAGCATTTCAGAATCTGCACTTATATGACATTTTTCTCTGATTTTCATCTTCCCAAAATAGTGATGTTTCCCCCCATAACACTACATAAAAGAAAACTGTGGATACAAATATTAACGTCTCAACTGTAATGTTTGATAAAACTAGATAGTATTTTTTTCTGTAAACTGTTAAATTGTCAGGAAGACCTGTTAACTAACATTTTAAGACCAGGCATGATCCCTGTGATCTCACCATTTCATTTGGACATACATCTGTAATTTCCAAGACATTGTTACTGTATGTTATGCTACTTAACAGTTCTGATTGCAGTGTACTGTAGGTCCAGTTAGGAGAATAGAATGTTTGTTTATCAGATTATAATTTTAATTCAACTTTGTCCACATGGTTACAAGTTAATGTACAGCAGAAATTAACTGTAATTAAACTAATAGAAATGGAATTGAAACAAACTGATCTAGCAGAAAAGTAGAGATTAGAGATATGCTGTTGACAGTGGCAATGTTCGTAAAAACTATTTATAGATAGTCTGTTTACTATCAATGATGCATTCATATTGTAATAAAACACACAATGTGTTAATTACAAATAATAATTGGTTAATAAATTTTTTTTATTGGTTATTTTTCATGTCATTAATTAATTTTAATTGGTGTAGTTGTTTTTTAATTGTTTAGGTTTAATTTAAAAAAATATACTGTTTAATGACTGTGTGTGTTCTGATGTAAGATTATTTATTTCTTCACTTCAAATAGATTATCTAAGCCGTATCGATTGCATGTAGCAGCCAATTTAAAATCTGTTCTTCTTCTTCTAGCTCGTCTCCTTAAGAAGTTCACTTTTTTTTGTCTTAAATGTCATTTAAATTAAGGCTTAGCTGATCAATAAAACAGTATTAAAACAATAAATGAGTGTTTATTCGCCAAACAATTATTTGAAATTGCGGCAACGGCTTGAATCTGATTCGATAAAAAGTTACAGTTCGATTATTTTATATATTCAAAATATTTCAATGGAATTATTATATAATAAAGGTTCTTTTAACTGTAGAAATAGTCAGGAAAGGCAAGAGAATTCAATACTTACAAAATATTAAAAAACTTATTCATGAAACAGACAAAATAATAAAGTATAATGGATATAAAAAGTTAATATTACGATTCTGTTGGTTTCTCTGACGTCACTCGTCACGTTCCCAGCATCCTCTTCAAATGGAATCAAGATGGCTGCCTTAATGAGTTGATCTGCGATGTAAATTCAGCTACGAGTTTTTTCTTCAAATAAATGTCTCCGTTGGTTAATTCTTCTCCAGTGATGTTGTTCTTGGAATATCCACAAGTTGTAGAGTGTAGCCAGGCTCTGCCTGTCACAAGTCAGGACAAAGGGCGAGTGATAGAGGAGTAACACCTCTTTAAAAAACCTTGGGCCAGCTGACCCGGCTGGTAGTCCCTTGTAAGGGTCCCTTGCCAGGGTTACGGTGAAGACCTCAACGGCAGTGAAGGCGGAGAAGAGGGACTTCGGAACGGCGGAACTGACGGAAGAGGCAACCCTCCTGTTCGGGGTAAATAGAACAGGAACTGCTGCCTTGTAGTTAGAAGTGGGAACTTCAAAGGCTAAGGGAAGAAACCCTGACAGAAAATCAGTAGGCCTGGCTACTTAGAAGGCAGCCCCTTCACCAGGCTTTGGGTGCTGAAGGCCAATAACCTACACACCCGAGATTAACTCATTAGAGAAACATCAATGAATAGGAGCCGGATGGATAAAATGGATTTGACCTTTGGCAAGAAATCGGACACGAGAATTGGACTGTGGAATGTACAGACAATGTGGCAGGTAGGAAGATTGGCTGAAGTATCCAGGGAAATGAAGCGATACAGGTTGGACATACTGGGTTTGAGCGAGACGAGATGGAATGGGTTTGGTGAGATAAGGACCCAGGAAGGGGATACGCTGTTGTACTCAGGAAGAGAGGAAGAACATAGAGAGGGTGTTGGATTACTGATTACCCAGAAGACAAGGAAGAGTTTGATAGAATGGTACCCAGTCTCAGAAAGGATTGTAGTAGCTCGGTTTGCATCAAGGGTTAGACCTATTACACTGGTGCAGTGTTATGCACCGACAGAGACAGGAGATGTAGAAGACAAAGAGCAATTTTATGGTCAGTTACATCGAACCCTGTTAAAGGCAAAGAAAAGGGATATTCTGGTCGTGATGGGAGACTGAATGCGAAAGTTGGCAATGATAATCAAGGAGTAGAAAATATAATGGGAAGACATGGCATAGGAACTAGAAATGAGAATGGTGAAAGACTTATTGAACTTTGTAGTAACCACAGGCTGGTGATAGGAGGCACTATCTTCCCTCATAAGAACTGCCATAAAGTGACATGGGTTTCCCCAGACCATAGAACGGAGAACAAGATCGATCATTTCACTATTAGCAAGACATGGCGGACCTCCCTGTTGGATGTGAGGAACAAGAGGGGGCAGATGTGGAAAGTGACCATCATTTGGTAGTAGCCACGCTCCGACTGAAGATTGCAAGTATTAGACACATACATCAAAAGAGGAGGATAAAGTATAACTTTGATAAATTGAAGGATAGGGAGATGCAACAACATTTTTCACTGGAATTGAGTAACCGATTCCAACAGCTAAGGGAGGAAGAAGAAGGACAGGATATTGAACACAATTGGAAGAGCATAGAGAGTACCTACATAAATACCTGTGAAAAGGTCCTAGGCAAGAGGGAGAGAGGAAGAGAGGAATGGATTACTTCAGAGACATGGGAAGCCATGAATCAAAGGAAGGAATGTAAGAAAAGACTCAAGAACGCAAGAAGAGAAGGTACAAGCTAGAACAGACTTTAATCAACTTAACAAAACAGTGAAGAGGAGTTTTCGACGAGACAAACGAGCATTTATCAACAATCTTGCAACACAAGCTGAGACGGCAGCACAAAACAGTGACAGTAGGACTCTGTACCACATTACCAAGAGATTAACAGGAAAGTTTTCAAGAGTGGACAAACCGGTGAGAGCTAAAGATGGGAGATTACTGTCCACACAAAAAGAACAGCTAGAAAGATGGAGAGAACATTTTCTGGAGATTTTGAATCGTGAAACAATCGAAGAAGGGGAGACAGAGGTGACGATAGAAGAAGAGCAGGAAGATGTTGCTATTAGTACAGAGCCACCATCAAGAACAGAGATTCAAAGGGCCATTAAACAACTTAAGAATGGCAAAGCGGCAGGCATGGACAATATCGCACCGGAGGCCTTGAAAGTGGATATGGGTACTTCGGTTGAGATTCTATTCCCACTTTTTAAGAAGATTTGGGAAGAAGAGAAGATCCCCTCAGATTGGAAGAAAGGACTGTTGATTAAGCTTCCGAAGAAAGGAGATTTATTAGAATGTGATAACTGGAGAGGGATTACCCTCCTTTCGATACCAAGTAAGGTACTCTCACGAGTAATTCTTGAAAGGATAAAACAGCGAGTTAACTCAAGGTTGAGGAAAGTACAAGCAGGATTTAGAGAAGGTTATTCCTGTACGGACCAGATCAATACACTGCGTATAATTATAGAACAATCCACGGAGCTGCAGTCGTCACTGTGTATACTATTTGTAGACTTTGAAAAGGCGTTTGATAGTGTAATGAGGAAGAAGATGTGGAAAGCCCTGAAAGAGTTTGGGATTCCAAAGAAAATTATTAAGTTAACTCAAGAAATGTATGAGAACTACACATGTCAAGTTTTACACCAGGGGATGTTGTCCGAGCCCATCCCAGTAGATAAAGGAGTGAAGCAAGGATGTTTGCTGTCACCAATATTATTTATTATGGTGCTGGATCTCATGATGAAGAAGGCAATGAATCGCCGAAGAGGAATTCATTGGGGACTGACAGATAGGTTGGAGGACTTGGACTTCGCGGATGACCTGTGCTTGCTAACCAACAGTTTTAAGGATATGGAAGCTGAACGATTTAAAAACCGAAGCATCAGAGGTGGGATTGAAGATTAATGGAAAGAAAACCAAGGAGATGCGTTATAATAACCGCAATAAGGCACTATTATTTTTATGAAACCAAGAGATCGAACAAGTCAAACAGTTTTGTTACCTGGGAAGTATGGTCACCACGGAGGGAGGAACCATAGAGGATATAGGAAATAGAATAAATAAGGCTAAAGGAGCATTTGCAATGCTGAGACCAATCTGGAAATCAAGGGAACTTAACACCAATACCAAACTACGCATCTTCAATACAAATGTCAAGTCGGTACTGCTCTATGGGTGTGAAACTTGGAATACTAACAAACAACTGATTAGGAGACTCCAAACATTCGTGAACAGAAGTTTGCGGAATATCCTGAGGATATGGTGGCCACAAGTTATCTCCAATGAAGAGCTGTGGAAAAGGACCCATCAAACACCCATTGACATTGAGATGCGTCGTAGGAAATGGAAATGGATTGGGCATATATTACGACGAGATAGAGACAACATAGCAAGACAAGCCCTGGAATGGAACCCACAAGGTAGCAGGAGAAGAGGCAGACCAAGGAACACATGGAGGAGGAGTGTAATAGCGGAAGGGATGGAGAAAGGAGGGAAGACCTGGCCCGAGATCAAGACGATGGCGCGGAACAGTGTCCGGTGGCGGAAGTTCATTTATGCCCTATGCTCCACTTAGGAGATGCAGGAATAATGAATGAATGTAGAGTGTAGTGTTATTCACCCACTGGATTTTGGTTCGGTAATAGTAGTGTTATGCCCCAAAAGGTTCCCTTCACTCGGTCTGTTTATTTGAGTTCAATTTGGTTCTTCTGTAGTGTCTATATGTAGTGACGGTTTAATTTAATATTATTTAATTTAGTTTAAGGTTTCCGTGACTGATATTATAGTATTTTTCACTTTAATTTATCTTCTATTTATCTTTATATAGCTTCGTCATATCTCTCGGTTGGTGTTAGTTAAAATTTTCGTTAGTATATCTGAGAAGTCTTTTGACACGTCTATCTCGTTTGGCTTTTAACAATCAACTAACTGATTTTTCTTCCTTCATATATAAGATTTATAATATTTCGGTATCATTTCTCATTGTTCAACCATCAGCTGTTGTCTTTGAATTCAATCTTATATATAAAAAATATTGACATTTTTATGTTTAAATGGCTATAAATTATTTGTTTAGTACGTTTATGTAATTTTAATTATATAACAATATTCCTGATTTTATTTTATACAATTTAATACTAAATTTTCTCTATTTTGGTTTGAATTGCGCTTCTGAATTACATTCTTTGAAATTTATCTGTAGGCCTTATCTTGACTTACAGAATTACCTATTACATGGTTTAAAATATGTTTTATGTTACAATTTATTTTTCACTCGATTCCTAATTAAATATCTGTAATTTACCTAATTTACATCTGGCTATTATTTTAAACATTTAACAAATTATTTTCATTTTACTAGTACACTTTACTGATTATGGCCTTACCAGGTACAAACACCTATTTTAAGTCAATTTTACATGTTGATTCCTCTCATTACTATTATAGGTCGTGGTTATTATTATGATAATGTATTTGTATATTGAATAGGGTAATTTACATCAAATTAGTTGTATATACAATTAACTTGTATTCTTTGATTAGATTTGTATGGTCAAATCTGAATTTGTCTTGGTCATCAATTTCCAATTTTCCTAGCAAAGCTATTATTAATTCATCTTATTAATTTTATATTTTTTGATCCACTATTTCTGGGTTGTTTGAACTATTATTTTGCTAAATATCACTATAATATTGACGACTCGGAACACTAAGTTTTTTATAAGTAAAAACGTAAAGTTTTACCTTACAGCCTAAACCGGCTTTCACCTATAGAAGGCTTCATCAGAGGCTGTCGTTAGTAGCGCTGTTCGTCTTGTTGTTGGCGACGAGATAATGTTTCGAAAGATCGAAGCTGTGTGTGTGTGGTGAGATGTGTTCGAATAATGCGTGCGATTTGAATTGTGTCTGTTCGTTTAGGATGTCGTTTTTTATTTGTTTTTGTGTGTTTGTATATTTCGAATTGTTCTAGAGTGTCTAGTTTTCGGCCTTTTGTGTGTACGTGTAGTATGTTCATGTTATTGTCGATGTTTTTATATGTGTGGTTTGCTTCAATGAGGTGGTTTGCGAAGGTAGATTCTGTAGTGGTGTGGAGTGCTTTTGTGTGTTCAATGTATCTCTGTTTGAAGCTACGTCCTGTCTGGCCTATGTAGAATTTATTGCAATTTGAACAATTTAGTTTATATACACTGGGTAGATCGAATTTGTTTTGTGCTTTGGGCGTGCGTTTTGATAGTGTGTGTTCTGTTTTGTTAGTAGTTTTGTAAGCGATTCTGTATCCTGCTTTTTTGAATTTGTGGGCAATTTTTTCTGTTTGTTTGTTGATGTATGTTAGTGTTATGAATTTGTTGTTTTCTGTCTTTGTCTGTTGTTTGTTTTGTGTTTCGTGTAGGAGTTTACTGACTATTGTTCTGTCATAACCGTCAGATTCTGCTAGATATTTTATCGTGTTTAGTTCGTCTTGTAGTCTATTTCATCTAAGGGGTTGTTGTTAAGTCTATGTATCATGGTTCTAAAAGCAGCTAGTTTGTGTTGTATTGGGTGATTGGAGGTGTTGTGTATTAGTGTGTCAGTTGTAGTTGGTTTTCTGTATATACTGAATTTGTGCCTGTGTTCTAGTTTTGTGATGGAGAGGTCTAAGAAGTTTATGGTATTGTTGTGTTCGTATTCGGCAGTGAAGGTTATGTTTTTATGTATTTTGTTTATGTGCGTTATTAACTGTTCACATTGTCTTTTGTTTCCCCTGTATAGTATTAGAATGTCATCAACGTATCTGTGCCAATATAGTATTTTATGTGAGTGTCTGTCATTGTTTGAGTATTTTTGTTTTTTCTAAGTGTTGGAGGAAGACTTCTGCTAGAATGCTGGATATGGGGGAGCCCATGGGTAGGCCATCGTTCTGTGTGTAGTATTTATTGTCATAAGTAAAGTAGTTTTGCCTTTCCTTACTTTACAAAATATAACAGTAATTAACATGATTAAAATACAATAAATTCTTACATTCTAACATCTGGCATTTACTAGTATCAACACATCTTGTATGGTATTTCCAAACAATAATAACATAAAATGGTAAATAATTATATAAATAAATACATTAAGACCTTATATTAATAACTGTCTTTTGTTTGTCCTTTTTTAAACTGGTTTGGGATGTTCCCCTTAATCAAATCTATTTTAATTATAATTAATTGTTTACATTATTTTCCATTAATTGTATTGGATTCTCTTATTTGGGCTAGTCATTTCATTTAAATTGGTATATTTAATATAGTTTGGTTTCCTTTGAAATATTTACTTGCTGTTATAGAGGTTACTATAAGTTCTTTGGGTATCTGGATTATTTTTTCCCTTTAAGTCATTAGTCCTGGGCTATTACTCCTTACTGTTCCCTATTTTAAAAATTGTCATTTCTATTTTATTTGTTCCAGACTATTATTACATATCTTGCTAATTTCATGTTCATTTATTATTCCTGGGCTGTTACTCCTCACTACTCCATATCTTACTGGGTCTACTAATTATTATATCGATATGATACTCTTATTATTTATTTTTCAACACTTTATGGCTATAATTTGACTACATATAATTCCTTTGAATCGATTTTCTAGTTCTGTTAAGTTCTTTTATTTATAATTGTAAATACTTTTCTGTTAATTTTTATTAAAGTTGATATTATTCCTTCTAGATGACTTCTTCCCTGCCTTTTATACATTATCTTATTTTGTAGAACAAGGTAAAAACTTCGTTGTGCTACAATATGCGACTTTAAAAAAATATTGTAACGTTCAATGAATCTATCATTTAGATTTTCTTAGTTTGTTCTATATAAAATTTATTGCAGTAGGGTCATCCTGTTTAGTTTAGATTCTAGGCAGCTATTTTTGTACATATTGTATTGTGGAAAAAGAGTGTAAATTCCAAAGAAAAAGATGTATTATATAATTGATATATTATTATAATGATTATATACATTGAAATTTTCAAGCATATCATTAAGTGTATTAAGTGCTTAATTCTTGGGCTAATCATTGTGTCTTAGTAGGTTTTAATTGATTTATTTATTTATGTTTTAGGTGTCAGGAAAAAATAGGAAATTGCTTCTAGAAACCTGACAGCTTCTGTGATTACACTGTGTTAATATATTTGTATGCTTACAGAAGGTGAAGCAGAAGCAGAATGGTTGGTTTCTGCAGGGTTGGGACAGTTGGCTGAACCATTTCTAGCAGGTCGTGAAATTGCTGAGGGAGAGTTGAGCCCTGCATTGACTGTTATGTCTGAACAACAGGCTGAAGCAATCCGTAGACGTGTGAATTCACTAAATCATACTGTCCGTCAGCGTGGACGTCAGAACAGACCTCGGAATAGGAAACCTGACATTCGTGATGTCTTCAGGGATGTGGAGGTGTGTATATTCTCTGTATAATTGGCTTTACATCTGTTTATTGGTAGGTCAGTATGTTTATATGAAACATGTGGTATCTTATTTAACTTGAAGTGTTTGTATGTCATTTCAAATATTTTTTAAATCACTTTGTTTTAAACATGTGTATATTGTAGGCTCACAATAAATTACTTGCATATATTAATAATATATAATCAGATGAACTATTATATGATTTATAAATTCATATTTATTGCTGTAAATCCATTGTCATAGTTAATTTTGTGTTTTTCTGAAAAGCTATCATTTAATTTATTTCTTGCGGTGTAGCCTTTATGGTTTATAGTCCAGTCGTACTACTTTGTATCTAGGAATTCACTCAGTTACAATGCAGTTGAGTAAATACATTTGGTAATTAACAGATCTTTTACTTAAAATTTAATTAAATTTTACCCATATGCTTCATTGATCAGAATTATAAGTTATGACTTTAAATGTTAGTATGCGTAACATAAATATTTTGAAATAATTCTCACTTACTTTATATAAAGTCATCCAGTGTCTTGATTTGAACTTCTTTTGCAAAAAAAAAAAAAAATTCTTTTAGTTAAGGTAAATGTCATTTGGACGTGGTGACAAGTGATGTATGAGTTAGTTGTAGGAGTGGCGAACAAAAAACGGGTGAAGGCATCCGCTGTCGCCTACGCAAGCCTAATTGACATGCCATAAATCTAGTGTAGCGAGTGGCCACGTGTTAGAATGTTAGAAGGACAAGGTTATTGTGATGGGTGTATCTAGAAAAGACGCCAGTGGATAATAGTTTACAATCCGAAGAAAAGTACGAGGGAGTGAATAAACTCATCAAGTAAGAAATGTTTCGTTCTGACAAAGGATGAAAGATTACACGACACGAACATAACAACAGCAGACAGAAAACAATAAAGGGTGTTCCTTGACTGAAACGCATAAACAGAGGATACGCCATACTAGAGGATACTATAATACCAGGAAAGAAATCGTACCGAGGAACGCAGGAACGAAAAGGATAGGTTTTGTTGGGAACCAGACAAAAAAAGAAAATACTTACGGAGAGAGTTGGCGAGGCCTTTGTTCAAGAAAAGATAATACCATAGGCGCAACTAATTGGACAGGCAGATGTTGGAAGAGAAATCGAAGGGTTGTCTTTGTGAAGACTAGGAGATACGACAGCTAGATTTATTACCAGCATATTCGTAAATGCCGACAGCTAGATTTATTACCAGCATATTCGTAAATGCCGTTGACCGAAGGGTAAAGGACCCATGAGAAAAGTTTGGTGGGAATCAGAAGGCCTATCAGAACTTACTTTGGAAAAGTAGGTGGTCTCAGGAGTAGGTTGTACGAAAAAGAACCAATTAGGAGACGGCATCGCCGAAACCAGAAGTCTAGTGGGGAAATTCTCATGTTTGATATAGGCAAGTGACAGGGACGTGAAAATGGAGTCTTTACTAAATTTTCAAAAGGATCGGAAGTAAAAGGCATGACGAAGTGTTACGGGATTTCGTATAATGACTTAGAAAAATATCAATATGATATGAACTGTATAACATTTCCTAGCGTTCGAGTTTGTGATCATATAATAGTAAACGATAGTGAAATGTAATATAATGGCGGTATTTACAATTCTAACAATGTTGTATAATAATTAGACATGAACGAATAACAGTAACTTACCGTCATGTGTATCGGTTAAACAACCATAAACCGAGTGTAATATACGTCTTTAAACAATATCACGAGTAAATTCAATGACACAGTTACAGAATGTCAGTGAATAACTGAAATTATAGCAATAATAATTTAGACTCGCAATAAAGCCAATACAAACACGGGTTGTGTAATGTGCTATATATTATGTTACATGCCATTTTGCCATGCATCTTGTTAACATAAATATGCTCTAATACTCCTACCAAAAGTACCAAGAAACATGATAGTTTTGCAAAGGTTTTGTAAAATATATAAAAACATTTGGTAAGTTTCACAAATTTTTTTTTAATTAACTCTGACAGCTATTTCGACTAACTTAAGCCATTGTCAAAGAGCGAGTGAATGAAATTACTGAACACAGGAAAATTTGTGAAACTTACCAAGTGTTTTTATATATTTTACAAAACCTTTGTATTAATATGTTTCACCAAGTGCCCAACGAGTCATCAATTAATATCATGATAGTTTTGTTTCAAGAAATAATTAATTAAATACTTAATTAAATACTTAATTAAATATTGTTTATTTAATTATTTTATTCATGTTAGCTAAGACTATAATAATTATGTTTATTACAGTTAAAGTAATGTTAATAATAATAAGTAAGGAGGACAATGTGTTGGAACCTACTTATAGTGTCTTGTAGTATTTATAAAAACTGTATTGTATACAGAAAGTTAAGAGGAATTGTCATTTATTACTTATAGTTATTAGTAATTAGTTTGGATCATATTGATTAATATTATATGTGATAATATTAATAACACTAATGTTTATATTAATAGGAAAGTACCAAAATAATAATAATAAAGATTTGTTAAAACTAGGCATATTAAGCTTAGATAGTTAAAGGATTTGGAATAAGAATTTATATTAAAATTAAAATAAACAATGTCAGGTTAAGTTATATTATTACTAATTGTGTCCAATAGTTTTAATGAAGTGAAAAATACAAGAAGAACTAATAATAAATAATTTTGGGACAAATAATTAAAAGTGTAATATGGTAACTCAAGAACTATGTAATAGAAGATAGTCAAAAGTGGTGTCAAAATAATCAGTGTTTCATCAGAAGATTAAAGAAACTAATAAAGTGAAGATCAAAGATATAACAGTTTAAAGAAAATGAAAGATAAAATATTAGAAGTTTGTTTATGTTGATGCTAAGATAGCACCATAGTAACATAAAATGTTACATTAGATACCAGTAAAAGCTGAGATAGGCGTTAGCAACTGAAATGTTATAATTAGGGCCCGGATTTTTATTTATTTAAAAATGGCAAATATTTAAATATAATATTTAACAAAAAAGGTGGAATATTTAATAAAAACACAATATATTTACTAACGTTTTTTAATTTACAAAACTTTGTTGACACCCCATATAAATGTTTTTTTTAAATGATCAAAAGTAAAACTTTGTCGATTTTCTCTAAACAAAGCTTTATATTGCGAGAAGCTTCTTTCCACATCACATGAAGTTATAGGAGCATACTTAAACTTAGATATGTCTGAAGGGCTTAAAGCGTTTAATATTTCGACATCTTCATTTTCTTCTTCCTTTTCTTCAATCCCAAGAAGCTTGTTTTTGATTCGTTGTAAAATTGAATAGCCTGGGGTTTTTTTAACACTGCTTCAAATTTTCGGTTTATTTCTTCTCCTATTTTACCTGGACATGATTTAAGCTCCAACCGGAATGATAATATTAGCTCCAAATTACTTGTGAGAGCAACATTCTTTTTTCCAAATTTTCAATTGTCGTTGCAATCTTTTTAAAATTAGAACTTATATAGACGAGGTCATTTTTTATTGTTTTTAATTTAAACAGTTGTTTTAGCTTCACCGATGGCCACGCTTTCATCTTCATCAACAATTAATAGTTTGTTCAATAGATTGAAGATTTTCAGCGTAATAAAATGCAGCCGACAACCATGTCCCCCACCTGGTCACGATTGGTTGAGGAGGTAGTGGCAGCCCTGGATTCATTTCTTTGAACAATTGAACTCTCCTTGGCGCTTTTAAAAAAATCCTTTTCACACTTGAAATTAAATTATTAATTTCTTTGAACTCTGTCCTCACAGTTTCAGCCAATCTGTGCATCCCATGGACCATGCAAGTAAGATGAATCATCTTCGGGTAAAATATTTGAATTGCCTTACCTGCTTTCAACATGTAAGGTGCTGCGTCCCTCACAAATAAGAGTACATTATCGTATTTTATTCCACTCGGCCAAAAGTACTATTTTTATTAATAGGAAAGTACCAAAATAATAATAATAAAGATTTGTTAAAACTAGGCATATTAAGCTTAGATAGTTGAAGGATTTGGAATAAGAATTTATATTAAAATTAAAATAAACAATGTCAGGTTAAGTTATATTATTACTAATTGTGTCCAATAGTTTTAATGAAGTGAAAAATACAAGAAGAACTAATAATAAATAATTTTGGGACAAATAATTAAAAGTGTAATATGGTAACTCAAGAACTATGTAATAGAAGATAGTCAAAAGTGGTGTCAAAATAATCAGTGTTTCATCAGAAGATTAAAGAAACAAATAAAGTGAAGATCAAAGATATAACAGTTTAAAGAAAATGAAAGATAAAATATTAGAAGTTTGTTTATGTTGATGCTAAGATAGCACCATAGTAACATACAATGTTACATTAGATACCAATAAAAGCTGAGATAGGCGTTAGCAACTGAAATGTTATAATACAAAAAATAAAGAGTGGATTATTGGATCTGAACGAGAAAGGTTGACATTAAAATAAGAGTGACTAATCTAACAAATTGTAATTTTTCTGTCAGTAAACATAAAAGAAAATTAAATAATACTGCTAGATAAAATAAATGGAAGGAAGAAGTACACTATTCTAAAGAAGTAAACCAAGGAATCTCTGAAGAAATACCATCAACCTATCCAGGAAGAGAAGTATTGTTTTAATAAATTATTAAACTGAACAATTTTCTTCAAAGGCCTAGGCCAAACGTCTCAAAGACATTGTTTACACTTTTAATTAAAACAATTTTGAACTGTCACTGTGAAAATAATCTATGAATAACATTATTTTCATTATAGAAAACTATTAATATACAGGAATACTCTCATCTAAAGTGAACTAGGTCTTAAAAACATTTAACTCAACATAACCTAAACACTGAACATTGTAAAACTATTAATATAATCTTGTTAAGGCACTTTGTAATTATTTATAATCCCATGTATTTTGGTACTTTTCCTAACATATCTGTCGTTTATATCATAGTCAAAAGGACCTAACGTAACACATACTATTTGTATTTTATTTAATAAATATAAAAATATAAATGTGGGCCTTGAGATATAAGAATTATTACTGCTACTGCTGCCATACTGAGCATATGTAAAGAACAGCCGGTCAGACTTTGTTAATGATTATATTTGTCTTTTAAAACAATTTCAAGAAAATAATAAAAGGATTTGAGTTTAATAAATACAGATAAAAGGTTTTCGTTTCTTTATTTAATGGGTACAAAAATGTGTATGATATTATAAAAACTATATCAGTGACTGTGAATTTGCTTCATCAACTAGATTAAGTTGGCAACACGCTCCACTAGGAAAGATGGCAGCCTATTCGAATCTGATTTGCTGAGTTTTAGTTATCACAATCATCTATTAAATAAAAGATTAAAAGAGATTGAATTATAACTGAAATAGAAACCTTTATGATATTTTAACAAAGATAATACTTACTATTTTACAAATAAATTTTATTTGCAACCATTGATTGCAAATTGGTGCTCAACAAATATTACCCTGACAATATACTCGTCCTTTAAATACTAACAAAGTATACATTAAATAACCATTTATCAGTGAAAGTACCCTTGAGAAAGCACGAGTTATCTTTTATGTAACAATATATACATGTGAAGTGCAACTGTGAGGTCCAAGTATGCCACTCGAGATTCATCTGATGACTTATCATCAAAAACTCCAATGCTGATTAAGGAGCATCGCTTCCCACACCGGCGACCTCTACAAGAGATGAATAATCGTACCTCAAGTAATTTTTTTATGTACTAATTAAATTTTACACCCACTTGTCTGTCACTAAAAGAACTCACTAAAGAAATTAATTTAAAGTAATAATTTAGAGACTTCATTATAAGTAAGGTCATGTTGAACCATTAGAGAAAATCGTAGGAAATCTAGTATTCATAAAATATCTATATCACAATTGTTTTGATTTAAATTAATCCATTTATATATAAAATGTTGTACTAAACTTAAGTTGATCAATTATTAAAAAATGAAATATAGCAATAAGTAAAGTCTTAGAGATTGAAGAAGTATCAAATTTGTTAAATGTGCATTAATTAATATTTATAGTAATAATTAAGTGTACCATGAAATATGATATAATGATGTTTAGTTAATACATTAACTAATAGAAAGTAATGATGTATAAATTTTATTGAATTGAACCCTGAGATAAACAAAAACAGTAAATTTTATTATTAAATATTGACGCACACAACGTCGGGCAAACTAAGTTAAAGTTATTTGGCACCACAACAAAAGTGGGGCTTAATTAATTAAAAAGAGCTGTAACAAAAAATAGTTATAGGTGTGTGTGTGTGTGTGTGTGTTTATACTCCATGATTTGTTATGTCGTATTGTTTATGTGTAGAGTTGGAGTACAGGGTCAAGATCTCGGAGTGCAACTCCTGATTCGTTAGACTCGACACCTCCGAGTCCGCCGTTACCGTGGCCACTACGTCTATACCATGAACATGAGTCAGAACCGGAGACAAATAATTTGTAAGTAAAAAAATTGTAATGAGATTAGTGTTTATACATAGTCAGCAAAAATAAGTAAGTACTCTTTTTAATATCTGATCCTTTGTTTCAAGAATCTCGTTAAAAAATGTTTGGTTTAAATCATATATAAAAACAAATTATCAACTTATTAATAATGTATTTTATGTTGTAAGTTGTCATTTTGTCATTTTACCTCTTTCAGTCAAGTAATCATGTTTGATCACATAACCCTTCTACAAGTGGTAATTATTTTCCAGTATTTTTCATATTTTTGGTATGCTGTCATCACAACTGTTGCTACCCATAAGGAAAACCAGGACTTATATTTTAATGAGATGACATTTTAACATGACATTTTAAGAGACATGTTATTTGCAGTATGATAGTGTATGAAAGAGGTCATTTACATGACTAACAAAATCAAAATTTTCAACATGTGTGCGCGTGCGCGCGCACACACACACACATACACACACACATTCACTCACACTGTTCATTAGCAGTGGAAAACAAATTTCTTTTGATCATTTTGGACAGGCACTCAAGGATCTGATGCTTTTGATGACAATTCTTCTGGCCTATCATTGGATATTTATTTATGTATCCTAAGATTCTGGATATATATTTATTTATCTAAATAACATATTCTACGAGGAGGTTACAGTATTATTACCTGCACACAGGTCTGACAAGTAAATTGTGTAAAGTACAAAAGATAAAAATATAAATACAATATAACAAAATTATGAATGACACCATCTAAACACATCTTTATTCTTATAACAGATATATATTCTTGGATTTCGTTGTCCATGACGTGTCTGTTACTTAACTAAATACAACTAATACATTAACGACTTGGAACACAAAGTTTTTTATGAGTAAACATAAAGTTTTACCTTACAACGTGAACCAGTTTTCACCTTTAAAAGGCTTCTTCAGAGGTTGCCGCTGGTAGCGCTGTCCGTCCTGTTGTGGGCGACGGAATTGAATTTTGAAAGATCGATGTGTGTGTGTGGGGTGAGATATGTTCGAATATTGCGTGCGATCACGCAGCTGAATTCGAATTTAGCTAAACGAACAGACACAATTCAAATCGCACGCATTATTCGAACATATCTCACCCCACACACACACAACATCGATCTTTCGAAATTCGATTCCGTCGCCCACAACAGGACAGACATTGCTACTAGCGGCAACCTATGAAGAAGCCTTTTAAAGGTGAAAACCGGTTCAGGTTGTAAGGTAAAATTTTATGTTTTTACTCATAAAAAACTTTGTGTTCCGAGTCGTTAATGTATTAATTGTATTTAAATATATATTGTTATTTATAAAATCACAATTGTTTGTATCACAAACAAAAACATTGTCAGCTATGTCACACTAGAGTCTTTGCCTTATCCCACATGAGCTTATTTGGTTTGAATTAACCTTAAATTGAATTCTCAGTGTGGTCACTGATTAGTCAACATAGATCGGTACAAGATCACATGTATTGTCTGTCTGGCCATTACTTATGAAAGAGAACCTTGTTATAAATACATGGAAACAAATATTATCTTTGTTGTTATGTAACAAGTAAATTATCATTTCATTATCCAGTCCCTTAATTTAGTATATTTAGTTTACTCAGGACAGTCATTTTTTAAACAGTGACACTGCAGAAATGAAACTTCTATTTGAACAGCTGTTTATATGAAATTATTTGCCTAGTTTAATTGTTCAAAATAAAATTTTAAATTGAAATAGTGATACATGCAATTTATTAATTTATGCATTTGTCATATATCAAATGGGCTTCTTATGAAATGTCATATGTTATCGTTATTTATAATTTTCAGTAAATTATTTTACAGATTTAGTAAAGATCAGACTATATGCCCCAGACACCTGATTTAGGTTAAGGCCTTGCTGCAAAATCTGTATTTTAGACTTGCATATCCTTAGCTACTTGAATTACTCCGTTCAGAACGTGTGTATATTACTTACTCCATAAATGTGTGTTGAGCTACTTCATATATATTGTGTGTGTGTGTGTGTGTGACATTAAACATATATTGTTTATTTTAGGCTTACATTCTATAATGTACTGCAGTCGCTCTTTAGATCTCATTACATCCAGTTTTACAGTACAGAATCAGCCAGTTGTCTTCACTCCATATTATATGTTGTCATATTGTTTAAAAATGTTCAAGTTATTATAACGACCTTTCTGTTCTTAATATAACCATAATTATCTGTTATATGAAGTATACTCATTAATTTGATTTGTTACATGTGTCGTTGTAAAACTTTTGTATATTTAATATTATTTTCAAATATTGTTTTAATTTTCTACATCATACAGAATATAGGCTTTCATAGCCGGTATTTAACTGGAAAACAACTGCCAGGCTTTTAGGCCGTGGTCCAACATTATTAATATTATAATTGCTACCAAAAAGCTGGTTGAAAGCTACCAATGACAGCCCTCTTCAGTGTAGTGGGAAAGAGGTAGTCAGTCCTGCGACAGACTGAGATTGTGAACAGTCATTTCAGAGGAGGTTTGTTCACAATCTCAGTGTCTCATAGGACTTATTATCTCTTTCCTGCCACACTGAAGAAAGCTATCGTAGGTACAGCTGAAAAGTCTGTTTTTTGTTCTTGTCGTGATTTTGTTAAGTTTGTATACAGTTTATGTTGATGGAGTTGTTATCACGGACCAGTTTTTCGATAGCAACCATAATTTTAATAATGTTGGACCATGTCGTAACAGCCTGGCAGTTGTTTTTCCAGTTTGTACATCATACTTTGTTATAAGAGACTACTTGTTTACTGTACAATTTGCTAAACAAAATTGGTTTTAATAAAAGCAAGGAACTCTCTATATGTGACTTAAATTTCAACTCAAAGACAATTCCTAGTAGGTTTTGTAACCACTAGGTAGTTATTCAGTTGCCAAAATCTGTTACTTCGTGTGAATAGAATGCAATGCTTGTAGCCAAGAGTAGCATTTCAGTGGAAGAGGGTACTAAAGACACATTCTATTCCTGACACACACTGGCAGATATACCATGCCTGTGTAGTTTTAATGTTGAGAAATAGGACCATAAATATGTCCAACTACATGTATGGTCACCAGCCTTTAGATAGAGAAAGTTTGTTTACTGAATACAGTAGTCCAAATTTTGCAACACTAGTGTAATATCATTTTTCAATTGTGTATTCATTATGTATTGCGGTATATATTGTCCTCTCAGAATCTTCTATGGGCATCTGTCCTTGAAGGTGTTCAGCGACATTTTAGTTTCTTTTAAACGCAGTCTCATCAAATGTTACTTTAATTTTCATTCTGTTCTTGCTTCTGTCACATGTGCTTTGTGGTATATTGTTTTTTCTGCACAATTGTGTAAGTTTCTTCTGTAAATGGTCATAAAATCATTACATATCATTGTCATCATGGTATAGAAGGCTATGTATTTTTGCTGCAACCGCTTGCTTCTTACTTCTGCTGTTAATTTCGTTTCAAGGTAACTTTCTCACTTTCACATCTCATTCTTTTCTTAGCATGTTTCAGAATATTCATGATTTGGTAATCACATCCTATTTTCTCCATCTAAATTCAGTTCTGTTCCACATCTAATTTTGTATATTATTATTATTTTTTGTTTAGTATGTAATTAAATTTGTTTTTTCTGTTTGAGTAAATTACTAGTATAATTGTACTTGGTTGTTTATTTGTAGGTCCACAACACCGCCGCCAAGCTTTGTACAGATATTCGAAGAGCCACAGACAATTCAGGTTCGTCGTAATGAATCAAGACGTGAAGTACAAAGGTCTCCCAGCAGCTATCAAGCATCGACACAGACATCGACAGCTCCGCATACGAGGTTATTTCGAAGCACAAGTCGTGCTGGTGCCGATATTGTAGCATCTGAAACAGGTGAATGTGATACATTAAAAGTATCCTGTTGTTGTGTAACTGTTTCAGTATATATTGCTTAACTGTCTGATTAATGTTAGTGACAAAAGAAGAAACTTTTAATTTTTGCAAAATTTTCAACAAGAAAATGTAATTAATTGAAATAATACTAATAGATTTGATCTCTTAACATAAGTATAGATAATATTTAAATAATTATATGGTTTTAGTATATACAGTATTTATATAATCCTTTGGTTTTAAGAAATATTAGACCATGTAATAATTATTCGTTGCTTACCTCATCATGTAATTTTGAGTTATACTTAAAAAACATTTTCTATTTCTTTCCCTCGCACATCTTATTATGCAAAAAATAGAATATGACTATAAATAGTAATAGCATATTGTGACATGTTAACTGTGTGTGTGTGTGTGTGTGTGTGTGTGTGTGTGTGTGTGTGTGTGTGTGTGTGTGTGTGTGTGTGTGTGTGTGTGTGTGTGTGATCGGAACATAATTATAATCCTCATTCAGATTCAGTACAATTGCTGAACTGGTAGTTGCTTCATATTGGAAAAGGGGTTTTAGTTTCTTTAGTGTTTTCAGATCAAATCATATTGTATAGTTGCAGACACCAAAAGCCTTGTCCTATGAAAAGCAACTCATGGCTCAGAAATTATCAGTAACAGCATTGATATAATTATAATAGAAACCAGCGATATTCATTACATTTTTTTGTTTCTAGCGGATGGAATACAAATGTTAGGTTATCACCGAATCGGGTCTATAAGGTACGCTATGCCAAATGGTCAGGACAGGTCAAGAAGTAGCAGCGATCCAGTGAGATTAACAGCAGCAGCACAGGACAGCCATGACCTCATTTCTGCTTCTAGAGATGACAGGTAAGATGTTTTGTTGTTTTTGAAGATTCTAAAGAGACGACAAAATAATTTTAAGCAGTTTATTGTACATGGCAATAGTATTAATATTTCAATGAATGAAATTAATGCGAATAAAGCATATTATGTGCTTCATAAGAGTTTTTATTAAGAAAAAGAAATATATAAAATTGACTTCCTTCATCGTCAGGGGCTTACAGTCTTGACTCCTTGCAAAAGGACATAAACTTGTATGAAGTTAATTCATATTAATTGAGTCCATCTGGTATTGTTAGGGCAGATGAGCAACTAAGCAAGCTAGGGACAGAAATAAAGTGTTGCTACGTATTTGCTTCATATAAGACTACTGACTGATTAATATTTAAGGAAAATGTGCAGAATACAGATATAAAAACAATTTACAAGACTGGCAGTGTTAGGTTTATTTTTCTTCTTTATTAATAGTATATAATTTCTTATAGTCAGATATAAATAATTTAGATATTTTTAGTTGCCTCGATCACAGTTCTGGTTTAAATTAGAGAAAGTGTAGATTACGATGTTTCAATAATTGAATATTACAAGATTGTGGATTATGTTATTATTGTTAAATTTTTAAAATCAATTTTATTATGTTGAACATGCTGTTGTGAACAAATCATATTTTTGTGACTAGTTAGAGTGTCAGCTAAGACCACATGCACAATATATTAAATTAAAAACTTTTGAAAACAAATTTTTGATATCTTCTGTTAATTTTTTAAAAATGACTTTGGACTTTAGCAATTACTGTTCAGAATTACTGTTTTGGTCAAGTGGTGCATGTGTTTTGACATAAAATTTCATCCTTGGAATAAAAAATTCTTACATACATAAGCCAGTCTCATTAAAACGTGGAATTGTTACAGTAATGGGACAGTACTCTCTGTTAATTTAGAAAAGGGAGACTTTAGCTCCTGAGTTCAAATATGTTATTGGAATGTATAAAATGAAATTACATTTAATTCAAAATTTCAGGTTAAACAAATTTTTTTCCCTTATGTGATATAAAAAATTTGCTTCCAGTGAAATTTAAACTTTAATTGATAAAATTGTGTTAGTGGTTATAATCAGAAAGAGAAATTATGCTGTTGCACACCACTATTTAAAAAATTCATGATATTTCTGGTCTGATGATGAGGTGCAGTGTCGGTCTGCCAGCCTTCTGGGCCCTCGGCAAAATTTAGCTGTGGGCCCCCTCCCCCATTTTTCATACTGAATGTACACCGTAGCAATTTTGTAGAGAGAGACTCAATAGTAAAAATATTAACTATGACGTCATATACTCACAATAAATTCTATTTTTTCTGAGAGGAAGGGATTGTAATAATATTTAATACAAATATCTAGTTTTATAAAATTATTTTATTACATAATACTTTTTATTACTAAATACAAAATCAAACACAATATTGTACATAATACAATGAAATTGACTGTTGTTGAAATACAGTAGTTATTTTTACTTCCATATTCCTTAAGGAATGGAAGTATGGTGATGGCAAAAAAAATCGTGTTCGAGATTATTGCAGATTCTGATTCTACTACACTCAAAACATGAAAAAAAGTCGTTTTCCAAAAAGTGTCTGTGTGTGTGTGTCTGTCTGTCTGTCTGTGTGTCTGTCTGTGTGTCTGTCTGTCTGTCTGTCTGTCTATCTTCTGTAGATTTTTTTTCTATGGCAAACGATAACTGCCGCAAATTCAAACAGAATTAAATAATTTTTTACATGCAGCCCTGATTTGCAGAGTACTCGCGACCTATTGTTTTTGGTGAAGATCGGTTGAGGGAAAGGGGTAGTTTACCTGCAACGGTTTTTTTTTAGCAAGGGTAATTTTGTTTGTTTGGCAAACGATAACAGCCACAAATTCAAACAGAATCAAATAATGTTTCGCATACAGCCCTGAATTGTAGAGTTCTCAATATCTGTTGATTTTGGTGAAGATCGGTTAAGGGAAAGGGGTAGTTTACCTGTAACGATTTATGTTTTAACAAGGGTATTTCCTATGGCAAACGATAACAGCCGCAAATTCAAACAGAATCAAAAGATTATTTGCATACAGCCCTAAATTGTAGAGTTCTCAAGACCTATTGTTTTTGGTGAAGTTCGGTTGAGGGAAAGGGGTAGTTTACCTGCAACGTTTTTTTAACAAGGGTATTTTCTATGGCAAACGATAACAGCCGCAAATTCAAACAGAATCAAATAATGTTTTGCATACAGCCCTGATTTGTAGAGTACTCAAGACCTATTGTTTTTGGTGAAGATCGGTTACGGGAAAGGGGTAGTTTACCTGTAACGTTTTATGTTTTAACAAGGGTATTTCCTATGGCAAACGATAACAGCCGTAAATTCAAACAGAATCAAAAGATTATTTGCATACAGCCCTAAATTGTAGAGTTCTCAAGACCTATTGTTTTTGGTGAAGATCGGTTGAGGGAAAGGGGTAGTTTACCTGTAACGTTTTATGTTTTAACAAGGGTATTTCCTATGGCAAACGATAACAGCCGCAAATTCAAACAGAATCAACTAATGTTTTGCATACTGCCCTGATTTGTAGAGTACTCAAGACCTATTGTTTTTGGTGAAGATCGGTTAAGGCAAAGGGGTAGTTTACCTGCAACGTTTTTTTATCAAGCGTATTTTCTATGGCAAATGATAACAGCCGCAAATTCAAACAGAATCAAATAATTTTTTGCATACATCCCTGAATTGTAGAGGTCTCAATGACTTTCGATTTTGGTGAAGATCGGTTAAGGGGAAGGGGTAGTTTACCTGCAACCTTTTACGTTTTGACAAGAGTAAAGTACTTGAAAATTTATTTAAACTTTTTGAAACAATGGTAATTGTTAAAAATAAAATAATTTTGTTGCCAGGCAATAAAATTATAATTTTTTCATTTTAATGTAATATAATATTTTTCATTTAATACAGCAATAAAAAGGCAGGTAAGACACAGCCTGGCTGTTTGGCTGAAAATGATTTTAAATATAAATCTTAGAATATGGAAGTCATGTATGGTTCTCCATACCGATATTTAGAAATATGTAACATTTCCTTGATACAGGAAGATGATTCAAACTGAACAGTAAAAATCACACCATTAATTTTTTTCTAAGTTCATCACTTGTACACGCAATGTCATCTATTATTTTACTTTTGTTAATATTTTGGAATAAGTCCCTCTCACAGTTCATAAGCATGAAATTACTTAAAAGTTCCTGACCTAGAGATTTCCTTAGTTTGTTTTTAACAATTTTTAGTTTGGAAAAGACTCTTTCGCAAGAAACTTGAGTACATGGAACTGTCATTAAATATTTATAAACTGAATACAAATTATTGAAAAGGCCAAATTGAGAAGATAGATCATACAACACAGTAAAAGCACATGATAAACATTGGGAACACTTAACTTTAGGATTAATTCTACACAAAGACTTATAATCTACGTCATCATCGCTTGATCCCCCTTCATCAGGGCATTCTCTTTCCAGGGACAGCTTGAAAACATCGTACTGCGCGGCAAACTGTTTCAGCTCATTAATAAGATCTGATCTGCTAATATTTGTTAAATTTGACACTGCTATCAACGAAGTCGCAAAAATTTCATGATCGGGGTGATTTAACATATTTGCAAAGTTTTTGGGATCCAAAATAGCACAGTCTTTTAATAAATCCTGATTTAGAACAAACCATCCTTCAATGCTTTTCATAGCACAGTCCAAAATGTTAAAATACAATGCCTTAAATTTCTGGGTAGTAGTAACAGAGCGTGACTCATCCTGTGCATGTTCTCCTGGTATTTCCATTTTTTTGCTAATTCTTCATCCACCTCCACTTCTAGTTCACTGTCTTCAAACTTTGTTTGTATGTGAAAGGTGTACTTTTTACAACATTGCAGTAATTTATCAAAATGTGTCTCATCCCTCTTTTTTTTGATTTGTTTTATCAAATTTTCCACTAATTTCCATGCTTTTGAGTAATTCAGATTTTTACTTTGTAAAAAAACAGAAACTGGTGAAGTTAGTATGAATAAATCCAAAATGATAAAAGCAGTAAATAAATGTTCAAATTTAGTCCATTGGTTAATGAGTGTTCGAGCTGTAAACTTAGTTTTGGAATCGAAGTTACCTTTAGAAATATCTAATAATACATGAAACAGATTCACCAACTTCCAAGAATCGTTGGCACAGTCAAAATTATCTGAAAATGATTCATAGTCAATTATTGAAGTCAGGGCTTTGTGCTTGCTCCACCATCTAGTAGCACCAATTTTTTTAAGTCTGTATAGTTTTTCTTGACCTTCGAAATGGCTTTTTGTGTGTTCTTCCCAAACAGTCATTCTTTCATAGGACTGACTGAGGAAACAAGCCGTCTCCTCCACCAAACCAAATAAGTTTCCTGCCTGAAGGCAATTCACTGTAGAATCTGCCACAACCAGATTTAAAACATGTGCCATGTAGTGGGTATATATTGTATTCGGGTTTTCTTTCTTCATTTGAGCTTGTAGCCTATTATAACAACCCTTCATATTGGCGGCTCCATCAAAAGAACAAGCTACTACATTTGTGAGAGATATTCCATATTTTGTTAAATGTAATTTTATTTTTTCGAATTGTGCTTGGCCACTGGAGTCTTCTACTACACACAAGTCAAGAAGTCGCTCATACACCTTTCCTTGCACTACGTACCAATTCTTTTCTTCGTACTTGTAATGGGTCTAAATTTATTTAAATATTATTGTGTAATTTCATAAATTCTATAACATGTAAAGATGAGGCCCCTTTGAGGTGACACGAGAGCCAGTAAATATGAGTCAGTAAGTTTCCATGACCTTATATGGTCGTGGTTATATTATTAATTTAGTAGAAAATCTATTTATAGCCAGTGACCAACACATTAAGTATTTGTTGACGAGAAACAGGAAATTATGATTTTAAGAGGTGAAACTCAACCCAACGGAACGTTATAATTTTGAGGGCGAGATGTGCGGCGGGGAGCGGAGTGAAGCAGTTTTGAGACGCACCAACGGAAAGTTTGTAACACGGAAAGCCAGTCAACCTTCATCTTTCGCTGTCTGCAGCAGCAGTCGCGGGCGCCCGCATACAACAGAAAATGTGAATGTATATCTATTTTAAAATACAAACAGTTTTTGGCTAAATATTCATCTATAATTGCAGTAAATTGACAGTTCGGCCGTAAAGTGTGAAAGTGCAACAGTAAAATAAAACAGCAAACAGTGTAAACAACGCACGCCATGTGGTGAAATTCTACGCAGCCTAATCAAGGGAAGTAGAAATTTCAACAATAAATACCATTTTAAAATTATTTAAAATACTGGCATTTTTAAATTGAGCTCAATAAAAAAGAAATGTAGAAGTGTGAAAGAGTGCGTGATTGAGTGAATGACAAAATATAGGACCAAAAAGAAGTGTTGAGTTGCGTAATTTGATATACGTAGTAGTAATTTGATATACGTAGTAGTAATTTGGTATACGTAGTTTATTAATAATCAGTTTTGCGCTTTAAGGCGAAATAAGTGTGTTCATGATCTTTTCTGTGTTCTCAAAGAAAAATAAATAATGGTATGTTTAACTTGATTTGCGTATTGTTATTTGTATTTGAACACCGTTCTCTGCCTGAGTACACTAAACGATTTCCTGGACCAAACATTACAGTTAAAAAATAATATTAAATTAACAACTAATTAATGAGTAAGACTTCATATGGCGCCCGAACAGGGACAAATTTAATTACTCAATTATTGAGTAAGATTTCAAATGGCGCCCGAGTAACAGTGACATTGTAAATTAACAGTGAAATTTACATTATTTACATTAAAGTTGATTTACAATTTAGTCGAAAAATGGCAGAGAAAGACGCAAATACAAATTTAGATGAAAGCATAGAGGTAGTGTCAGTGTTGAATGTTACCCAAGATCATATGGTAACAACTAATGAAATTGTTAGTGAAAATGTTGTCGAAATAGAGAATGTAAATGTCGAAGCTGAATGTAGTAGAAATAGCGAGATAAATATATTTAACCAATTAGCGTTGATGATGGAAATGATGTCAGGAATGAATAATAAGTTTGACCAACAAAACACGAGTTTAAATAATAAGTTTGACCAACAAAACACGAGTTTAAATGAAATTAAAACTGAAATGAAGTCAGAAAATAATAATTTAAACATGAGTTTGAATGAGTTAAAGTCAGAGATAAATGAAATAAATAGTAAATTTAGCAAACAAGTCGAAAGGTTAGTAGACATAAATAACGAAGTTGTAAACATAAGTAACGAAATAAAAATGAATAATCTAAGTATGAACACCCAATTTAAAAGTATAAGTGAGAATGAATTAAACCAAATAAGTGGGTGTAGTGGTGTCAAAACTAATGACACGGGTGAGTGTAACGAACAAGAAAATGACGAAATAACAGACTACAATGGTGTCAATAATAAAATAACGAAAAATTACAGAGAAATAATTAACGAGGTAGGTGTTAGTGACGAAAGTGAATTAACAAGTAATAGTAAGATAGTGGAAAATGAGATATATATAAAAGTAATACAATGAAAATAAATAGTGATCATGATAGTATAGAAACAGGGAGAGAGAGTGAGAGAGTAGAAATCAGTGTTTATAAGTTAGAGAGAGAGTATGAAGAGAATTATTTTGTGAATATAGGGCAGAGGGTAGAGTTTCCCCAAGTTTATTGCAAACCAAGATGGTTACAAATGTTTTTGAAGGGCAAGAATCCCTTACAGGAAAACAATGTGTTTTCAAGTAGTCCCTTAATTTTTAGTAGGTGTTTTTACGATTTAATACCCTCTGTATGGAATGATAGAAAAAATATGAAATGGTGTTATAATAAAAGGTATTTTGATAGGAAGATAGAGACGTTTAAGGTTAGTAGAAGGTATAATGAATTAATAGAGAGGTTAGATATTGAGAGAGTTAATAATATTGAGTACTTACCTTGCGAAATAGTTAGTGCAGCAAATGATGATAAGATTGATGACATTGATTACTTACCTTGTGACAAAACTGGTACAGCAGTAGATAATAATAATGATGAAATTGTAATTGACCTAATTATGACAGATTATACTAAAGGTGACTTGACTATACTCGGTGGTGACAAATTATATGAGGTAATAATATGGAATAATCCTGTTAATTGTTATGGTATTATGGAAGGGTATAAGAACTTGAATAATCTTTATATTGATAGAAATGATATAATGAATTTGATAAAAAATGAATTGTGTAGATGTAAGACCAGGTTATTATACGATGATGGGGGGTAAACAATTAATGTTTATGAATGTTTAACTATGTGATTAATGGTTTTGAATTGGACTGTTTTATAAAATGATTTGTGGTAAACGATAACAAATAATAATGTGTACTGTATACTTTTGTGTTGATATTAAATGAAATATTGTACAAGATGAATGTTAATAACAAGTTAAATAATTTTTTTGGAGAATTTAATGGTGTAGTGAATGCTAAATAATTGATAATTGATTAGTATAAAGGTCAATTGAAATTAAAATGTAATGTTTATAATTTTATATGCAAATTTAAAGATGAATTGTTTATTTTGAGGTAATAATCGCAATGTTTAATAAATAAGATGTTATGTAAAATGAATGTTGGTAATAAATTTGCCTTTTTGGAGAATCTAATGGTATAAGAAGTGATAAATAATTAAATGTTGAGTAGTTGCAGGTTCAATTGAAATTAAAGTTTTGCAATGTTTGGAAATTTTATTCACGGCGATGGACGGGCAATAGTGTGTGTGGAAGGAGGAATTTAAAATAAATTCATAATTTAACAAATTGTAATAAAATATGTGATGATGGAGAAGGTGGTTACTAGGTTGTTAGTAACAAAATATTAAAGATTAAAATGAGTTACATCAATAATGTAGAGTATGTAATTAATTTTCTGATGTAAACAAATGAATGATGTTGTGTTGACAAGGAGTATTTTATTTTAATTTAATAAAGAGTAATATGAAGATACATAACGATTGTTAAGTAAGAAATTTGTTCTAATGTAATTGATTTAATGTGTTTTACTCTATATAAGGAGTTTGTTAATTTCAAAATGTGAATGAAATATTTATAATGGAAGGGATTTATACGTTGTAATGGAAATGTTTATTTAAATTTTGATGGGAATCAGAACGATCATGTTGAATTTTTGGTTAAGAGTTAACTAGAAAAGGTTATACAGCAGAATATTGATAGGTAATTCTTATAATGTATTATACTTAGACTAAGTATTCATCCATATGTAAAAAAAAACAGCTGAGGGGAACCAGATCTTATACCAGGCCACTATTTGATATTTTTTGATTTCACGTTTCAGTGTCTAGTGATGGGGTGGTAACGGTCCTGTACTGGCCTGCGTGTCAGAGCAGGAGCGTCAAGTGCCGGTCTGGCCTTGCGGTGTTGGGATCTCGAAAGAGAAGTCCAGTAAGGTCATTCAGGTACGGTCACAGTCACTTGACCCGGGGTAAGTTAACCACAATTTTGAATAAAACGTAAGGGGGTTGTGGCGACATATCTTGGCTGATCCCTTTAGAAAAGTATGAGTGTCAATGAGAGCTTTTATGCTTCAGCATAAATTCTCTCATTGGGGGGGGGGGTATTGTAATGGGTCTAAATTTATTTAAATATTATTGTGTAATTTCATAAATTCTATAACATGTAAAGATGAGGCCCCTTTGAGGTGACACGAGAGCCAGTAAATATGAGTCAGTAAGTTTCCATGACCTTATATGGTCATGGTTATATTATTAATTTAATAGAAAATCTATTTATAGCCAGTGACCACCAACACATTAAGTATTTGTTGACGAGAAACAGGAAATTACGATTTTAAGAGGTGAAACTCAACCCAACGGAACGTTATAATTTTGAGGGCAAGACGTACGGCGGGGAGCGGAGTGAAGCAGTTTTGAGACGCACCAACAGAAAGTTTGTAACACGGAAAGCCAGTCGACCTTCATCTTTCGCTGTATGCAGCAGCAGTCGTGGGCGCCCGCATACAACAGAAAATGTGAATGTATATCTATTTTAAAATACAAACAGTTTTTGGCTAAATATTCATCTATAATTGCAGTAAATTGACAGTTCGGCCGTAAAGTGTGAAAGTGCAACAGTAAAATAAAACAGCAAACAGTGTAAACAACGCACGCCATGTGGTGAATATTCTACGCAGCCTAATCAAGGGAAGTAGACATTTCAACAATAAATACCATTTTAAAATTATTTAAAATACTGGCATTTTTAAATTGAGCTCAATAAAAAAGAAATGTAGAAGTGTGAAAGAGTGCGTGATTGAGTGAATGACAAAATATAGGCCTAAAAAGAAGTGTTGAGTTGCATAATTTTATATATGTAGTAGTAATTTGATATACGTAGTTTATTAATAATCAGTTTTACGCTTTAAGGCGAAATAAGTGTGTTCATGAGCTTTTCTGTGTTCTCAAAGAAAAATAAATAATGGTATGTTTTACTTGATTTGCATATTGTTATTTGTATTTGCACACCGTTCTCTGCCTGAGTACACTAAATGATTACAAACATTACAGTTAAAAAATAATATTAAATTAACAACTAATTAATGAGTAAGACTTCATACTATCTTCTATACACTGTTCAACATGAGCTTTCAAAATCACGTCATATTCAGATATTAGCAAGACAAGCTCTAAAAAGTTTCCATGATTTCCTATTTGGTTGAGGGAATAACCTGCTTCTTCCTTCCCTCGATAAGCCAGTCCTTGTCTTCCAATAAAGAGCATGATATCTAGAAGGCGCTGAAGAATTTGTCTCCTAGTTTCAATTTGTTTCTCATGATTAGTTCTTGACTGTTGTTAAGAAGAGATTCAACGTCTCCTTGTTTGCATAGCTGAAGCACTGCTGTAACAGAATTTTGATGGTATTTTGAATTTTTATGGATTTCCACAGCCTTGTAGATATGTTTATATGAAACCTCGTGTCCTGAAATAAATGAGGATTCCCTGTTTTCTTTCCACCACAGGCCATACATGTTGAACAGAACACTTTATTTAACTGAAAAGAGTATGAAAGCCATTTTCTTTGGACTTTCTCACCACTAGGTAAATTTCTGTAATAGAGATTACTGGGTTCGAATGGAAGTTTTTCCCCTTGAACATGATGAATTTGGACAGGATGCTGTTTCAAAAATGCTCTCTTCAACGTAACGGGGTCATTGATATTCGGGCTTATAAAATTAGCTAAGTAATGTGTGGAAATATTTTCATCAATACTGTCTTCCACTTCAGATTTGGATGAACTAGAGCTACTATTGTTCTCAGCAATCAAAGTGGTACCGGCATCTTTAGCTTCGGAATAAACATCTTCACCCACATTGGCCACATCAGAGAGTTTTGTATCTGAGGTAGATGGACAAATTTTTGATAGCATAGAACATTGATTTTAGAAAAATAAATGAATATGTATATATTTTTAAAAAAATGTTAAGAAATTGTATCTTTTATAAATAATGTACGAGTAGTAACCACACATGAAAGTATGAACTCGTACATGTGTTTGTTAAGATTGCATGTCTGCGATATTTTAATTTTATATTGCAATGCTACGGCTACGGGCGCTGATTATTAATTGTACTATACTATAATACTAAACAGTACTACTATCATATCACGCGAGATTGTAAAAACGTAATTCAGCCAGATTCGGGTTGATAATAGCATTATAAATGGATTAAAGACTTACCTGATAAATCACAATCATTTTGAGATTTTTCAGGCTTTGCACTAGTAGTAAAGTACGTATCAAGAACCTTTTTGTCTTCTTTAAATTAACCTCCCGTTCCTTCTTGAGTTTTCGTTTTAAAGCCCCACTAGGTCTACACTGTTTACTCATTTTATCAATGAATTATATTCAAAACAATCACATCACAACCACACCACGCATGATTCAGATTCAACAAATCTTTCAGGAGGAGCCACGTTGCCACATACAATCAATCAGTTACTGTAACTTAACACTCCTGCCTAGACAGACGAGAGACGACAGTCACAACTCACAAGTCTTGACAGGAAGTTCCCCAGCCGATTCCTGGCGCATGCGCTCAATGGCTCAACTGTCACGCATCCACACGGCAGCTGCAGATAATTTGTCGCCTCCATCCGGGTTCCATTCCAATCCATTTACGTACCAATAAACTATTGGCCAGTTGGCCTACACTATCTACTTCGATATTTATTACTCTAAAGTCTCAATTGAGTTTATAAAAACATTAGGATTAGGAGTATAAGACATTTTAAATTCTTTTATGTATACCATTATTTACTCCCACTGAATAAAAATTACGGCATTGGAGTTATAATCAAAATCGATTATTAAAAAATCCTGTCACTCGTGGGCCCCTTTAGGCACGTGGGCCCTCGGCAATTGCCGACCTGCCGACCTGGCCAGTCCGACACTGATGAGGTGTAAAGCTTGAAAGTGCTAATCGGGAATTTTTTATGTAGTGGTGTGCAACAAAATAAATTTGTGTTTGAAGTTTAAACTGTAGACTGGCCAGTAGTACCTTATATTTGTCTCTGTTGTGACTCCATACCTGTATCCTCCCAGTTTCATTAGCTAAACATTAACGGTATTCACATGCACTTTTTTAACACATTGGAAGTGTTTACATATTATTGAGACATAATTCCTTATATAGTTATCTTTAAAAGTAATAGTGAAAGACAGCAGTCAAGTCAATAAAAATCCAATATTCCAATTTATAGCCAATCACTCTCCTTACAACACATGATGCACCATATGGCTATAAATTTTTGTTCTGTGTATTTTTGTTTTGTGATAGCTCAGAAGACACCGTGTTATTGTTTGGAAACATTCTTTGAGTGGTTATAGAAAGAATGGTAAATGAAAATAAATGTTGGAAATGTCAAAATTCAGTCAATAATGTAATCAGTCTGCGTTTGGAAATAGTTATGAAGAGAGCATTGATTAGTTCATGGACTGAAACAGATTGTACTTATAATGTTACTTATCTACAGTTGAACGTTATTGATTATATAATTGAGGAAATTGGATACGTTAATTACTATGATGGGCTTGCAGTAATAACTTTAATTAAACTAAGTAAAGGAAATGATATGTCAACAGAATGGTGTGTGTGTGTGTGTGTGTGTGTGTGTGTGTGTGTGTGTGTGTGTGTGTAATGATGATGTCATTATATGCATTTATACAGTATGGCAAGAATGTATCCATGCAGTCCATGAAACTCTTAAAGCTCCTGGCAATGTTGCCTTCACACGTCATTAAGAAAATTTTGAAATAATTTATCAAATAGAGTGAATATGCATTTATATTTTTCTGCGCGCGCGCGCGTGTGTGTGTAAAGGCAAAAGTAAAAGAAAAGCAACATCTGTTGTTAATTACCTGGGGCAACTGAGGGGCAAGTTTGATGATTAATCTAAAACCAGAGATAATCTGTCTGTATACTATACAGTTGTATATGGTAAAAGTTAGGTTATAATATTTAAAAGAACAATGAAGTGCTCACTGAAGATTTACTGTAATATGTTTATTCATAACAATATTGTTGGTGTTAAGAGAACTTTAGTTTTTATTTAAACAGATTTTTAAATTCTAGAGTAATAACAGGTAAAATACTGCACCTATATTGAAATGACCAAAACTGGATTGCAGTTAATAGGCCAACTACATGTTTTAAGGCACACTCATAACACTAGGCAGTAACATTTTTTTTGAGCAATTTTAAGCATTTAAGTATCTTCTGTTTTCAGAGTCACAGTAAAACCCTCAATGTAAGCCGTTGTTGTGTCTGATTCTCAATTGAATAAACCTCTCTTGTGTTCTGTTATTTTGTCTGTTTTTTAATTAATTTCTGTCAATTTTTTATGTTATTCTTGTATACCAAAGTCAGCCTATACAATACTGGGTAAGTGTGAGTTGGCTGTTATTCTTATAAGCTTGTTGCTTTATAGAATGTACTTTTTACGGTGAAGTATCAAAGTAACTGATAGTTATTAATTATAATATAAAAAAAATAATAACAATAATTTTTAAAATCAAATTATAACATTCGGAAAATTACATCAATTTTACAGAACAAATAAAGAATACAACTTACTAACAAATATCAAATAAAATTAAGAGTAGAATAATATAGGATACTCTGAAGAATCATGTACGATGTACAGAAATCCTATCATTGACACTTGTGTAAATTTATACTAACATGACCAACATACAAACAGTTGAGCACATGCTTACTTAATTAAATTAGAAACATATAAAAATGTAACTGATAATGGACAATAACTTTATCTGTTTAGTGTTTTATCAGGTTACACATCTGTATAGTGAGTTGAATATAATATTGCCATTTGTAATATAACAATTTTAATAAGAACAGTGCCAAGATTATTTAGTCTTATTAGCTAAAGAATCAACATTTTTAGCTTATTATTATAATAGTTAATGTTAGATGGGTTCTTGTATTTAATTGATAAAATTTTATTACTGCATAAAATTTTGTAGATTCTTAATGCAGAGTATCATTTATTGTTCTCTACTTGTCTAGGGAGTCCTGATAAATGCTTTGGGCAATTCAGTTCTTTATTCTGATCTGAAGACACTTGAAAGCGATGATCAGGAGTCACTAGACCACAAAAGAGCAGTTGGTGGTAGTCTGTATTCAGATTTCTTTATCTCCTCTGGTAAGGCATAATACCACTAGTTGTGTCTGACAGTTCATAGTTATTATGACTGTGTATAACAGAATAATTTAAATACTACAGTGAAACTTCGCTAATTCGGACCAAGCTCAGTCCGAGTTGCTGAAAGTCCGAATTATAGAACATTACGAACTGATCACGAGTTTTTGCATGTCTGTCGGTTACCGATAGCAGACAATATAAAATAAATCATTCTGAAACCCAATTTGAATCTGCAAGAGGTCTACTGCATGTTCTTGTTAAAAATACTGTATTAATACTCTATTAATTAGTAGTAGAAGAGGTATAAAATAAGAAATAACGTACAGTACCTGTTTATGTGATGTTTACTAAAAAAATTCGATTCAGTTTTATGCTGTAGTACGTAACTTACATACAAAACAAAACTTAAATACAGTACTTAAATACAAAACACTCTATTTTCACTGCACAGTATGTATTCTAGCAAGCCTACAGCTTCTTAAAAAAGTCACTAACTTTTTTCTGCGTGTTTTCCTCACAAAATCCTGTTTCATTTCACTTAAAACAAAAAAAAAATATTTGCTTAAGTCAGAGTTTGCAGGCAATTCTATGAACTTCAACAAGGATTTAAGTTTTTTATTGCATCACTTATTTTAACATTCTCACTTTCTTCATGATCATTTTCTTCTTCATTGCCGTTTTGATCATCTGTCATCAGTCCCTTAGTTTGGCGACCTTCTATAGTAGCAGCTATTTCTTCTTCCGACTACACAACGTACCCTACCTCACCAGCATCTTCATCCAGCCACTCTCGAATATTTTCTGTGTTTGTCTCATGTTCTCCTGCATTTTCTAAAATATTTCTGTAATCATCTTCTTCAATTCCATTAAAATCCTCTTCTTCGTTATCTTCAGGGTTAAGAAGTTTTTTCCAAGCATTAGCAATCGTCGTGGCTTTCACCTCCTTCCAACTTGAAGCCCAGTTAAATAAAGCATTTTTTATGTTGTAATTTTTCATATTGATTAAAGTCTGTTCACCTAAACTGGTACTGCAACCTCTTCATCTTCAAAAAATACGAGACAGTCTTGTAGCTGTTTCTTTCTGTACAGCTGTTTGCAACTATAGATTACTCCTTGGTCCATTGGTTGTATTAGTGCCGATGTATTAGGAGGCATGAATAGACATTTTATTTTTCCATTATCACTTCGTAAAATGTCCTCTGCAGGATGCACTGGAGCATTGTACAATAACAACACTGCTTTAACTTCTTCCCTAGCAACATTTTTTTCTTCCATCTGAAATGTTGTGACTGATGGAATAAAATTGTTATGAAACCAAGAACTGAAAATGTCACAGCTGAACCACGCGTTTCTGTGAGCTTTATAAATCACAGGAAGATCAGTCTCGTTTATGTTCTTCATTGCTCTTGGGTTTTTAGATTTTCCTACAACAGATTTTAATTTATGTGTACCATCGGAATTGGCATACAGTAATGCAGACAGCCTCATTTTACTTCCATATTCCTTAAGGATATGGTGATGGCAAAAAAAATCGTGTTCGAGATTATTGCAGATTCTGATTCTACTACACTCAAAACATGAAAAAAAGTCGTTTTCCGAAAAGTGTGTGTGTGTCTGTAGATTTTTTTTCTATGGCAAACGATAACTGCCGCAAATTCAAACAGAATCAAATAATTTTTTGCATACAGCCCTGATTTGTAGAGTACTCGCGACCTATTGTTTTTGGTGAAGATCGGTTGAGGGAAAGGGGTAGTTTACCTGCAACAGTTTTTTTTTATCAAGGGAAATTTTTTTTTTTTGGCAAATGATAACAGCCGCAAATTCAAACAGAATTAAATAATGTTTTGTATACAGCCCTGAATTGCAGAGTTCTCAAGACCTATTATTTTTGGTGAAGATCGGTTAAGGGAAAGGGGTAGTTTACCTGTAACGTTTTATGTCTTAACAAGGGTATTTCCTATGGCAAACGATAACAGCCGCAAATTCAAACAGAATCAAACGATTATTTGCATACAGCCCTAAATTGTAGAGTTCTCAAGACCTATTATTTTTGGTGAAGATCGGTTGAGGGAAAGGGGTAGTTTACCTGCAACGTTTTTTTAACAAGGGTATTTTCTATGGCAAACGATAACAGCCGCAAATTCAAACAGAATCAAATAATGTTTTGCATACAGCCCTGATTTGTAGAGTACTCAAGACCTATTGTTTTTGGTGAAGATCGGTTAAGGGGAAGGGGTAGTTTACCTGCAACGTTTTTTTATCAAGCGTATTTTCTATGGCAAACAATAACTGCCGCAAATTGAAACAGAATCAAATAATTTTTTGCATACGTCCCTGAATTGTAGAGGTCTCAAGGACTTTCGATTTTGGTGAAGATCGGTTAAGGGGAAGGGGTAGTTTACCTGCAACCTTTTACGTTTTAACAAGAGTAAAGTACTTGAAAATTTATTTAAACTTTTTCAAACAATGGTAATTGTTAAAAATAAAATAATTTTGTTGCCAGGAAATAAAATTAAAATTTTTTCATTTTAATGTAAATCATGTATAAGAGAAAATATATCGCACTTGGCAGGCGATATTAAGATTTAAATATAAATCTTAGAATATGGAAGTCATGTATGGTTCTCCATACCGATATTATTTATTTTATGTCCAGGTGTATGGGTTTCTTTTCTACTCGATTGTGTATTTTTTGGCATTGCCTTCCAAAACAATCCCATCTCATCAGCATTGTAGATTTGCAACGGTTCAAGTTCATTATCATTAATCATCTTTTGTAATTTATCCTTATATGGTTGAACAGCTTCATGATCTGCACTTAAAAGTTCTCCACAGATCGATCGGTTTGCTATGCCATGTCGATTTGTAAATCTAAACAACCACCCTGTACTTGCCTTAAAATCTTGGTTTTGAAATCGAGTAGCAAAACGTTCAGCAGCAGTCTGCAATTCTATCCCACGGATCGGTACACCAGCAGCTCGTTGTTGTTTATACCACGTCCAAACAGCTTCGTCAATGTCAGACGTTTTGGCAGGAGTCATCCGTTTTCGCTTAATTTCACTGGCACTATCAAAGTCTCTATTCAATGAAAAATTTGTAATTGCTGATCTGCTTTTTTAATATCGTAAAATGTCTATTTACTGATACCGAAATCGCGTAAAACACTCAGAACTGAATCACCTTTGTCAATACATTTTAAAACTTCTAACTTTTGTTCTATCGTGAGCGATTTATACGAACCACGTTTACTCATTTTTCAACACAGTAAAAGGTACGAACACTACGGAGTCAAATCGTAAAGTGACTGGCTATGGGACGAATGTTCACAATGATGACAAATGTGAAAGTCTGTATGAGTCATATCCGTTGTTATGAATTGTACATTACTGTTCAGAATTTCCAGGAAATGTATACGACACTGCTTTTCGTTATCGCTGACCTACCAATTAATAATCCCAGTTCATGGAAATACACTATGTACAGTATTTCCACCTTTCTCTTCTCAAGTAGGCTAAATCTACACTTGATTTTGAATTTTTACATATGTATGTATAAATTACAGTACTGAGAACCCCAGTCTGAATTATAGAAATTCCGAATTAGTGAAGTCCGAATTAGCGAAGTTTCACTGTATATCATATTATAGTCAGAGAATTTTGTTCATGGTTACTGTTTTGTTTGAACAGAAATGAGAGTTTGATTCATAATGGGGAAAGCTTGTACAACAGAGAGCGTAGACAGAGTGGAAGCAATATACAAAACAACTCGACTTCAGTCTGCACATTAGGATTTGAAGAGATGTGCAACAGAGAAGGTGACTCTGTCGAGTGCAATTCTATGGAAGTAAGCAATTCCATCATTAATACAGATAGTGGTATAGCCAGAATTGTTCCATGGTGCAGGTTACTGATGATAAAGGGGGGGGGAGGTAATAGAGAATTTACCAGTTACAGCCTACAGTTTATGTCATATCACAGGTGGTACTCACTGCTTGCAGATTTCACTTATAAAACTCCATTGGCACTTACCCAGTGAAGGTTGTAATTCTCCCACCTCATAACATTCTTTGACTGTGCCTCTGTATACAGATATAATGTATAATTATTTCTGTAGTTATTTTGTTCTGCTTAACACATATATCAACTTAAATGAGTGTTTATTTTGGAAGTAACTCTTAAGTATTTCTTGCAGGTTTTTATATTATGAACAGTTCTTCAACTATTAACTATTTCTGCAAGTAAAATTATATTGTATTACCCACGTTTCACAGATTAAATCAGCATCATCAGAGGTTAATATATGAATAAATAAACAATTGAATGTTGTTTAAATATAAAATGTTGAAATCAAATCAATTCAATTGTTTTTTTATTCATATATTAACCTCTGATGATGCTGATGTAATGTTTATCAGTATTTTTTTGTACATGGTTTGTTCACTTTCAGTTGAGTCTCTTAAAGTATTCAGATAGATCTTAATGAAATGTACTGAAACTGAGTACAATATGTTTAGAAGGTAGTTTAGTTATTATTTGTATTCATTGGGTAGTTATTAGTTATTATTTCTGTATAAATTTCATTACATCTGTATATAATAAATTACCATAACTGTGTGTGTCATTTTTCATACAAATCATGTTTTATTGATAACCGCAGTATTAGATAACACTACAGTACAGGATATCAGGTAAAAATATTTAAAACTTAGTTTGAAACTGAAAATCGACATCAATAAACACAGACTACATTGCCTTAACAATATGTGAGAAGCTAATGTGGAAACATGCAACTATGTACTTCCATTCTCTTATTAGTATTGCTAACAATTCAGCTCAGATATAATCAGTCATTTCCGTCACCTAAACACAGAAATTTGTCTCGCGTAATAATCAGGAATGATTTCTGATGATAACTTTGAATTTTAATAACTAAGAACTTTAGTAATAAATTTATTCTTGGATTTCGTTGTCCATGACGTGTCCGTTACTTAACTAAATATAATTATTTCACTACGACTCGGAACACAAAACTTTTCATGGGTAAAAACGTTAAAGTTTTACCATACAACCTGAACCAGTTTTCACTTTTAAAAACCTTTTTCAGAGGTAGCCGCTGGTAGCACTGTCCGTCTTGTTGTTGGCGACGATAAAATATCTAGCAGAATCCAACGGATATGACAGATCAATAGTCAATAAACTCCTACACAAAACAATCAACAAACAAAGACAGAAAACAACAAATTCATAACACTAACATACTTCAACAAATAAACTGAAAAAATAGCCCACAAATTCAAAAAAGCAGGATACAGAATCACTTACAAAACTACTAACAAAACAGAACACACACTATCAACACACACACAAAGCACAAAACAAATTCGATCTACCTGGTGTTTACAAACTAAATTGCTCAGATTACAACAAATTCTACATAGGCCAGACAGGACGTAGCTTCAAACAAAGATACATTGAACACACAAAGGCACTCCACTCCACTACAGAATCCACCTTTGCAAACCACCTCATTGAAGCAAACCACACATACAAAAACATCGACAATAACATGAACCATTCTACACGTACACACAAAAGGCCGAAAACTAGACACTCTAGAAGAATTGGAAATATACAAACACATGAAAACAAATAAAAACGACATCCTAAACGAACAGACACAATTCAAATCACATGCATTATTCGAACATATCACACCCCGCACACACAACATCGATTTTTCGAAAATCGATTCATCGCCAACAACAAGACGGACAGTGCTACCAAAGGCAACTTCTGAAGAAGTCTTTTAAAAGCAAAAACCGGTTCAGGTTGTAAGGTAAAACTTTTATGTTTTTACCCATAAAAAGTTTTGTGTTCAGAGTCGTAGTGAAGTAATTATATTTAATAAATTTAATTGAAAAATTATCATCATTGTATTATGAAAGTTACTCCCCTAAGTAAACTAATGTGAATACATCATGTATATTCATTTCCGTTTTACAAAGACGTCAGTAGAGTTGAGAACTAATGCTAACTTGAAAATATTGTTTCAAAACAACGCTGTTTAAGTATATACATTTCAGTACAACATAGCAGTGTTGTAGTGTCATTCTATAATGGGAGTAATTTGCCAGTAATAAGAAACCATGTACTAGGTTAAATGTTAAAACTCTCACATTCATTACGTGTACAAGTTATGAAAGAACATCAGAATTATTTCCAACAAAGAAGTTTGTTTCATAGTGAACACACTCTGGTTGACTCAACAATAACAAACCAACATATACCCACCAGACACTAGTAGTATGCACAAACGACACAATAGGATCTCGTATTTACTGCGTGTGGAGAATTCATAACAGAACGTCATATTATATGTAAATTAATTCACCCAATTGGATAATGTGCGACCTTCTGTAGTGTTGTAACCTTGGCTAAACAATAACGACAGTGATGTAATTTTCACACTGTGCTAATTAAGTTAATCGTTGTTGTTGTTTATATAATATTTATTGTATGAGTCCTTATATAACAGAAGTGTGACCAAAATATGAATACCTAGTATGTTTATACAATCGTGGTTGCAGTCTGAATATGTCAGTGCTTAATGGACACTTATGAAATTTAATGAGTACATATAATTGTGCAACATCGAATTTCAGAATTAATTTCTTAAGTTAACAACTCATGAGTGGCAGATAAATAAGCAGGAAAAGAAAGATACCCTGTTGTGTCTTATGTTTCTGAACTGCAGTTTAGAATGTGGTCAAAAGGTGTTGTGCAACAAATTGTGATTTGTAAAAAAAAGAACTCATCACATTTGCACAGTAACATGACTTAAAAACATATTTGGGTAGTGTAACATGACTATACATTTAAAAAAAAAGCTTATGAAAATTTACTCTCTTTATTTGAATTACTTTTGACTCGGTCTTCTTTATGAACAGAATAAGCAACAAGCAGCAATTTTCAAAGTAATCATAATCAGAAAAAATATTACTTGCTATCCAAAAGAGTAGTGACAATTGTATTAATATACGAACTAGTCATTTTCATGTTCTAATAACTTCAGATATAGTAATTTTAGGGGTATCAAGAGCTAAAAAAAGAATATTTTAGAATCCCAGGAAATGCCCCTCAGAAGATTATTGCCCCGTTATATCAGTATAGCAGGACAAATAAAAAACAGACATATTAAAATGTTGAATGCCTTTAAATATTGTTTTCTGTGTTGCAGACCTTCTGAAGACAGGCTTTGTAACTCTTTAGCCTTAGCTCCGACTTTCCAATTCACAGCTTGTTTTTATTTTCATAACAGCATGTTGCCACTTTTTCTGTGGTCTCTCCTCTCTCCATCTTGCACTCCATTACATTCATGCTAATTTTCAATTGTTCTTTCATCTGACATTCTCTCTACTTGTGCCAGCCACTTTGCTTTTATAACATCAGTTTTCAGTTCCTTGTAGGTGTTGCATATCTCCTCATTTGTTCTTTGAATCCATCTCTTCCTTCTGTTTTTCTTCTTCCTAGACTCTTGTAGTTCGTTTTACTTGCCATCCTGTTTATGTCTCCTGTGCATTCTTGTTCAGAATTCTTTCCTACTGTATAATGCTATCATATATGTACTAAATTTTACTCTTTGTGAAAATAACAGTGTTTGATCATATTAAACAATTCAATACTGTTTTAAATCTGTCCTTTGGAGTTAATCTCTTTTTCACATTTCTTGCTAGTCCTTCTCCCAGATTAAAAACTCTTCCACTTCTACTAACTTCATCCTTCATCCTAACTAAGTATTTGAACAGTGTTTGCCTTCAAACAGGATTTGTGTTAATTCACAAAATTTATCAGTTTGAATCAATTATAGACTTGATGAACTAGCTACTTTAATATTATACCAAATTGGATATTACATTTTTTATTGCTTAGAGTGTGTCAAATTGGATAAGAACCAAGTAAACCATTGTTAGTGACAGACATGGAATAATTAGAACACATTTAATTTTGAGATAAAGGGAATATGAAAGTAGCCTATATTTGGTGGCATAAAATTAAAAATTTAATTGTTGCATAATGATATTTGTAAGTACATGCACTCATTTATATGCAAGTCTTATTCTTCTCTTCTTATGTAATGTGATTGAATAACCATCCAGCAGGTATGCACAATATTTATTGTTAATGTTTAATTAACTGCTGTCAACAAGATGACACATACGCCAGCTGTTAGTGTTTGTGTTGTAACCAGTGGCGGATCTAGGGGGGGGCAAGCCGGGGCCCTTGCTCCGGACGGCAACTTCAGGGGGCGGCAAATTCAACTGTGGTTGATTCGATTCGATTTTTCTGACTCGATTATTTTTATAAGGAATCGGGAATTCTACACCGACACCGCGTAACTAGTAAATATACAGTTTAGTACTAATGTTACGGGAAGGTGTAGTAGCACATTATGCATAGTCACATTATGCAATTTTTATAAAAATGAAACAATTTCTTAACGTTTCGAAACATTCGTGATCCTTTATCAGAAGCTAAAATCAAGTATTGAAAATCTTCAGCGACCTTCACCAAAACATTCCATTGTTAAAAAGCCATAGATAGAAAATCAATTTTCCCAAGAACAAATACATTTAATTTAATTCATCTTGTTAATTTCTTCTAATAAAAAAAAAAAAAATTAGAATTCGCGGATCCCGGGCGTCCAATAAATAAAATACGGGGTCGTGGAATCTCTATTTTCTCCTTTTTTTATATAATTGTTATTTTTATAGTGATTTGCTATAGTAATTTTCGTTACTGACTTCGTAATATTTGAATAGCGTTAGTGATTGGGTTTTTAAGTATATAACTTTTGGTATGTATTTTTCCTTTGTAATAAAAAATGACAAATAAAGAATTTCTTAGTATAAAATGGATATTACGTTTTATCTCAAACCCTACTCTAATTAAATGTGCTCGTGTCTTGTAAAAAAAAATTAGAGCTTGATAGAGAAACTTAAAGGAGGATGGATGAGGGCGGTACTTTTTAAGTTTTTGTCGCCTTTCTGCCCATTCGGAGGTTATAATTTTGCTAGCTCGCCTTCCTGCCCGTTTGGAGGTTACACTTTCGTTAGGTTTTTAGTTCCCGTTAGGAAGCTTTTAGTTTTGCTAGATGCCTGTTTTTAGGTTAGTTACACTTACGTTCAACTTCATATGCCCGGTCATTTGTGTGTGTGTGTGTGTGTGTGTGTGTGGTATTATAATATGCCAATTAACCAAAAACGAAAAAATATGGGGGGGCGCCAATATTATTCTTGCCCCGGGCGCAGGACAACCTAGATCCGCTACTGGTTGTAACCATAACATCAACGGTAAACAGTGACGGACTCCGGAGTGTAAGAATGGTAAACACCACATCATGTGACTGATGTATGAATGTGAATGTTGTGTACATAGTGTTTATAGTCACGTTTACATTTTTAATATTATCTTTTTAGGATCCCAGTTGGTATGAAGAAACTATAGGCAAAACATGGGTCGATTGGTTGGCCGAAGAGGATCTAGTCAAGTTACGTCCTCTGCTGTTCGTAGAACTCACTGTTATGATGGACAGTAATGGTGTCCGGTTTAACAGACGGAAACGTCATAAACGAAAAAGGAAAGAAGGTAAATTTTATATTTTGTGTAACGCGCAACATTGGTTTTTGGCAAAATGTAAGAAATTAAAGAGAAAAACAAGAGGGTCTTTTTTGATTTGATATGCCAACACAATATTTCTGATGTGTCAATGGATATGCAGTTTTTTTTTTTTTAATTCCTTACAGTTCCATAAATGTGAATGGAATCTAAACACATTGTCTATGCCTGCATAAAGATGTTAATTAGGTTGACATGTATAGTTATAGTTATTTTTGTTTGACACATCTGTGGGTATGAATCTACTTTGAATGATCAAACTTTTGTAACCATTACCTGGAGAATTTCCACAGACTGTTAACTTTATCACAATTCTAAATACACTAGGTTTCAGCCACTAGTAATCTGTGTTTGTCTTCACAGATTAAGTTTGTGTTATGCCTGAATACGGCCACAGAATTAGTCGTCAAAACATTGTGTAGTTAAAGTTCAACGATGGTAACAGTTCAAGAAAACTATAAACAATTTATTACATATTGAACTTTGTTATCTATTGTCTGCATAATTTGTTACATAATCATGTGACCAAAGAATAGCTGCTATTCAAACTCAACCTTTACTATACTTATCTTTCCTTTAGAAAGTTTCATTTTACGAAATCAGATTCATGCTAACTATATGCCACATCAAGCTTAGTACAATGTATATATTGTACTTGTAAATTTGTTAAACAATTCAACAATTAGTTTGCTTATTTACTTGTAGTCTGATGTTTATAATTTTTTTTTCAAACAGTTTGAAGAAGTGGTTGTGTAAAATTGTGCTAGTTAATAATATCAGTTTAGTATTAGTTTTTCAATAGGTAATGAATTTTGTGTATCTAGTGTAATTAAACTATAGACCCTATATAACGTATAACAAATGTATTTGTACTATGTTATTAAAAGTATTAATGTATTATCCCAAAAAATTACACTTAAGTAATAAGCATATGAAAACAGTTCACTTTTCTTTCATTATGCAAAACACAAAGCTTTCGATGTGATTTCATTTGGAAAAATGATTTTATAAATTTTGTTCTAAAAATTCTGTAAGCATGTTTACCGCACATCATGGTAACTGATGCAGTATATGTTATGCCAGTTGTAATTGATTTGTAATACTGTAGACTCGAAGTAATCTCTGTGTGTACAGTATATGGGAAAGTTTATTATAATATAAAATTATCAAAATTTTAATTTTTCCATTTTGCCTAATACCTGTAGAACATTTTATATGATTAATACATATTTCTCTAATAATCTCTTAGTCTTAAAAACGTGTCCCTTTTGTCAAGTTATAACGTCTATTGAGTTTATTGAGGATTTACAAAAAAAATTTCTAGTGCTTGAGTTTAAGTCAAAAGAAAATACTATATGGTGGTTTTGTATAAAATTTGTAATTATCAAATATGATTGATAAAATTTTATCACTTTATTGATACACAATTAAGCTTTTACTATGTGTAATTTTTATATTAGCTTGTTTGTAGTTAATGTGAAAATAGCATACACAGATTAAATGGCCTTCGTTGTACTTGCAGATTTTTGCCTGTTCGGATCATGTCTGGCTGCTCTTCTCGAAAGGGATCAACAGATTACAAATGACCCACACAATGTTCCTCTGATTTTCCAAAAGGTAATGATTGTAGACATGTTTATATATATGTGACCCGAAACGCATGGATATACAACAAGTTGTATTGTGAACTGAGACAAAAACTTTACTTATGGATACTATATCTAGATAACAATTTATAGCAATATTCAATAATTCTGTAACTTTTTTTAGTTTGAGACTTCTTTCGTTTTACTTTTATATATACCAATTGTCTTAAAAAGGAACGCTAATTGGGAACTTTGTTTTATATAATTAAATATGAATTCACAACAATTGTACAATATTAAATCTATCTATTCTTTTGTTTGTACTGTTTACTATTGCACCATATTGTATAAACATTTATATAATGGCTCCCATATATACCACCGAAGTAGCTTAGGAGTAGGTAAGGTAGGCTGCCTTATATGAGCCATACGGCATACAAGGAAGGCAGTGTGGCCAGCACTACGCTTCAGCTGCCCCTTATTATCCCCATGATGTTATCCCAGGTACTCATTTTCAACAGGCTGAGTCGACCTGGGGGCTGAAAAATGCACCTCGATTTTTTGGTGCGGACCCAGGAATTGAACACGAGACCTCTAGATTAGTAGCCTGGAGGCATACCCACTGGTCTACTGAGCCACCATAAACATTTATATATCAGTGAACGGTTTAGTTTGGTCTAGCATGGTAAATTAAAAGATTTCTTGTAGGATTTGTTTCTCAGTTTGAATGCTGATGTACTATTCAGTAGGTCAGGAATGGTTTATGTTATGCACTTTGTTTTAAACCTGATAAGCAAACTGGGTGGTCTGTTGCTTTCCATTAGCACTCATTTCTTGCATTAATAGTTCACTCAGTGTCTCAGCTGTTTGTGATAGCTGGATATGTTCTATTCTTACTCTCGTCAACTTATTTGGTGACAAAATTCTGGTGTTCTTTGACCCATTAATGTATAGATTTGGTTCATAGTTGTTGTTTGATTCATTGGCTTTGTTTTCTTCAAAACTATTGCATGCTGTCACATTTTCCTCCTCCATCAAAATAGATAACAAGGATTATCTTCATCAGCTTTCAACTATTATTCATTGTTCAACCAACTCTGTAATAATCATTATATCAGTGGTTTCCAACTGGTGGCCTGTGGGCCGCATGTGGCCCTCAGTACCTTCTTATGCGACCTTACCTTTGAAAACCAATTTAATAATTACTCTATTTACTTTAATAAGTAAGTGAATTATAAAATATTATTTTAACGGCCTTCCAGAGAAACGTATGATAAAATGTTTCACTGATGCACTAATAAACACACAGTAGATTTTATTTTATTTGTTTAATGGAATGTGTATTTGCTCTAGTCATCTTTTATTTTCATCATATTACATGCCCTTCATAGTTCCTTCTGCTCCTTGGCTACACAAAACAGACGGACTTCACCAATATTTCATCTTTGATTCGTAATCAGTCGTATCTGTTATTCAAAGTTATGTTTAAGCGTTTTCAAACTACAACTCGACACACAGTTAAGACCCATCTTTGAATGTGTGAAATTACCTCTTTTTATTGATATACAACTAAATACGCCTTCTTTCACATTTAAATTACTTATCAAAAATTTATTTCTTATGATGCGGCCTGGTGGTGGTAGGTTCCTGAGTTTAACTGTGGCAAGTAAACGCTTTTGTTTGGAAACCACTGCATTATATTGTTATAGAATGTCCGTAGAGTACCATGTAAGTCTTGAGTTTTGCATATATTTATGTCTGGTTCGACCTCTACATTTGTTAGAAGTTTATTTCGAAAACAACAGTTGAGGGTTTGATGTCTTTCGTGGCAGCTACAAAATTGTAAATCATTGATTTCAGGCAATTGCAGGTTTGCAATCCAGCGTTCATCAGTATTTATTAAGATATTATTTTTGAATAAGAGCTAATGAGGCTAAGCGAAGTCTTGTTTAATAGAGTGTAGATTAATTATAGTTTGTTGTTTTTACTTGTTGTATGGTGTGGAAATCTTATAGTTGAATCCAACATGCTTTACATGATCTATGGGCTAAGGGCATACACTTCCTTCCTTAGATTGCACACACTGCTTAAAGCAATAAACTATATCTGTCACCCACGTTTACCTCAACCAAAACATTTCCTTATTTATGTTGTGTTTGTGAGTTCTGATGAAAGTTTGTGTATTCTGAGTAGTGTCGTCCTGTGCCTTCAAACATTTTGTTGTTCAATCTTTTATTTTCTGTATATTAAATTTGACCAATAAATAATAAATGATATCTATAGCACAATTGAAAGTTAAGGGCATGGGAATGGGCGAAACTCTTATGGTCAGAGGGGAATGGTGATGTGGTGCGAGTCGCTTTGAGATACGAGAAGAGAATTGTTGTTATGAGCATCAGTGCACCCAATGTATGAATATTATTTCGAATAGTAACCAAAACCCGCATGCAAGGTTTGTTAGTAATCTGTGTTTCGCTTACCACGGGTCTCTCTCTCTCTCTCTCTCTCTCTCTCTCTCTCTCTCTCTCTCTCTCTCTCTCTCTCTCTCTCTCTCTCTCTCTCTCTCTCTCTCTCCCTCTCCCTCTCTCCCTCTCCCTTTCTCCCTCCCTCCCCCCTCTCTCTTACATATCAAATGGATATAAACCTATCTCGTTTATTTTTTTCCTGAAATTGTCTGCTGTTGAGACGTACTACCAGCTCTTATTGGAATGGAATAGAATGTGCAAACTATGCACTTGTGCACTTCCGGTCCTTAATTACATTCGACTATTTCTAAAGTTTATCATAAAGGGACGACTTCTTTGTACCGGTATTAGCTTACTTGCAAAAATCTTTTAATCGTAGAGAGTTTGCAAAAAAAACTGTTTCGAGCAGAAGGAAAAATCATGTTATTTTAATACAGTATTTTAGGTAATACAGTATTTTAGGTAAATAATATCTTTTAAGAACTTCTTTTAGCCCCATAAATGTTACAATTTGTAAAAGTAACAGATGAACGACAGAGATCATTTATGTTTTACCAGCTGGCAAAACAACCTTTTATTGTAAATAAAGCAAAAAGTTAAAGTTATAACATGCGATAATACAAATTTTAATAATTTTTTTCACTTCAATGTTCAACTTCATTTTATTATTACTGAAAACGATAATGCATGTGGTCACACACACACACACACACACACACACACACACACACACACACACACACACACACACACACACACACACACACACACACACACACACACACACACACACACACACACACACACACACACACACACACACACACACACACACACACATTTTATATCATAAGAGAACTAATATTCTACTATTATTTGTGTACTGTTTGTTTTATACTTATTTATTTTTATTGTAAAGATAAGCAAGACGTTAATAAAAAACCTTCAGACTCGCTCAAGTATGTGCTAAAACTAACATGAATAGTTCCGTTTAAACAATTGAAATAAACTGTAAAACGACATAATTGATAATAAACTGAGATAATAATATATAGACTAAGGTAGTACGTAACACAGTAATTTACAAAGTAACTAAAACGTGACACATATGTTGGCAACACCTTAGCTTGTATAGCAGCCGATTCTCCGTTACCCTTCCACCATTCACAATTTCAAAGAGGACTCGCCCATGAAGAAGCTGGTTTCTGTGCATGTGCATATAACTTTCAGTTTTGCTGTACATCTAAGTATTCTCATTTATTGCTAACCAAACATGAATTTTGTATGTTCCTTTTTAACTTTAAATTATCAACCTTCCCCTGAATAATATTCAGATATATTTTAAAATCTATCTGAATTTATTTATATACACTGTTTATTTTTTGTTGAGGTTACTTATTGTAAAACCAGTAAATTCATCAAAATTGTTTCACAAAGCACTCACGTTGTAATTCTATACAGAGCATCTGTTGCATTTATACAGCTTTGTATATTTGATATTATACTGCTGGGCCTTGTTTGAGTTATTTAAAATTACATGTGGTATCCTCTGAAGTACTGTATCTTTTGAAATATAATTTTACATTACTGGTACGTATAACTGAGAACATTGCTAGTGTTCACAAGAAACTGTGTATACAATTTTACTTTATATGAATCTTGTCAAGTGCCTTAGAAGGTAAGTTTATCTTCTAAGTCTGATGCTTACTATAAGATGTTATAATAGCTACAGGTCTAAGTTCTGTTACCAGGCAACAACAAAGTGTTTTTCAGTCAACTTAAGCTATGGGAATGAGTACCTGGGTAACACTGAGGGGAATGACAAGTGGCTGGAGAATGGTACTGGTTATCCTGCCTCTCTGCATTTCTGAGGCTAAAAAACAAGACTATGACAGTTTATGAACATCGCAAATATTTATCTATCAAATGTGTAAAACGTAGGAGTTCAAAAGTTCTAAACTTGACGGTATAAGAAATGAGGCCATACGAGAAGATTAAGAGAAGTAAGAGGCCATAGTTTTAACTTGAATGAAAATTTAAAAAATTACAAACAACAGTGGAAAGAACACTTAGAAAGAATTTTCAGATTCCAGACTGGCCAAACAAGTCTGGAAATACAAACCTATAGAACACAGGTGTGTGGGTAGACCTGTGTCGTGAAGATGATGATGATATGCAAATCATGAATTGTCTTTGCATTACAATTAAAATAAACCATAGATTTGTACTAATTAGTGTTACAAAATGTAATGCATCTCAGTAATATTTTGTTATAGGTTATAAAAGTATGGTAGCATTTGTGTAGGTAATCTTTGATAGTGTTTGAATGTAAGATGTATAATAAATGCTCTCATAGTAATTTTAAAAATGTCGATAAAATTTTATTTTAATGCTACTTGAGCTAATTTTAATGCTGATATGAACTCATACTGTTAATTTTAATGTAACACAGGTGCTGGGTGAATTAGAACGTAGAGGTTTATGTGAAGAAGGAATTCTTCGAGTGGCAGCTCATAAGCAGAAAGTCGAAACTTTGTGTGAAGCATTAGAGAAAGAATTCTACACAAGACCAGAGAAAGTGGATGCGTTATTACAGAAAGCCCCCATTCATGACCTTGCGACGTTACTAAAGAGACTTTTACGTGATTTACCAGAGTCTATTCTTACTACTGAACTTCTTGACCTATTTTACCAAGCGCATGGTGTGTAGTAACATCTGTTGATCTGTATTGTAAACACTACTATTGAAAATTGTGAAGTTAACTTAATTTTTTGTGTTACAGCATGTTGTATGTACACGCAGTTTAGATGCAACTTTGTACGTAAAGAGTGATGGTTATAGAACTATTGTTAACCCTGTAAGGCACATGACATAATACTGTGATGTGATATTTCTCATCATTTCAAGTATGTCTTGTATACTTGTGACAGGGGATGCAATAGAAATAATCAGTGATTTATCTAATTCGCACTTCTTTCAATGATAGCAAGTTTGTGTAGTACTTTTTATTTTCTTCAGATATGACTACAACTTTGTTCCAGTTGGCATTAGTGATGGATACAAGGCTTGTTATGTATTTTCTATTTACTCATATATTTTATTAAATATATTGTGTTTGTTTACTATAAAATTTTAATAATGAAATTCCTAGTTAGAAAATTGGAACTGAGCATGAGGACCTTGCAGATCCCAGACCAGATTTTATTTGTAGGATTCATATGTTTCTGCCTGTTGTCACATTGAATACATTTATATGTTAACATTTGGATATTAGGGTTTTGTTTTTCCATAATGCCAATTCCAAACTTTTTAGTTTGTAACTTAATTTATATAACTTCATCAGCTAGGACAGTTGCCAATCTCTTATTTAGATTGTATTAGTTTGTAGTATTAGATGTACATACCAATGTAATGTAAAATAGTAGTAGGGAAACTACAAAACATGTAGGAGTAAATCTGTGAAAAAACTAACACATTGACAGTACACTGAATCTGGTGCCAGTTGTGTACCTCCCCAGGCTTCAAATCGTATCCTACAAGGATATGTTCTGACTTACAAAGTTAACAAAAGCTATAGGAATGATGTAATTTTGTATATACTTGTAAATGGTTCTTTACAGTAACTCTTTAAGTTTTCTAGTTTCCTGCAGAAATAATATTGACTTTTTCTAGATTATATTACTGTAGGTTAAATTATAAGTTGTAACAACTGCTGCTACTTAAATAATATAACCTATTTGCAGAAGAAATCTTATATAATTATGAATACTAGGCCTATAATATTTGTAGATGTTTACATTGTCAGTTATGTGCTCTAAGCACTAAAACATTGGCAAGATTAATAAGATTTTTGATTCCATCTTAACTAAAACTGTTTCAAAACAAACTAACATAATTGGAAAGCAGACATGCATATACAAAAACAACATACACCAGTATAAAGATGAAACCATTATGTACACCATTATTAATTACAATTAATATGGCATAAGGTGGAGATGTACACATTCGACACAGTTCTTCACAATATACATGAGAATATCACAACATTTTGATTACAAATGTAGATTTAGTGATCTATATTACTAACCAGTTGGCTACAAACCTTTTAGAACAAACAATTATAAAAGCTAATGATTCTTTACTTTCACACAAGTCAGTGTATATTACTTTTCAAAATATGAGAATTCACATCAGTGTTTATAAACTGTCATAAGTAAAAATATTATCACAACATAAATATGAGTATAAAATCTTAAATGCATTTATTTTGAAATGTCAGAAGGTAAGATGAGTACTATAATGCAGCTTTCATTCTGAAAATGTTATATTAAATGTAACATTTTATTATTGCCCTAGGGGTGTGCCGATCCAGTGTACTCTTTTATAAAAGTTGAATAAAATGAGCTGCTATAATCTGAAATATTTTCTTATGGCAGCCAGTGGTGAAGTTACATGGAGGCAATTGAGGCAATGCCTACCCTAAAAAATTCTGTAGAATAAAAATTATAAATATGTATGAACTACATATCATAAAGATTATACATTGTTACCGCGACTGTTGAATTTATTAGGCCGAAACGTGCTTTACTGAGCGACCGCTAGATGGTGACAGGTGAGACTCAGCATAGCTCGTTTAAAGCGAATGAGGCAACCTGAACTTGCCTCAGCGTTTTTTGTATACATCGTATGTAAGCAATGTGCTGGAGAGATAGGGAAGTGAAGGGAGGGGGGATTGTCCCGTGCTGTACACATAGAGCGTTGAGGCATGCCTCACTTCTGTGGTCCAAACATTCAAGTTAAAGCGCACTGTGTTGTTTATAAGTGTGTTTATTTTATGCGGTTATTAAAAGTGTCCCTGTTATTCCGCTGAACTAACAGATGATCAAGATTGTTATTTGAATTATTTGTAACATTAAACATATATATAGGAACTAATCAAGTTTAAAAATTTGAAGTTCAATCAGTTGTATTATTGTGTATGACTAATACAAGGATTGTTCAATAGGAACACGTATAGAGCTGTAAAGCATTTTTTATTCAATGATTTTAAAAGAAGTCTCCATTAACATTAAGACATGAGTTCCACTGTTGCACCAACCTGTAGATTCCCTGCTAGTAAAATTCTTACGGCTGTTTGTGGAACCATTCGCTTACAGCAAACTCTACCTCAGCGTCCGATTTGAACCACCATCCTTTTAGTGATTGCTTAAAAAAAATTTAAGATAAGATTTTTGCCTACCCATTCATTAACTACTAGCTTCACCACTGACGGCAGCCAACTTTTCAGTCAAGTAGAGTCTACAAAAATGGCTTTATAGTTTGTATTCAGTAAAATATTTAAGACTATTTAGTGGGCATTATTTATGTTTTCAACTGATAAACTACTCTGTACTCCAGAATGTAGTTTTGTTGATGTGTTCTATCCCTTCATATTTAAAAAGAGTGAAAAAGTCTAAAGTATAATTGTTACTGTGTGGCAGTCTATTATTTGATATTATGTAGAATATTGATAAACTATTTATTTTGTACTCTGTTTTGATGCATTTCAGGCTTACAAGACTGTGTGCGAGTTTTAAATCTTCTAGTTCTGTTGCTGCCATGTCCAAACAGAGCCACTCTTCATGCCCTACTTACTTTCTTAAGGCATGTCATCGCAAATCAGGCTCACAATAAGATGTCATTGCATAATGTTGCTATGATAATTGCTCCATCACTGTTCCCTCCCAGGTAACAAGCACTTAATTTTATTTATTATTTTTATTTAGCAAATTTGACAGAATGCAATTTTAAAATGGCTATTTATCAGCTTTACATACTTGAATGAAGCAGTCTTCAGAATATTTCACACAAATACCTCAGTAGCAATATTAAACTACAAGGTGTGATTGGAAAGTTTTAAGACAGGTGCCGCCACTGCTCTATAGGAGGGGCTAGGTTTGCCCGCGGGTGTGGAAGGGGAAGCTTGTTTTGTTGTTGAAACATTTTGAAACGATCACCGCGACATCTTTGTTCAGTAGAGAGTGGCATCCTGGTGAGTGAGGACGTGTGATCGGGTCTTGGTGGATTTTTGATTTTGCAAAATGGATGAAAAAACGGAACGAGTTTGTGTCAAATTTTGTTTTAAAACCGGGAAATCAGCTTTGGAGACTTATGAACTCTTACAAACAGCTTTCGGGGATAAATGTCTGAGCCGGTCAAATGTTTTTATCTGGTTCAACAGATTCAAAGATGGCCACGAATTAGTCGAAGATGACCCCTGGTCCGGCCGGCCTTCCACTTCAAAAACCAACGAAAACGTTGTGAATGTTCGCAATTTAGTGCGCTTTGACCGTAGACTTACAATTAGGGAGATGGCTAATGAACTGAATTTAAATTTCTACGTGGTTCAGTCAATTTTAAGTGAAGATTTGAACATGTGTCGAGTGTCTGCGAAATTCATTCCGAAATTGTTGTCAGACCAGCAGAAACAATACCGACTTGAAGTGTCCCAAGAATTGTTTAATCGAGCCAAAACTGACCCAGATTTGTTAAATAGGGTAATTACAGGCGACGAAACATGGGTTTATGGGTATGACCCAGAAACAAAGACACAATCATCGCAGTGGAAGCGTCCAAGTTCACCACGACCGAAAAAGCGCGACAAAGTCGGTGAAGACAAAAAAGCATGTGAAGACAAAGTTGGTGATTTTTTTTTCGATTCTACGGGTGTCGTGCATCACGAATTTGCCCCTAGGGGGCAGACAATCAACCAGGAATACTATAAAAGTTCCTTCAGCGTTTGCACTAAAATTTGTGGAAGAAAAGGCCTGCACTCTGGTGAGACAAGAATTGGGTCCTCCACCACGACAACACACCGGCTCATCGTGCGTTCTCGATAACAGAATTTTTTGCCATATTCAAAATTCCTGTGCTTCCGCAACCCCCCTATTCCACTGATATAGCCCCTGCCGACTTCTACCTGTTTCCTATATTGAAAATTTCGCTGAAAGGGGACCGATTTGACTCAATTGAAGACATCCAGGCAAATACGGAGAGGGTTCTTAAAACCCTTAAGAAAGAAAATTTCCAGGAATGCTTGCAAAAGTGGAAACACCGTTGGAGTCGGTGTGTTCAGTCAGAAGGGGACTACTTTGAAGGAGATCCATCACAATAGCCTGTAAGTACTGCCATTTTGAAATTGCAAGCCCAGTCTTAAAACTTTCCAATCACACTACATTTTATTTTTATTTTTTAACTATCTCCCTTCTGTTTGTATAATGCTTATGTGGCACATCTTCTTGAGAATAAAATTTTTTATACTCAAGGTTTATTACAGTATAAATAACATGTTATCAATCACATGAATTGCCATTTTGTATCTTTTAAGAGACAATAAAAAAATAATACATTTTACTGTTTGGTACTTGGTATAATATTTTTTCACAAGTTTCATAGATATTAATAACTGTTATACGCATAATAATATATAAAAACTGAGTTTTATTTTTATTTTGATAAAAAAATCTATTTGGTTTTCTGATGTTTTTAAATGACTGGTTCAGCTTTTAACAATCAAACTAACATATTTTATAGAAATGTCATACAGTAAAACCTCTCTAGTCCGACCCCCGGCTGGTCCGACCGTGGCTCAGGCACCGACTTGTTGATGACTTACCAGCTTGTTTACATACTTGTCAGTTGTGTTGCTGCCTCAGTGAGCCGGGCATCTAGTGTCTAGTGCACAGTGTTGCCAGGTCTTCTGAAATTTCGGAAGACTTCCGATTTTTTTAAATGTTCCAGAAAATACGAAATTTGGTGTAAATCTTCCGAAATTTTCCTACTCTCGTTTCAGTGCTATGTCGTATTTCTAGAGTTTTGTTTTTGCGTACGATATGATGTCAAATCTGGTGTTTCATTGCAACCGCAATTATAATTGCTTTCAATAAAAGTTTATAAGAGGTCTTGTCAAAAATTATAGTTCCTTCCTCCTGTCACAAACAATAATTATGACCACCCATACACAATGATGTAATAAGCATTTTGCAATATCCACTTATTGTACCATACCTACTGCTATTCAAATAAGAGTGACTAATCATTATAGTTTAGTCTCAAGCTGACAGAATCGCACTACATGACTGCACCTGAATAAACAGATACTGTAATGTCTAGCCTACACCAGGTCATAATAATGTCAAGTCACCGTGATAAACATGAAAATAAAAGTAGGGTACTACACTTGGTGGCTAAACTGTGTTGGGTATGAAGAGTGTTGAACTGTTGTTATGTCTACATCTCTGCGGTCCTGAAGTTCGAGCTCTGCCAAATCGAAAACATCAAGCCAACATTGTTCAAAACATCAAATTCGTGGAACTCCATATCTAGAATTGCGGGCGCTCTCGCAATAGATAGAGCCAATTCATTTACACTTTTTTTCAGTGTAAGCAAGCTTACTAGTGCGTGCTAATTACTCGTCCTGTGTGAATTGGTGTACGTAGTAATTGGTGACGGTTTTAGTGTTTACAAATATTTTTTACTTTTAATACTGTGTGTACATACTGTACATATTATCATTTATTGTACATAGCCAATCATATAGCCTGGTAGCCTACTGTATAAGTTTTATTTTATTTTAGACTGTCTCATTTAATGAAATAATAAACATTTTGTATTCTTCTGATAATCCGACCTTTTTTGCGTTCCGACCATACCCCCAGTCCCACAGGTGACGGATTAGCGAGGTTCTCCTGTACTAACTTAATCCATGCATCTCTGTTTTCAATGTATACTTTCTTAAGAATAGTCATTACTTTAAGAACAATCCATTAAAGAGTAATATAATTTTGAAACTTTAGTTTGGTATGACCATGAATCAATAAATGACAAGAGATTTTGTGAGGTTCGATCATTAAATAGACAGAAATGTTTTACAAATTCTGTCTATTTAATGATCGAACCAAACATCACAAAACCTCTCAACATTTAAACAATTTGAAAAATAGTATTTTGTTTTACATCCCAAAATAAAAAAGCTTATTACTTGATTTGTGAATATAAATTTAAATTACATTTCACTACTTGTTGTTTAGTAAAGTGATCTCACTTGTAAGGTCGTATATATATCATATATACAGATCTTACTTGTGCCCATACAGTGGGTGGGTAAAAAATATTTTTTTGTAATTAATAAGTTAAATGTTTGTCAAGGTATTTGAGTGGAGAGAAAGGAACTGGAAACTTGAAGGCACAAATTGGATTTGCTGCAGTCTGCTGTCGTCTCACTGAGATACTGTTACAATGTGGCGACAATTTGTTCCTTGTGCCACCTGTATTGCTGTCACAGTTGCGCCACTTAAACGAAGAGCAGCGTTATAAGCTCAAGGAAAATAAGCCTGTACGTTTAATTGCTACATACTTTTATGGTTTTTAATGATAGACTTATCGAATATGTATAATTCAACAGTTTGGTTTTTTGAAGATGTAAATAGCATGTACAGTACGTGGCATTTATTTTACTCACTGAAATTTGGTATAATGAAACTAAATCTTTAATTTACTAATGGTTATGTAAGTCTCTAATAACTGACATTGTTATATTGTTAACAATATACGTGATAGAAATATATTGGCACATGTACGTGATAGAAATCTCTTTCTAAATAAACCACCCGTGTCTTGTTTTAAATGTATATATGTTCTTGAGAGTAATCAATGTAGAAGATACACTGTATAGACACGATATTTATTCAAGATTTATGTGATCAATCACTTCATAAATAGCCAAGGTTACGTTTTGAGAACTTAAAAAATCCAATGTAGTGAATTTTTGCATGTGAGTAGGTTTTTTTATTGTGAAGATGAGTAGAAAAATGTTGTCTTGGACACACTTATGTTTTTAAAGTATTATGTAGTTGAAATTAATTTTTTTTTTATAACTCAATTAAAATTGTTACAACTTTCACCACGTTAAACGGGAAAAATTTTTATAAAATGGGCCTTATCACTTTTCATGTAAATGCGATTAAATTGCTGTTGCGTTATCTCAGTATTAGAAATGGATGAAAACAGAAAACCTAAACTTGTAGCGGGTCAAATTTTGGGTGTTTTTATTTTCAACAGTAGGGGATAATTATATTTTTATTTCTTTCATTTTGGTGCGGGCTTGTAAAAAGAAGTTGTGAAAATTATTGGGTAACAACATTTATTCCGTTATAATAGAACGCATTGCAACGATATTTTCCATGCAACAGCACGATGTTGAGCAACAGTGAGACAAAAGCGATACGCAGGTGTTATTGTGTAAACCGGCAAGCGAAGCATTTACCTCCACCAAAATTCTAAGAACTCTGTACTTGTGTAAACAGCACACAGACGCAACTGTATCACTACACATCTGAGTGACGCAGCCAGCCACAAAACCGGATGTCCTAGGACGAATAAAATTCCACAATGTGCTGTTTGAGCGGCAGGAAGTCATGGCTAAATCCGGTCTTTCCAATGACATCAGCGGAACCAAGTCCAATATCGGCCTCTGGACACACACATATACCAGCTATAATCTATGCATAAACTGGATATGCCGCAGCAAGTCAACTGTATACGGCGACTAAAACCCAGTGGCATTGAATTGCCGCTTCCGCCAGTTTAACCAAGCACATGCAGCAGTTCGTCACTGATCGTGTCGACGCAGACGCAGAGCCGAGTGGGCTCTACAAAATTTCATAAGTTTTAATATCAAGAGTAAATCCAATTTCAACTAAAATGTGTCAGTGGTAGTAGTGAACATGCGAGAACCCTCAAATCAGTTTTATGTGACGCCGACACAGTTATTTACGGAATAAAACGAGCTCGAATGGTTACCGCGTGCCGGCGGGGGTTATTATTTTAAATGTTAAGGGCATTGTAATTTTTTTTGTGTGTCTGTGAGAGTGGGTAAAAATTGCAGGCTGGGCTCTGTCTGCGTCTATATTGATATGTAACAAGTAAGGTAAGATCATAGGTTAAGTTAACTCGTAGCAGATGACAAAGAGAAAAAATGTAATTTAATCTGTAAAACTATGAACAACCAATTTTGGACAAAATTTTAAATGATGCTAAAGAATTAAATCATCAATTCTCTTCATGCAAATAATGTGTAGAATCCGTTATTTATATGACCCTAACACGTGTTTGTATCCAGCGTACATGTGATCGAATCCCTGGAACCGAGTCTTTGCAGGTAGGTGGGAGATTTATTATTATAATTTGATAATTAAATATTTTAACCCGATTAGAGCATCACAGATGGCGCCACGAAACAGGCACGAATTATAATTATATTTAATTAAAATTCCACATCTACAAAGATACAAACATGTTTTAGGTTAGCATAGCATAACGCTACATTATAAAATTTAATTAATTACATTATTTACGTAATTAATCTATTTAATCAATCTATTTAATTTAATTTAACCAATTATAAAAAATGGAAGATAATAACGAGGTTGCAGTTGAAATGAATGAGTCGGCTAGTGTGGAAGAATCAGGGGTTCATTCAACCCCAGTAGATCGAGTAAAAGAATTCAGCTTAACTGAATCAGCAATAGACAACTCGAGTAATATATCGACTCCAATCTCAACAAAATGTAAACAAGTAGAAAATGATATGATGAGTGTTATATTAAAGCAGTTAGAGAAAATGAACAGTAATTTCAACAATAAATTCGAGGTACAGAATAATAATTTCAATGATAGATTTGATATTCAAAACAGTAAATTCGATATTCAAAAGAATAGTTTGGATGAATTAAAAAACCAAATCTATAATAAATTAGATGAACAGAAAGACGAGTTGAAAAATGAGATTCAAGCATTAACCAAACGCTTAGAAAGTACTAATGAAACAGTAAGAACCAGTTTAAATAAATTAGAACAGAGTGTTGAGACGTTAGGTGACAATGTTATAAGTATGACAAATATTAATAATGACGAAGTAGTGGAAGAGGTAGTGATAAATAGTGATGATAATGATATTAATTACAATTCTGAGAGTATAGTGGGGGTAAAGAATAACGGAGAGACAAATGATGAAAACATAATCAAAAATAGTACCAATGAAATTGCAGAATGTAGTGATAATGAAATGTTAATGAGTGTTTATGAAGTAGAGAGAGAGTGGAAAAATAATATAGTAGTTGAAGGTGGACAGAGGGCAAATTTTCCCCTTATTGTTTATAATGATGATGATGATTTAATGTTGTTTTTGCAGGGCAAGAGACCCTTATTGGTAAATGAATTAATGTTGTATAGTGGTGTACCCTCTGTCCGTAATAATTGTGAGAGTGTGATGTGGTGCTATGAAGAAAGAGAGTTGTGTATTGAGAGCGAGATCGAATTATATATATTAAAAAGAAATTGTGATGAATTGAGAGAAAGAGTAGTAGGGGTGGATTATTTTGAGAATATTTTTGTAAATGATAATGACTTACTTGATGAGAAAACAAATTACCTGACATTAAACAATATTACTGATGGAGACTTAACCGATGCACTTAATGTTGACCTGTTTTATGATTATTTTGGTAAGATGAATGAATTTGGTTTTTATGGTGACGACACACAAGATTGTAATTTGTGCGTTAAGGAAACTGAACAATGCTATATAAAACAAAGACTGATCTATGACGATGGAGGTTGAGCCTGAAATTCATAAATGAACAGTTTTAAATATGTTAATATATGGTAATGACCTAGCTGATTTTAGATATTGAAGTGTGATATAACTGAATAATTATTGATGAAGGATTGTAAATACGTGTTTAGGAAATTCATTTGCGTGTTGTAAAACGTTAGATAAATAATGTATGTATGTAGCAAAACTTGTTGTGATATTAATAATAATATTAATATTTTGCAGTTTAAATAAATAACAAAAATAATTTGGAGGAAGATAATGAATGAGTTGTAACTATTATACTTAATGAAAGTAATTAAAAATGTTGTTTTCAATAATTGAATTAATTAAAATAATATATTAAATATTGTAATTAAGTACAACTAAATAACTATAATAAACCTATAGTTAAATAATTATAAATAATTATTCAAATTGAAATTGTAATTTCACATATTGATGCATTAACTTCATAAAATAAAAATGTAAGAGACAAATATGTTATCTAAAAGATTTATAAAATTTGAAAAGTGTAGCAAGCAGATATGTAAGTATATGAAGTAACCCCAAAGTGTTTAGTCTATGATAGCTGAAACTGAGAATGTTTATAACTGTTGTTTATGAAAACGAGTCTAGCACACAACTGTGTTCATGTAAACAGTAAGCAGGTGTGTTGGAGTGGTATGTTGTGACTAATGCCTACAGACATACTTGGTGACCATAACAAAACTCTATTGTGACATAAAAGAATTAAAGAAAAATTTTGATAAAATAATAATGAGGTAATTATTGTAACTTACAGTTTGAGACATTAAAAAACCATTAAACCATTAAATTAATAAAATTAATAGAAATGATGCTTTTTAACAATGAACTTAAAGTGTTTGAATTGTAATTTTTGAAAAAAAAAAAAAAAAAAACTTGTCAATACCAGAAGTGGGGATGATTTTGGGGGGTAGATTGGTGCTCAATGAAGTGACAGAACAATGGAGTGTGGAACTGCAAATGTAGAAAGTTTAATTTTCAATTGTTAATAAATTAATTAGCTATTAAGTGGCTATTGTGGGGGTTGCCTGTGCTCTCGCAAGTAGCGAAATGGGTTGGGGGTAACAGTGAGTGTTACCTCCATCGGAGGCCAAAAGGGCGATAAATGTGCGGCACACCTTATCAGTGTAAATTAAAGTGTACACACTGCCAACTACCGTGTCGCACATAGTAGTGATGTGTAACAGGCAATTAAATTAAAGTTAGATTTCCTCGACTTTTCCGGCGGTTACTGCCTTACCAGCACTAACCATGGTTTTGGCTAGCGGCCAGCTATGGTCATACCAAGTCCCTTGACCATAGCTGACTTGAAATTGGTATAAGTTTGAAATTCAATGGGGGGACAATTAGAGGAAATCTCCGGAACTAGGGAACAGCGGCTGCCACTCTGTTCGAGGAGGAACAGCAAGACCGGTGGCAGATCCGTTTTTAAGGGCGTATGATTTTATAACAAGAACATGATGATGTTCACCAATTTAAACTTAACAGCGGAAGCAGAGACACGGAGAGGTAAAAAACCTGCTCCAAAATATACAGTCTCTGTGGAAGCGAAAGGGCGAGACAGTCCTCCATAATCTGAAATAGTGTGTGTGGCTGGGAGGTGACGTAAAGGAGTCACGAATTTAAAATTTTATGACGTAAAAGTTTTGCTTATTCAAAGTTTAATTCAATCAAAAAAAAAAAAAAAAAATGCTTGTGCTCTGTCCACATAATTATATGCTCAGACTCGTAAATTAAGGTGTTCATGCTATAATTTTAAGTGTATTATTTTATTGTTGTCTATTAGATAAGCATTGATAAGTATATGTAATTTTATTATGTGTGTATTTGTTTAAGCCAATAAGTAAATCGTCTGGCAGGTTAACATAAGCATCAGAATCAGAGAAATGGGAAACAATGAGGTGAGAAGGGAGGATAAATGAAAATAAATATGTATATTCCATGTAATTTGTTCAATTTTGAGATGTGTTTTTATTATGTCAGGAGATCAGCTGATCAGCAATGATGTCACTGGTATATTGGTTTATAAATGTTACAAGTAATTAATGTTTAATGTACTACAGATATTTTGAAGTAAAGGCAAAAAGAATATGAGAAATAAAACAACAATAATTTATGCAAATTAATAAGAGCTAATTTATGGGTGATAAATGTTTTATGGGACATGTAGACCTGTCCGAATTGAATTAAAAGTTGAATAGAGATGAATATAATGTAATGTTGTTTTTGAGTCGATGTGATATAACAGAATTTTGTGAAATATAGATGCTGACACAGTAGTAATGGAGAAATTGTATAGTTTTGAATGATATATTTATGTTTATAATTAATGAGGTTATTTTGTGTATTTGTAGTGAGGTTATGAGATTGAGATTTTGGGGATGGCAATTTTGTATTAGAGGGTAGTGTAATGTAGGAGTCCGCAACAAGGGTTGGGACGGGATAGGAATAGATTTTAGTGGGGAAGGGGCCGCCTTAGGTAAAATCCGGGCCGCCAGATAAGGGAATTGAGTTTTGGGTAGGGGAAACACTTATCCTATGTACAAAGGGTTAGAGAGTATTTTTTTTATATATAGAGAGAAGGTGGCGTTTTGTGTTAAATGATAAGTTGGGGTTTAGAGTGTCCTGATTAGTAGATATTTTGATAGAGTTGGGTGTCATGGGAGTTGGAGTTGATGAATATTAGAGTCAGAGGGAGAAAGTTTATATATGTATAGAGATCTAATACAGAAAAACGAGAATAAATAATTTACATCACCCCCAGTAAGGTAGAATTAACTGTTAACTAAAGAGAGATTCATGATAAAGAATATACAATTGTTTATTTTTTTTAACCAGTGACAGAATTTTGATAAAATTTGAAAATAATGTAAAATTAAGAATTGATTGTTTTAAATAATTTAAATGTCAATCTGTTTATTATCTATATTAATATTTTGTTTGTTTTAAATATTTTGTGTTATTACGTTTTGTATTTCAAGTTAGGATATTACAGATGTTCAGTGTTTTCAGAAATCATATATAACATATGTAGGTCAAGGGTTTTGGACTTGACCTAGTTACGATCAGCTGATGAGGTCATACACCTGCTAAGCTTGTATAGTAGGAATCCAATTTTAATTTGTTTGTTTGATTAATTCAAACCAATATTTGAATGATTTTAATAAATGTTGTTTAATAAACAAATTTAATGAAGTTTTTTAATGAATAAATTTTTTTTTGAATTTTAAAATTTTGAAAATTTAAAATTTTTTTTGGAAAAAAAAATTTTTTTTCGCCTGCCAGCGAGTGAATATTTGAGTAATGATTCTTTTATTATGTGTGTATTAACCATTTTTCTTTTATTGTATTGCATTATGTTGGTAGACTATAAGTGATTCTCCTGTTAGAATAAGGATGAGTTTATGTTATTAGAAATGTCTAGATTAAGTCATTCGAAACAAAAATTAGAAAAAAGAGGAAGAGAATTTTTGATAAAAGATTATTTTTTTTTGAATTTTGAATTGTTTAAATTTATAATAAATTTTAAAAGGAAGTTTTCATTTTAATGTGTTAGGGTAATATGTAATGTTAGTGTGTGTGAGCCCAGTATCTGCTAAAGGCAGCCCAGCTTGCAAAAAGGGGATCCATATCGGCGGAGGAGCTGGGATAATTTTAGCCAGGGATTGAGGATTTTTGGGGGTAGCGTGTTAGAAGGCGAGGCGCGCTGTGGTGCGAGTCTGATCGATTTCTCGGTGTTGGGATCTCTTATAGAGAAGTCCAGTGATCTCGTTCAGATGAGTCCATGGTCGCTGAGCCAGGGGGGGTCGTGTACCCATGAGATTAAGAACAAGGGGGTTGTTGGCACCAGTTCCTCACCGGTCCTCTTCGGGGTTTGTCGATGAGATTTCTTCTGTCATGGACAGCAGAATTCTCATCGAGGGGGTATTGTAGCGGGTCAAATTTTGGGTGTTTTTATTTTCAACAGTAGGGGATAATTATATTTTTATTTCTTTCATTTTGGTGCGGGCTTGTAAAAAGAAGTTGTGAAAATTATTGGGTAACAACATTTATTCCGTTATAATAGAACGCATTGCAACGATATTTTCCATGCAACAGCACGATGTTGAGCAACAGTGAGACAAAAGCGATACGCAGGTGTTATTGTGTAAACCGGCAAGCGAAGCATTTACCTCCACCAAAATTCTAAGAACTCTGTACTTGTGTAAACAGCACACAGACGCAACTGTATCACTACACATCTGAGTGACGCAGCCAGCCACAAAACCGGATGTCCTAGGACGAATAAAATTCCACAATGTGCTGTTTGAGCGGCAGGAAGTCATGGCTAAATCCGGTCTTTCCAATGACATCAGCGGAACCAAGTCCAATATCGGCCTCTGGACACACACATATACCAGCTATAATCTATGCATAAACTGGATATGCCGCAGCAAGTCAACTGTATACGGCGACTAAAACCCAGTGGCATTGAATTGCCGCTTCCGCCAGTTTAACCAAGCACATGCAGCAGTTCGTCACTGATCGTGTCGACGCAGACGCAGAGCCGAGTGGGCTTTACAAAATTTCATAAGTTTTAATATCAAGAGTAAATCCAATTTCAACTAAAATGTGTCAGTGGTAGTAGTGAACATGCGAGAACCCTCAAATCAGTTTTATGTGACGCCGACACAGTTATTTACGGAATAAAACGAGCTCGAATGGTTACCGCGTGCCGGCGGGGGTTATTATTTTAAATGTTAAGGGCATTGTAATTTTTTTTGTGTGTCTGTGAGAGTGGGTAAAAATTGCAGGCTGGGCTCTGTCTGCTCTATATTGATATGTAACAAGTAAGGTAAGATCATAGGTTAAGTTAACTCGTAGCAGATGACAAAGAGAAAAAATGTAATTTAATCTGTAAAACTATGAACAACCAATTTTGGACAAAATTTTAAATGATGCTAAAGAATTAAATCATCAATTCTCTTCATGCAAATAATGTGTAGAATCCGTTATTTATATGACCCTAACACGTGTTTGTATCCAGCGTACATGTGATCGAATCCCTGGAACCGAGTCTTTGCAGGTAGGTGGGAGATTTATTATTATAATTTGATAATTAAATATTTTAACCCGATTAGAGCATCACAAACTTTACATTACTGGTACATCCTGTAAAGTAGTTGCAGTATCTATTAGATGAAACTTTCCACATGGTAAGGTAAAATATATCACTTCGAAGATAAGTTTTCTACATTCAGTTTTTATAAAATTAAATTTTATATTTCTGTATTTACTACATTAAAAAAGTGTTACATATTTTATTTTGGAGTGTAAGGAGTATTTTTTACATTTTTATGTACGGGTGTCAAAACATGCCTGTAGCATTTTTATTTTCAATCTGTATACAATAAAAATATGATAAGTAAAACTGTTTAAGTACTCCAGATTTTGAAATTGTACTTTTTAAATTTTTTGTTTGTTATGAATTTCTCATTATTTTGTGTAGTTACAATTTACTATAGGTGTAGAAAACAATTTAAAATAAAGGTAAAAGTGTGCTTTTCATAGTGCAATAAATAGCAATGGTAAATAACGAAAGTAGAGGTATAAGGTAAACATTTTTCTTTTGTTTCTTTATGATTTGAATCAAAGTAGCACACGTTACATAAACTGTTAAAGATTAATTTTCTGTTAAAGATTGTCATAGGCTATGTTGACATGTTTTGTTGAGCACTAGTGTGTTTTGTTTGCTTCATTCATATGTGTTTTATTAAGACAACACCAGTTGGACAAAACAATTTGGCCATTTTTTCCTTCTTTGTTAACAGATAAAACGATTTTTGGGAAAAAGAGGAAGACATATAATGCGAAAGATTGACAACGAAGTTGACTTCCAAGATGGAGTAATACGAGTGACAGCTCCAATGTTTTTGTTGGCTGAAGTGCCTATAACTCTCACTCCAACAACAACGGCTGGGGATGTTATACTCAGGTAAATTTGTTAACTCACTGCAATTTGATTGTTACAATGTAATAATTTCTCTCACTCTCACCCCCACACATACACACAAACAGATCCATTATATAAACTCATCATAAGAAGTCTTGAGAAACTGTCTTTGTAAAGTTTATTTATTAGATTAACATGCGTTTGTATATGACCCTATAATAATTATTTATTTGTAGTAAAAAATACACCCGAATCCATTTACATCATTTTATGAAATAAAAAGATTCAAAGACCACCAAGAATGTTATGTCGAACATCTGAACTAAGACACTGTCTCTTATAATCAGTGCCATAGAAAATTCTGATATGGAGTCTTTTTGCCAATACAGTATTTGAAGCTGTCTTACACAATTAGAGACTCAAACTTCTGTAAAAAATTATTTACAAACATACATTTCTCTTATATAACAGGTTAGTAGAGTTAGCTTCAGAAGAAACTGTGCATACTCCAACAAATGTGAAAATAGGCCGCAAAGACATTAAATCTAGAGCTCTATCAGAATTAGCACCCAATGGAAACTTGAGTTGTCTTTTGTCAACTGCTGACCCAGAAACAGCACTGCAGACTCACTTTTTGCATGAAGTTGGTGGAAATATAGGTAAGAAACATACATACAAGTCCATTTCAGATTGTATTCATACACATGTTAAGATGTTACAATTCACTCATCACAGAAGTTTACAAACACATAGGATCTGAATGACATTGTCAGTTACTATTAACTTGTATATGAAAAAACAAATTATTCATAAAAATTTTATTTTAATACGTAGATAGAACAAGATTTCTTGGTAATCATAATTTTATATTTTCAATTAAAGTCCTAAACAGTTTTGATTGTTTTGGGGAATACTTCACTGTACATTACAGAGAACATTGAAAAATAATTTTTAATAAATTTAAGATTCAGATTTATAAATTTGTTATGTTTCCTAGAAGTGTGCCAGTGTAAATCCGGCTGTCGAAGGTTTTAGAAAAGTTTTTTTTAATTGTCACATAAAGTGAATGCAGGGGTCAGCTGAAGCGACCTTTGTTCGGCTCGGTTACGGTTGCGTGCGCAACTTGTAGAAAGGGGAGCATTCGGCTCTGCTTGTGACGGGCAGACAACTCAATGCCCCGCTACGAGATACATCGGCTTCGCTCTCTCTTCGAACAATTACGGCGTAGTTTGTATCCGTCTTCATGGCTTGCTGAAGCTTAAACGACTCCCGGGTTCTTGAATTAAGCCGGAGATTTGGCCTTGCTGATCGCCGTACACCTGCGTCAGTCATGGACCATTAAACAAGATCATGTCCGAAGAGGGAGCTGGTGACTCGTTCTCGATGTAGCACTTGCCAGCAGTACTAAGGTGATATTCACACTTTTATTTTCCTTTTTGGGGCCGGGCCGGCAGTGCGCCTGTTTTACATTAAATATCTTTGAAGCCATGTGACCACGTGTCCAGACTGTCTGCTAGAAAGGGGAGCAGCTGATCATGACTTTGAACATTATAAGTTAAATTCAAGAACACCTTTTTTATAACTGATGTACATAACATTAAGTGCACTGCTTGTAATTGTGTGCTGCACGGTGGGAGCGTGCCAGATAATTTTTTTTTACACTTGGACATTTTACAGTTTGCATCTCATTAGCATTTAACTCTTTACAAAATTTATAGAACAGGTTAGTAGCTCTGTTCCGGCTGGAACAGGAGTGAATAAATATTAACTTCACTATGGGTTTAACATTTAAGGGCTGGGGGTTTCCTGTGTTTTTTTTTTGGGGCCGTTTCCTGGGGTTTAAAAGGGGACTTAGTTTTTCTCTGACATATGTTAGTGCAACCTCAGGCAGGTTGGAGGCCTGTCAAACTTTGTCAACCGCATGCTGGCGCGCTGCCACAGCTGCTAGGGCACAACCGCCTTATTGTATTTTTTCATTTTAATTATATTTATATAGCCATTCGGGGTTAATAGAAAATAATTTGTTTTTCTTCGGGACATATATTAGTTGATTTTGCTCCTTACAAAAGGGCTATACTGATTGTTTTTCTTAACTGGCAAACACATATTGATTAACTTTCACTTGTAATATCTGCTGTTTAATTTTCTTTAACTATAAAACATATACTCATTATTTTTGTAAAACATACCTTGTCTAAATTTTTCTGAAATTGTAAAGCCTCGAGTGATTAATTTCTGATTGTTAAAGTATATACTGATTTAAAAAATCCTTCGGAATTTGTCCAGCAAGGTAACCGTTTAGAATTGTATAACCACTGTTTAAAAAACAGGTGATGTAGTTTCTGTAAATTTTTATTTAATGCTGTGGAAGGAACTTAAGGTTCATACACTCATGATGGGTTATTGATCAGTGGAATGCTAGGCAAATGGGCGGTCCGGTTTTATTTATGCATTATGAGTTTTCATCATCCTTTCTAGGGGTTTTGGCTTTTATGTAATTCTGCAAAAACGGATTGCTGATGGGCGAATATTTTATTACTGCTGGGTTCTGAGTATTGTAGTTACACTGCCTGCTGGGCGGGTGCATTCCAGGGGCATCCGTGTTAGAATTAATGTAATTGTGAGTTTATGTGCCTTATGTTTCTGTGTGTGTTGTTATGTTTGTCTGTGTCTAGCTAGTCACAAGATGGGGGAGAACCTTATATTATATTTATGCATATATTTACTGAAATTTATACACACTTGTTATTATATTATATTTATATATGTGTTTACTGAATTTATACACACTTGTTATGCTATACACATGTTGTTTTTCTTTAATACTGTTAAAGGTGGGATTAAAATATTCGTGATATTTATGATTCATGGGGGGGGGATAATTATGTCATAGAGTTGGCCTGCATGTATGAATTCTAGGCATACAATAAACTTGTTATTGTTACATTACAGCTGAGTTTCATTGCAAGTCCCGTCATACTGGACCCGGCACAATTTTTGCTTCTCTAGGCTCCAGCCTAGTCCTAATTGACTTGTGGCTTCTCTTTCAAAAAAAAAATTATTAAAATGAAATAAGTTGTTTTATACTCATAAAAGACATAAAAAGGAAAGAGGGGTTACAAATGGTAGCAGTGAGCGTGGTTCATTCTAGGCTTGAACCCTTGGGTCCTGTGGTGTGACGGGGCTTGCAGACTCGGAAATATTAATGCGATTGTTGTGACATAGTTTTTGATATATGCCCGTGTAGGCTAGTTGGAGGTAGCATAACTTGTGAGTCGGGTCGCACCACTGAGGCGGTTATTGGTGTTTAAAATTAAAAAAAAAATGTAATGTTGTACGGCCGGGGAGTCTCAAGCGTGGCCTGGAAGATGGAATGTTGATTCGGGGTCGGAGTTTAGTGTGTTATATTGACGGGATGCGGTATGGCCCGATCGGAAATCGGTACCGGCACAGACTTGTGTCCGGTTGATGTCGAAGTATTAATTCCCGGATTATGACTTTCAGTTGTTAGTTGGTTGTTGTGAGTTATGTGTTGGTACGGCGTGTGTGTCGAGTCGCTGTTTGATGTTATGTGTGTTTAGTATTGTTGCTTGTCTCTTGTCTCCTTCCGTCGTGGATGTGAATGGTTCAGAATAGGCCAGGTCTCCGCAGCGCTAGAGAACCCGGGGGTCTTCTTGATGGAAGAACAGTACTCAAGGTTTTCCTGGTTTAGTGATTTTTGTTTTTATGTTCGTTTGTGGTTTATAGGAGAAGTAAGTAGAGCATTGGCGGCATGAGTGTCATAAATCCCGAGTTATTTTTTAAGCACGAGTTGGAGTTCGAGATTAAGTCCCGGGGTGGGAGGCCCCAAGGGGATGTCGCTTCTTTAAGGAAGCAGTTAAGAGACGCCCTCGCGTCCGGGGGGACGACGTCGCTCGTAAAGGTCACTGATGTGACAGCGGAGCTCGAGTTGTGCCAGGAGAAGTGGGGAGAGTTGCAGGAGGTGATGGAAGATTTTGAGTCGGCCCCTTCCAACCTCAGGGCAAGACAGAGAGTGCATCAGCGAGCGGAACACCTGCAACATAGACTGGAGAACTTGTCCGCACAAACTACAATCGCTGAAGTCAGCGCCACGCTGAAGCTGATTTCGGAACAGGTGGCTAAAGCATTGCGGAACTTCGAGCCCGTGAAATCTCAGCTTTCCGTGAGCTCTCCCCAGCCTCCTGAAATGGACATAGCGCAGTCGCCGAATCCTGCGGCTCCATTGCCGACTCTCTCGGGGGGATCGAGCGTGTCTTATAATAATTTACCTAGCCCCCTGTCCTCCATTATTCATGAGCTTCCGGTTGTAGATGGACTGGACATGGATAAATTGATGATCTTTTTCCGAATTTTGTTTCAGCTGTCCGACTTCCCGGGGATGTCGGATAGCACTCTACTCGAACTCGTGTATTCCTATTGTCGCGGGTCTGTGGCTGAGCGGGTCGCGCGAACTATACGAGATGGCGGCAGTGTGGCGTCTTTCCATCGGGGGGTGTTGGACGCATGCGTGCCGGGCCTATTGCGAAAGCAGCTGCAGCACAAACATTGTTATCGGGTGGAAGCACACGGGGAGAATTTTGCGAAGTTTGTACAGAGTATCCGTGATGCTGTCCGGATTTTAGGGTTGGGACTGCCCGAGAATGAAGTAGTGCAGATGATCTTCGAAGGGGTTACTCCCCAGGAGAGATCTCGTTTCACTTTTGCTGAGCGACCGCGGAATTATGAAGATCTAGAGAAGCTGTGCGCGTTATCCCGGGCTATACAATCAATAGATGAATCCCGTGGGCCAGTCTGGGCGAACCCCGAGTGGTGGAACGACGGGTCGTTCAGTCCCAACCACGGCCAGAGAGAAATAACGGTGATCGAGGTGGACAAGTGAGAGGTGTTGTTTGCTTTCGCTGTCGCAGACAGGGGCATGTTGCCCGCGATTGTCCGGAGGGTGGTATGCGTCCGGCACTTCCCCCGAGGGTCCGGTACTCAAAAAACTAAGTTACCAGGGGGGGACAAATCGGAGGTTGTCTTCCCCTCGTTACAAGACTTTTCAGAATTCAAGTGCCTCCAGGCAGAGGATAGGTCCAGACTCTTCTAATATCAAGGTCCTTACTACCGTCCCGCAAAAGGCTTCTCTATGCCCCTTCCTGTCGCTCGAGGTAAAGAAGGGTCAACTCAGAGCGCTAGTTGACTCTGGGTCAGCCCGATCTATCATCTCATCTCGAGTATGCGCGGACCTTGAAAAACAGGGCTTAATAAAAGGGTCGAATCGGTCGTCTGTGGTGTGCTGGACTGCTTCTAGGGAAATTCTGCCCATCTCCCGGGTGGTTTCCTTTAAGTTCAAGATTGATGGCTTTTCTTGGGTGTGGCCTTTTCTGGTTTCTCCGGCTCTGGGAGTTGACTGTATTGTGGGTGCCGATTTCATCGCTAAAAGTGGTCTCGTGTTGGACATCCATGGGCACCAGTGTTATTTTAAATTCAATTGGGGTGTTGTTATCCATTTCTTGGATACCAGGGAGCTAAGGGAGGTATCCAAGAGGTCGCTTGTCCCGATTCTGCACGAGATCATCTCACTCCCGCCCAGCAGAGAGCTTTAGACTGATTGTGTGAGGAATTTCCCTCTGTATTAACTCCCAAGTTGGGACTCGCACATTTATTAGAATATAAAATTCGTTTAACGGACTCTAAGATAGTGAGGTCGCACCCATACAAGTTCGCCCCTCCGAAAATGGCCATTCTGAGAGAGAAGGTTCAAGAGCTTTTAGAGCAAGGGGTAATTGAACCTTCCAATTCCAGTTATGCCAGTCCAGCGTTCCTGGTACCCAAGCCTGGGGGTAAGCACCGTATGGTAATCGATTACCGGAAGTTAAATTCTAATATTGAGGTGGATTCGGTTCCCCTACCGGATCTTCACTCGGCTTTCGATTGGTTTAGTGAGGCCAAGTATTTCACCGTGATTGATCTCAACGCTGCATATCACCAGATCCCTTTGTCCAAGGAAAGTAGACCGTACACGGCGTTCTGTGTCCCGTGGAATTTATATCAGTATACGCGGGTTCCTATGGGTCTGGCGGTGGGCGCCCAAACGCTCACGCGTATGCTTGACCTAGTGTTTCAAGATGTAAAATTTAAGTTCATTTTCAACTATTTGGACGACTTGCTGGTCTACAGCAAAACCTATGAGGAACATCTGTGTCATCTCAGGGAGGTGATGAGCAGGTTGATAAGCGCGGACCTCACGGTCAATCCGGCGGCACCCCTAAATGAATTGAGAAAGAAGGGGGTTAAGTTTGTGTGGGGCGAAAGCCAGCAGAAGGCTTTCGAAACGTTGAAGGAAGCTATTATTTCCCCGCCGGTGCTCCGGATGCCGGATTTTTCTCAACCGTTTATCTTAGACGTACGCGAGTTCGGTGGCGATCGTGGCGGTTCTGTCCCAAGTCGTTGATGGTGCTAGGCAGCCTGTGGCCTTTATTTCCCGAACCCTGACCCAGCAAGAAAGAAAGTCTTCAGTATATGAGCTAGAGTGTTTAGCGGTGGTATACGCTCTAGATAAGTTCAGGCGTTTTCTGGAACACGCTGAGTTCCTGCTCGAGACCGACTATCAGGCTCTCTCTTGGCTTCTTGCTCACCCCCGGCAACTGGGTAAAATTGGTAGATGGGTGGTTAAAATCTCATCCTTCAAGTTCAAGGTGCAACACATTAGGGGAACTCAAAATGTGGTTGTAGATGCTTTGTCACGCATGTTTTCCCAACCCAGTGAAGTCCAATCTGAGCAACCCTGTTTTGTTCTACTAGACTTTCCGTTAGCCTTCACTGATGTGTTGCCCCATCAGTTGAATGATGAAGAGCTGGGTCCCGTCATCCAGAAAATAAAGGAGGGTAACGCGCAGGCCCCGTACTTCTTGTCCAAGGGCGTCCTGTGTTGTCGAGAAAGAAAGGGACGTGCCCCGAAGATCGTGCTGCCTAGCAAGTTAGTGCCCATGGTCTTCAGCTATTATCACAATTCCCCAGTAGGAGGCCACAAAGGAATTTCGAAGACCATTTCCAGTATTAGGAAAAACTTCATCTGGAAGGGCATGGACAGGGACATCGCGACGAGGGTTAAGAGTTGTCATCTGTGTGGCTTAAGCAAGCCTGCTCAAAACACTAAGTTGGGGTTGTTGTCATCAGACGTGGCGAGCAGACCGATGGAGAAGCTATTCATCGACTACGTGGGACCCTTCCCGCGTAGCAAGTCAGGTAACGCTTACCTACTTGTCTGTGTGGATGCTTTTTCGAAGTTTGCCTGGCTACTGCCCTTACGGCAGGCAACAGCTCGTTTGACCATAAGCGCGCTTCAGAACCATGTTTTTCAGCATTTCGGTCTTCCGACCATCATTGTCTCCGACAATGGACCACAGTTCATTTCGAGTGAGTTCCGGCGGATGTGTTTCGCCAGCGGTATCAAACATGTAACCACTTCCCCGTATTACCCACAGCCGTCCCATGCGGAGAGGTTCAATAGGAACCTCCGGTCCGCACTTATTGCCTATCACGCGGAGCAACAGACCACCTGGGACCAGAACTTGAAGTGGTTGCAGCTAGCTTTTAACACGGCCCTGCATGACAGTCATAAGGCCGTGCCCTTTGAGATCATGTTTGGATTCTCGCCCGCACTCCCGTTGACTAACTTGTGGAATATTGACGATCTTCTACCTCGGGAGCCCGATAATGGAACTGCGGAGAGATGGAGGGAGGCTTGGAAGAATTTGCTGCGAGCGCACGAGCGGGTCCGTCGACGATATAATCAGGGGCGAATTCCGAACCCCTTTCAGACCGGCGACTGGGTCTACTGCCAGAGCCATCCGATCAGCTCAGCCGCGGACAAAAGGGCCGCTAAATTGTGCTATCGTTGGTCGGGACCATACCGTATCCTAGGGTTTACATCTCCGGTGACGGCGCGATTGGAAGAGCAAGGTAGTAATCCTAAGGAGATTACTGCACACATTTCCAAAATAAAATTATTTAAAAAAGGGTAAACGGGCTGAGACAAGGGGGGGAACGGCGGCGGTCTCTGTGCGAGTGGGGATGTTGTCGGTTTTGAGGGGGTGTGCTCCGGGGGCGGTATTGAGAATGTTAGGGTAGCGGGTAGATGTTTCCCACAGTCCCAGTGGGGTTCGTCTACTTCAGGGATGCGCCCCTGCCTGCGCGAGCCTTGGTTTTCTCCAATTGTCCTTTTGTCCGGAGGAAGCCATGTCCTTACCTTTAGTTCCATCCCGCGACCGTTCAGTGACCCTTGACCTTCCGCCTTCCGATTTTCCTAACCTACCTGAAAAAAAAAAAACCTGTAGAAAAGCAAAAAAAAGGAGTTGGAGAGAGGATGGCAGGGAGTAGTTTCCCGGGGCCGGTTGGGCGCTCTGCGGAACTGCTTCCTGCTTACATGCCCTTGGAGCATACTTGTAAAACTCGTATATATATGTTGGAAAGGTGCCATAGTCACAGTTGACATGGCTTTCCGTCAGGTCCCCAGTGGGGACCGCCGCATCATGGAGACTGTCATCGTCCCCTTTCCCCGTGCTGTAATGGTATTGCGTAAAATGGGGGGGTAGTATTACAGAACTACCCCGTAGGTATATGGGGCAGATGGCCCTGTTTAGGTGGCTATCGTGTTCTGGCTTGGGTGGACAAGCCTCAGGAGGTCGGAACTCAGGGAGCTCCCGAACTTTTCTTTCGTCTTTCTTCTCTGTCCCTCTTTGCAGTGGGCTGGCCCTGATCAGGTCAGCGGGGGCCGCACATACACACTTACATGCTACACGTCTTCTTTCGTCTCTTTCATTTTCCCTTCTGAGCTTCTGTTCTCCTGGGAGCAAGTCTGCCTGGCCAACTCACCCACAATGTCCACCGGAGTATTTAAGATGGGGGTACACTGCAGGGTACTTTCCCGAGTTTCAGAGTGGGGCAACCGGGTTGCCCTTTCGGGGTGGGGGTGTGCCAGTGTAAATCCGGCTGTCGAAGGTTTTAGAAAAGTTTTTTTTAATTGTCACAAAGTGAATGCAGGGGTCAGCTGAAGCGACCTTTGTTCGGCTCAGTTACGGTTGCGTGCGCAACTTGTAGAAAGGGGAGCATTCGGCTCTGCTTGTGACGGGCAGACAACTCACTGCCCCGCTACGAGATACATCGGCTTCGCTCTCTCTTCGAACAATTACGGCATAGTTTGTATCCGTCTTCATGGCTTGCTGAAGCTTAAACGACTCCCGGGTTCTTGAATTAAGCCGGAGATTTGGCCTTGCTGATCGCCGTACACCTGCGTCAGTCATGGACCATTAAACAAGATCATGTCCGAAGAGGGAGCTGGTGACTCGTTCTCGATGTAGCACTTGCCAGCAGTACTAAGGTGATATTCACACTTTTATTTTCCTTTTTGGGGCCGGGCCGGCAGTGCGCCTGTTTTACATTAAATATCTTTGAAGCCATGTGACCACGTGTCCAGACTGTCTGCTAGAAAGGGGAGCAGCTGATCATGACTTTGAACATTATAAGTTAAATTCAAGAACACCTTTTTTATAACTGATGTACATAACATTAAGTGCACTGCTTGTAATTGTGTGCTGCACGGTGGGAGCGTGCCAGATAATTTTTTTTTACACTTGGACATTTTACAGTTTGCATCTCATTAGCATTTAACTCTTTACAAAATTTATAGAACAGGTTAGTAGCTCTGTTCCGGCTGGAACAGGAGTGAATAAATATTAACTTCACTATGGGTTTAACATTTAAGGGCTGGGGGTTTCCTGTGTTTTTTTTTGGGGCCGTTTCCTGGGGTTTAAAAGGGGACTTAGTTTTTCTCTGACACATGTTAGTGCAACCTCAGGCAGGTTGGAGGCCTGTCAAACTTTGTCAACCGCATGCTGGCGCGCTGCCACAGCTGCTAGGGCACAACCGCCTTATTGTATTTTTTCATTTTAATTATATTTATATAGCCATTCGGGGTTAATAGAAAATAATTTGTTTTTCTTCGGGACATAATATATTAGTTGATTTTGCTCCTTACAAAAGGGCTATACTGATTGTTTTTCTTAACTGGCAAACACATATTGATTAACTTTCACTTGTAATATCTGCTGTTTAATTTTCTTTAACTATAAAACATATACTCATTATTTTTGTAAAACATACCTTGTCTAAATTTTTCTGAAATTGTAAAGCCTCGAGTGATTAATTTCTGATTGTTAAAGTATATACTGATTTATTAAATCCTTCGGAATTTGTCCAGCAAGGTAACCGTTTAGAATTGTATAACCACTGTTTAAAAAACAGGTGATGTAGTTTCTGTAAATTTTTATTTAATGCTGTGGAAGGAACTTAAGGTTCATACACTCATGATGGGTTATTGATCAGTGGAATGCTAGGCAAATGGGCGGTCCGGTTTTATTTATGCGTTATGAGTTTTCATCATCCTTTCTAGGGGTTTTGGCTTTTATGTAATTCTGCAAAAACGGGTTGTTGATGGGCGAATATTTTATTACTGCTGGGTCCTGAGTATTGTAGTTACACTGCCTGCTGGGCGGGTGCATTCCAGGGGCATCCGTGTTAGAATTAATGTAATTGTGAGTTTATATGCCTTATGTTTCTGTGTGTGTTATGTTTGTCTGTGTCTAGCTAGTCACAAGATGGGGGAGAACCTTATATTATATTTATGCATATATTTACTGAATTTATACACACTTGTTATTATATTATATTTATATATGTGTTTACTGAATTTATACACACTTGTTATGCTATACACATGTTGTTTTTCTTTAATACTGTTAAAGGTGGGATTAAAATATTCGTGATATTTATGATTCATGGGGGGGGGGATAATTATGTCATAGAGTTGGCCTGCATGTATGAATTCTAGGCATACAATAAACTTGTTATTGTTACATTACAGCTGAGTTTCATTGCAAGTCCCGTCATACTGGACCCGGCACAATTTTTGCTTCTCTAGGCTCCAGCCTAGTCCTAATTGACTTGTGGCTTCTCTTTCAAAAAAAAAAATATTAAAATGAAATAAGTTGTTTTATACTCATAAAAGACATAAAAAGGAAAGAGGGGTTACAGAAGTTGTTTAGAATTCACTTCCATATAAAAGCTTATACAGATTTAGTTGTGTATCCTGTTTTGTAGATTTAGTTTTGAGTTCTGACCTGAAGTTTTTATTACTGTATCGCTGATGGCTTTGAAATTTCTGAACTTTTTTTCAACATTCCGATCATAATTGTGTAGCAGGCTCTATAATTAACACGTTGCACAGTTTCAATAATTTACCTGATACGCTGTGGCAATTCATCTCACAACTTTCAATGTGTTCAAACATTTAAAAATTATCACAGATAACTTCTGTGTTTGTACAGTATCAAATATTTTTGTACCCCGTTTGTACTGCTTCTGTCAATGTGCGACATATCTCTAATTCAGGCAGCATATAGTGATTTAGATTGCCATATATGGTTAATTACATAAGGAACAAACTAAGAACGGAAGGAGAAACAACTAACGTTTGATCAGTGCTTGTCAGTAGGTATTTACTGAGTAAATACTTGTGTGGATATAATGACTGACCCAGAATGCATTTAGTAAAGAATATTGGTTTATTTGTGTGTACCCATGCCATCACACGACTGTATAGTCACAATGATATGCATCTATCGTTTAACAACAATAGAGAAAATTAATCTACATACCTAGATTTAAATAAATAAATAAATATATATAAGAATATTATTTATCGACCACATTAATTATGGTTTCTAGTTGATATCAAGTTTCAGTCATAATAAAAATGCTATTTGTATGCATTTGAGATTTATTTTATCTCATATTCATGCCTAGAATATAAAATATAAAGTAATATAATTGTAATGATAGTCTAATTTTTAGAACTTCTGGCAGTTAGTATGCCTGGTGTGCTGACTACCTGGGGTTCGAGTATAGAACACTGGTTGCCCCTGGTGTCTACATCGATTCTAACCATGATAATCTTTTTGGAGTTTGGCGGGGCAGTTATGGCCACTTGATTGATCACGTCATCGATAGTTCTGATGTATTCATTGTGGAGAGCATTACCTCTTCCTTTCCGATTCTCAAGACATTGTTTTTGAAGTCGACTATAAATCCATATGCGTTCATAACGTCCACACCAAAAATTGCTTCATCTACAATGTCTGCAACAAGTACTTGATGATCAAACTCAAATCGACCGAGGCATAGGTGTATCTCCACTTTTACAGGCCGTCCAGTAGCTGTTTGCAAGCTGCAAGAGCACCAGATCGGGTTGAGATTTTTCACCACATCGGGGTGCACAATGGACACTGTTGCACCTGTGTCAACTGTAATCAAGGTTAGCCTTTCTTGAACGAATCCGGTAACCATCAAGCTTCCGCTATTTTTCTGAAGTGTAGAAATTGCGTATTGTCTAGGGGCTTCGTTCCTCCAGTTAGTCAGCACACCCTATTATACCGATTACTGCTCGTTTCCCTCCTGCTAAACTCTAACCCGACAATCTCGTTGTAGATATCCAGGTTTCCCACATCCATAACACTTCGGTCTTCCATCCTTTCTTACTTAATTCTGTGGCCCCGCTCATTGGGGGTCTGTTCCTTGCTCTTTTTCTTCATTATCTGTGCCGTCACGATCTTTTAGCATGCACTTTATGACTTGCCCAACCAGATGCTGACTTTGCGGCCTCAAATTCCAAAGCATGTACCAGGGCGTCCGCAACCATTCTGGGCATCTTGCCATTCATAACATTTGCTATAGTTCATTACCTCGGACACCATCAGTAAATGGCTGCATCGGAAACCACGTCCGAAAATCTTCTGGCACTTCAGGATAGGCCAGTCTAATTAGTCTGTCGATAGTTGCTTCAGACTCTTGAAGACTTTCCCTGGAATGCTGTCGCCTTGCTCTCAACTGAATGCAGTACACATCTCGCAAATGTTTATCATCATATCGTAATTCTAGAGCTTTTATTTATTCAGCATAGGTATTCTGGCTGTCAGGCGGTCTGTAGTAGCTCTGCGGCAGGTCCTTTTAATGGAAGATCAAGTGAAACTGCCTTGTCTTTTTCTGTCCAATTATTTGCGCATGCAGCAGCTTCAAATTGGCGTAAATACATCGCCCAAAATACAGTGACTGCTTCTGTCAAAGGTTGGAGCTTTAACATGAACTGCTCCAGCTGCAGGCAAAGCGACTTGCTCTGTTGTCTTTTCTGCCTTTCTCATTGGTACAGTCTGTTCAGAAATTTGTTTTGATTGTATCTTCATGAACTGATCGACTTCATTCTTAATCTGCTCTTTTATATTTATAATTGAGTCTTCTACTGCAGATATTTTTGTTGACATAGATTCTCTGACAGATTTTTTTACTTCAGCTATTTTATTTGACATGGATTTTTCTATATCAGATATTCTGGTAATTTGGTTATTAAGCTCACCTAGTAATTCATCTACGTCACCACGTACGAGACCCAGTTCTGTGGTAGTATGTTCTTGCATCTGCTTTTGCTCTTGAATGAACGCTTTTATGTCACCTGCTTCACAAACGTAAACACATTCCTCTGCATCCTGCTTATGTCTTTCCTCTGTATCTTCCCTTTCTTGTCTTCCTTCTTCTTTTTGTCGTCTTTCTGCTTCTTCTGCATCCTGTCATCATTGTTCCTCTGCTTCCAGCGGGAGGATTTTCTGTATCACTTCCACTTTCTCGTCTTGTCGTTTTTCTGTTTGTAGTAGAAGCACTTGGAAAGCTTCTATCATCTGACTGGCATCCAATGTTTACGATTAATTACAAATTACACTAGCCTTATACAGAGTGTCACTGTTTCCACTGTTAACGGTTCTAACGCTTCTGACACCACTGTTACGATGGTCTACTGATTGTCGATGATACACTGGGAAACAAAATAAAGTCACTAAAAACCAGCTTTATTTATCACAATTAACAGTTTGTAATCAACAAGTTATTCAGCAAGATTATTCTCATACAACAGTTCAAGTTAATCTGTCCAAACAAATAATGTCCGCACAATAATCACTTTTCACTAATACACCACTTGAAACGCACTGTGTAAATCGCCCGACAATTACTTGAACCTCGTTTGAATAAATCACCACTTAAAACTAAACTGACCCACCAACCAGTTCCTCAAACTTGCTGAATGCCTGCATTTATACCCTGCTGATATTCCAGAATAATCTGTCACTTTGATGACATGTTAACCAAACAGACGCTCTCAAGAATCCACTAGAAACAGTGTTCTTGAACACACTGAGCTGACTGGTACAGTCTGGAATAGACTCGATAGTTGACATGTAATTGTCTTTCATTGCAAAGTAGCAGCAATATGTATGCACACACACATTACAGCTGGGATAGCTGAGAAACTTGTAGAATATTCCATATTATGTAACACTTTTCCCCCATTACGTAACAATATAATTCTTTTTTTTTGTTTACACACAACGTTATAAGAATTCAAAATTTCTATATTCGCATAATGCGAAAACATTTTTGCAGCCCGTTAATTTATATGACATTTTATTATTTTTGCAGCACAACGAAGAATAGAACCATCAGCATTGATGCTGTCAGTGTATCAAGAAAATCCAAACGCACAGTGGATTATCTGTTGTGATCACAGGAAAGGTAGCAGTCGTACACCATTCTTAAACAAATAGCAAGAGCATGTTATACACCAGTCCACCTGTATGTCTATACGTTTTAAATAATTGTAATTGGAGAATTTAAATGTTGAGCATAATTTTGTTGCCATTTGTACCTTTTGTAAAAAGAAATTTAAGAAAGTAAACATCGAATAGTTTAGAAGTGTTTAGGTAATAATGTCGTTATTACAAATCTGAAAAAAATGTTTCAAAACACACTTTTTGTGATGCATGTAAATATCCAAAAGTTATATATATATTTTTATAAGTGAAATATTTTAGCTGATTTTTAAAAATATACTGTCTCATCTAGTATTTTAGTTTTGATGTGTTTATGTACATGTACATCGACTAAAATTCTTTGTGATTATTTTTGCAGAAGTAGAAAACTGTAGATGGATAGTAGTCATTTCAGCTGTTATGAACCTTCATATTCAATATTTTTTATAACAGTGAATTTATTTAAAGTGAAATATTTACTTGTGTGACTTAAAGTTTTGTATATCGAAAGGCTCTAGTCGTGTTATTTACATAGTTTCATGATCAGTGAACATTGTACTTATACTCTCCGTAAATAAGTGTATCTTGTACTTCTAAATTATTACTATTTAGGGTAATTTTACTGTAAGTTTATATTTTTAATCCTCGAATATTTGTTTTACATAATAGAACTACTGTGTAATGGTATTTTGTGTGAAATATAATTGTTTTTTTAGTTAATTATGATTGTCAAATCTTAAAAAAATTTAATCTTAGTTATTTTCATATTGGATCACCTTTTCGTTTTGGAAAAATAGACACCTGTTATAGCATCTAATGCAGCATAGTTCTTTAGGAGTGTATTGATCTGTTGATCACAATTTGGCACATTGTAAACATAATGGCATTGGCTGATGAAGCATTCCTAAATTTGACCAACTTGCTTATTAATTTGTCTTGTAAAATGCTCAGTGAAGTCTATTTTTACTATTTCAGTAGTCATTTTAAAATCTCGTAGACACAGCATGTTCATTTCTTATTGAAAATGGCACGTGCAATCGACTTAAATAGAAAAACTTTGTCATGAACTGCATCTATTATAAACATATTTGTTGATTTGAACTATAAGGAACCAACCATTATATTATGCACTTTCTTTGTAAATAAAAATATAAATTAAGTGTCATTGTGTTCTGTTACATAAGTGCATCATGATTTGATCCACATTTGTATGTATGTAATACTGTTCATCCGTTTATTTACCTACTTTTAAAGAAATGAACAATATTTTTGTGTTTTATGTACTGTAAATAATTTTAATCAAAAAATTTTTTAACATAAAACAGCTAGTTTGGTATACTAATGTTTGATGCAATAAATAGTGGTTATGAAAGAAAGAATGTTCAAAGTGTGTTAGAATAAATGGTGCTCAAAAATGTAAGTAGTCAGATGAAATTTGTGTATTTATTGTACTTTATTATAAATAAACAGCAGTTTTGTTACCACAAAATTTTATTTCCATCTTTCTTCATTCCTTGTGGTGCAGTTTAAGATTTTGTATTGTAAGTCATAGGGCTGGTGTCGGTTGCTATTTACTAGCAACTAAAACTGCTACGCTACAATCCCACCCTCGGGGTATCTTCTTCAGGCCACAAAACGACAGAGTGTTAACACAAAAAAGTATGGCGGACCTTGGCCAAATGATACCCGACAACTTTTTTGGGGTAAGAGCAACAGGTGGTCGGTAACACAAGGTTACCTATATAACCTTGGCTCCCCAGTCTCAGCCAATCACAGCGCCTCAACTTGGTTGCATTTCAGTACAATCGCTGAGCACACCATGCCATATTCTATTAATGACAAGCTCTCACACCATGCTGATTCATTGACTGACAGGAATGCAATCGACTCTCTGTTCAAGCGAAGATAATAGCTGTGGCTAGATGACAGGACCTTCGTCTCCTCGAACAACACCTGATTGTCAGTGTTGTAGAGAGCGTGCTCGGTGACTGCGGACTTCTCTGGTTGGTGCAGATGGCAGCAGCGGGTGTGTTCACCCAAGCGGATCTGTACACTATGGACTTGGCCACACAAGCAAGGCCCACAATGCCGTACGATGACAGTAGATTTCTTGTGTCCTTTATCAGCCTGAGAAACTGCTGGAATTTTTTGGTCGGCTTGTAGATCATGGAGACGCCATGCCTTTAGTCGTACAACCACTGGATTTTAAAATTTTTGGTATTTTTTGGATTGTGTCCAAATCTTTTGACATTTTCAGAACTCTATGCTATAATCAGATTTTAGTTTTATTAGTCGTAAAATTCTCTTTGATTATTCACATGGAATTTTGTGATTTGTTTCACAATTTTAACCCACATATGGAACCCTGGCATCAAAAAATTTTTAAATTTCTAGAACTGAACACTATATTCGGATATGGTTAAAATTTCTTAAATTTGACATCCCACATGCACTTCTGAATTTTTTTTTCATTATTTTGACTCTTGCCCTACAATTTTATTTTTTGATGATCAATCTCAAAAACAATAGGGGTGTGTAGGGTAAAAGAATGGACACCCATGCCAAGTTTTATGAAAACTGGTTGATGCATTCAAAGGATACCATGAGACATACTTCAAACAGTAGACAGACAGACAAATGCCACAGTCTAGTTAAAACTGAGAACTTGCTTTGCTCATTCAGTTATGTAAAAATAAACAACTGAAGGGGAAATTCAATAATCTTAGCTTCTTATTATAATCACAATCACTCACTATTAGAGTATTATGATAGACGTAAATCTGAAAGAACAACCCAACTGTCTTTACATTACTTCATATTCTAGAGGATGATAAGTTATGCATGTATAGATTTTTTCTCTTGTACCAGAGAAGAGCTGAATATGTTGGTAAAGCATGTCTGATAATAATATTCTAATGAAGTGCTTCACATAGCAAACGATATAACGATTTTGTCCTATAATGTCTCAATGTTTGTATTATACGTCCAATATAATGTTGTGGCTCAATTTTGCCATTTGGAAGATGGTAAAAGTAGGACTTTCAATAGGTTCTCTTTGTTTGTGGACTGATAGTACAAGACTGCCAAATTTAGCTGCGTCTAATTCCATTTTGGCTACTTAGCTGTACAGCATTTAGCTTCAAAATTTTCCCCTTCCAAATAATTTGTTTTTAACATCATTGGAACACAAGACATAACATACATATAACGTAACTGAAGTCCATAACATGTTAAAAGTATTTCCACAGCACACTGTTTTACATGTAGAACAAAATCAGTAACGTGTACTGAAGCTACACGTAAACTACTAAACATTTAGCTGTGTGCAACGTATTACACAGATACCTATCAGCAAAAAATTAAATTACGACAATACTCATACATTAAATACACAATTTATTATTTTTTCACACTTTACAAATCATTCATCTTTTTATTTTACAATGCTGAATATTCTGCGTACACTGTAGTCTCCACCTGAGTAACACAAGTTATTACATCGTGTTCCTTTTATGATGTGCCATTCGTTTCTTGTTACCAATACAATCATAATTTTATAAAATTATTACAAATAATCTTCCAATTTTATATATATCATTAATTGGTTTTTGGCTACTGTCATAATAATAATAAAGATAATAATAATGAAAAGACGATAGAGAAAAAGAATTTGTTAGGAAAAAAAGATTTACAATATACAATAATGAATAACAACTATACATTAATCAATAATAATAATAATAATAATAATAAAAATATTAAAACCTGGGATATACATGGTAGTCTTCTACTACACAGACATTACATACATATTTATCATACAAATATATATAATATTTATTTTTACATATGCTTACACAAATATTTGGACTTCAAGTAAGGAAACCTGATTATTGTTGAATACTGTTCATTTGTTTGGTATTAAATGAAACATTTACCACAAAATGCGAACGCAACACAAACACATTTTCACTGTCACGTCAACTTGTGCACAGTTAACAACTGGCAATATGTAAATTAAAGTTTTTTATTTAATCACACATTCATTATTCATTGACAAATTATTCTATTTTTATAAATATAATTTCACAATGTTATTATTTTATATAAAAACTAATTAAACATTTTCAACATCTTAAACTGTGATACAAATATTTAATACAAACATTGGTTAATCTCTATATTATATAATATAAACATGTAAAAACATTAATTACATATAAATTGTGCATTCTTAAATCAAGGAGAGACAGAAAAGTAAAGGTCATGAATAAGTTAATGCGTGAGCCAAAAATTTACATCACCTCTTTCTCAGATACATGCATTCCACTTGAACTGGTTTTACGGCTTTATTTTCTATTTGTACAAGCTTCAGTTAAAAATCTTTCATATATTCAAGTGGTCTGTTTTCTCTTTTAGTGATCAATAAAACCATGAAAAGGAAGACAACTAAGAATATATCCAGAATGTGTGTGAGGGTGAAAACACAAGTCCTTCCTGCCTGGCTGGCATGAAATAGTTGCTACAAGTTTTGTAAATACATGAAAACCCTTTATATGATTTTATGAAATGCTGCTTAGTTCTCAGTGGTAGGTCAGACTGCTTTGTAAATTGTGGGACACCTCGGTTACAAACTGCATCTACATCATCTTACAACAAGAGAGAACATCAAAAGAATCTGTATATTCGACAGAGGCAATAAACAGTCCATATCCACTGATTTCTATTGTACTCAAATGGTATTTTGATGACAGTCATTTTGAAACCTACTTACATTTTGCTACCAGTACCTAAAATGTTGCCAAAAACATGAATTTTGAAATTCATATAGGCTACGATGAAGATCAACTCTTTCATAAACTATCCCCCTGGTTATAAAATGGTTACTGATTGTAAAGTAGTGTTACATGGTGACCTCTTATTGCAACTTACAGCTTTTCTAAAAATGATTTGTGGTTTGAGTTTGAATAAGAGTAAAATTTAACCTGGAAATGGGAGGTAAGGTTAATGAACCTCTATGTGAATAGTAAAAAAATGTACACAAATTGCAAGTACATAAAATAATGGCTATGACATTTAGACACCACATTCTATGTTTTTAAATAAGTTGTTCACTGAACAAGTGATCATTCTACATGATCACACCATTATTGTGACATGAAATTATGAAACAAGTTTCTTAAGAAGAAGATAATTTTACTGGCCTTATCTATACAGTTAATACACCAAGATATTTCTTTCACTTCATTTAAAATTGTTACTTATCCTAACTCTATAGAAATTTTGTGATTTACATCTAATTATATGACATAATGTACCTGTAAGAATTATAAAACCCAGTTTCTGGAAAGTGACTTTCATATCTATGAAAACCAGTTCATCCTTCATGCCTATGAACAGATTACCAAAAGATTTTACATAGCTTCAAGTTATAAATAATATTGTATGACTGGGCGTACCTTATGGAAATGGGTTTTCATGTCTATGTTTAACCTCACTTAGTAGCAACATTTCATTTATTGTTGAAATAATTCATAATCACAGAGTTACAGAACAGTTAACATCTAATAATTTGTTCCGATTAACTCAATTTTCTTCTATCTGACCTCAAACCAGTTTCTTCTCTGTGCTTGCCCTCTAGTACAAAAGGAAAATGATAAATGCGATAATAAACAACCCTGTTAATCATTCTGAACCCTTTTCACATTTTTTGAATGTAAACTAATTAATTGGCATTTCCAGTTACAATGTATACATGACAACTTCATTTTTTGCTTAACCCTTAGCCTAGATTCATTAATAAAGGCACACAATGATTTCATGTGATCAATCGTGCGGTAATACAGAAGTTTGTCCACAGTTTGGAATGGTTTTAGTAAATTAAAAATACCAGTCAGTATAACAAAGCTTTATGCTATCATGTGTGCAATTCAGTACTGATTATTAATAACACATTCCAACTTGTAAAGCATCTTTATAAATCAGTGGGGTTACACACATTTAAAGAGTAATCTCAAAAAAGTAGAAAAACAGTTAAATCAAATGAATTATATAAAACTGATAGAAAATGTGTTTACAAACTTTTTTAAACAAAGCCTGCAACTATGCATTTGTTTCATAGTTATGAAATGGATCACTTATATACTGCTGTTATTGCTAATATTTTATATTTAGTCGTTATGACAATGTGACATTTTGTTTATGTTATTAAAATTGCTGCTTGCTGGGTTGTAAGGCCATGATCCAAAGCTGTTTGTTGCAGACGTTTCAGCCATGCCTTCGATGAATGACGAACAACTTTGGACAATGGCCTTACAGCCACGCAAGCAGGAATTTTAATAACATCGACGTTGCCCATGAAAACCTCAGACAAAATTTGGTTTATGTATTCACTGATTTAGTAATCTACATGCAACAAAATTAAACTGTACATTTAATAAATTCAAATGAAATACAGGTCGCATAGAATCAAGACAACTGATCCTCAGAGTGTCATAGGACAAATGGAAATGTTTGTTCACCTATAGTTTCCTGCAAAATGTTTTAACAGTAATAAAATGGTAACAATGTATTTTGAACAGCTTCTATTTCTTATTGCACAAATGCACATTTACAGAACTGTTTTACAAATAAAAGAAACTGATAATGCCACATATTCAGGTAAATTATATAAGAAAAAGTTACTATTGTGCTTACTGTATTTAAATGGCAGGAAGTTTACTGGTGCTATGAGAACAGACTGAAGTAAGTGCTACATTATTTCTAAACACACACACACACACACACACACACACACACACAGTAGTTATAATAATAAATAAACATACATTACAATTATACAGATATACAGGAATGAACTTTTTTCCACACTTGTATACTCTGTACCAACACAAGTTACCCTGAAACATTCTTCCATACAAGTTTTTCTAAAAAGTAAATAATATAATAATAATTTAAATATAAATAGAATAATGTATATGTATATAAATTATGCTAATATCAATCATATTATCTAATTCACTTTCGATATTAACAACTGTATTAAAAAAATTAAACAACAGAAAATTTACACTAATCATCAAACTTACAGATTTTGTTGTAAAGTCTTTGGGGAGGGGAGGGGGGGAGATGTGAACTGAATGTCACACACCTGAAACTCCAGGAAGCGACGTTACACAATAAATAATGGAAAAAAGTGACAGCCATGTTGCTCTGGTAACACTTACTCACAAGTAACATACACGTGAGTACGCAGGACTCGAAATGCTGAACTGGAGGCGGGTTGTGATTCGCCCGCCTGTCCTCGTCCTCAGGCGTCACTCTCACCAGCCTTCAAGCGCAGCCGGGCGAAATCTTCAAATATTATGTCGTCGTCTGCATCTCCTAAACCAGTACTAGACTCCCTGGAATACAATGATCGATATTATTTATAACTGTCATCTTAAGAGTTATAAGAAAATTATTATCTAAATTTGTAAGCACATTGCAATTCTGCACATTCAGTGAGAGATGTATGTAAAAAATATTAAATTTATATTTAAAAAATATAAAAAAAGCAAACTCACCCTTCAGCTATTTAAAAATTAAGAATAATTACGTATGAGACAATATGAAACCATCCTGTATACAAAAAGACAAGGAAACGTTCTAGTGCAAAAACTTTTATAAGTGGTACTTCTATGAATAAACATCCTTTTTGTAAATATACTAAAATATAAATAAGAAGGTGCACAATTGATAATATCTTTATCTTAAAACAAATAGTTGAAAAAGAATTGAATTTAATGCAGAGACACAGGTTGGATAGAGCAACATTATGGATGGTAAAGCAGAGAAGAGGATACTCTATTCTTTTAATAAAGGTAATTAAAAGTTTATATAATAGAACGCAGATATGGATAAAAACTAACAGATTATCAGAGCCCATTGGAATAACCCAAGGCATTCGGCAGGGTTGCAGTCTTTCTCCTGTTTTATTGCATCTATAATCATATTCTCCCTAATCTATATAGATGATGTCATAAGGAAATGGAAACTGGATGCCCCCAAAGGATTACACTTGGGGAAAGGATTTTATTTAAATATTTTAATGTATGTAGAGGATCTTTGGATCATCTAAGAGAACAGATGCCAGATTGCCAATAAACAGGTGCAGCATTACATATCAAGATGATAAGGATGTTGAAAGCAAAATTAAGTCTCTTCCAGTCGCTTTCTAGATGTATCATTAAACACTTAACCTATGGCGAGAAAATTGCAACATTAAATGCCCAAGCAGTATCGAGTAGATGTTTACACTGACACGCAATTTTTACCCCAAGAGGAATTGCAAGTGTTCGGCAAGTGCTTGCATGAGCAAATGTCGCAATTTATTCCTACATGTGTATGAAACTCTGTTTACACTAGACAGTAAGTCTGGGCAAGTAGTGCTGTCGCTACTTTTGCCAATGAGCACTCTTCAAGGTTGTTAGCCATGGCACGATGTTTATTAAAAAAATTAAATTAAAAATAAATAACGATTGTATGCATTTTTTTATTTCCCAGTTCCTCAGAAAACATTGAAACTGTAGCAATGATTAATTGATGAAATATGATTAATAAATAAAATTGATTAATTTAATTTTAAATGACTGTCGAATTAGATAAAGTATTGATATAGTAAAAACTGTGTGGTTTTAAGTGAAAAAACATAATATATGATTTTATTTTTGAGAGTCAAAGTTGAATTTTCATGTTGTTTGTTATGGGTCATCATGTCAAAAAGAATTTCACTATAGATGCTTGGTGATTCAACAAACTGAACAAATGAAATATCTTGAGTAATCTCTCATTGAAAGGTCATATTTGTAACCTGAAGAAAGAGTTGTATACATTCATGCAAAAATACTATTTCTTACAAGATTTCTGTCCCAAAAGCTTGTTGATCACACAGTGGCATATCTTGAATTTGGCTTGGGGGGGGGGGACCTTTATAAAAACAGCAAAAACAAGTTACGACTAATCAACATTACTATCTTTATAAGTGGCTGGAAAACGTGTGATAACATCCTGAAATCAGTCCCATTAAACAATAAAAATCCGCGTTATTGAAACATTGTTAAAAGATACTTATTGACAGAATTGATTTCCCTTTATTTCATTTTTCAAACGTATACCCTAATGCTGTGTAACAAACCTGTTTGTATATTAATCAAGAGCTACTACTATATTAGCGTACACAGCTAAAAAAATTAAATAAAACAGCCTAAAAATTAAGAGATTAAGAAAATACGTCAACTTTTTTTACCCGGGGGGGGGGGGGGTCCGGTTCCGTTCGTCTCCACCTGTAAATACGCCCTGTGATCACAAACTATTATGCATTGGTTAGATCTAAAATAAATTACAGATTTAGTTGTTGGAAAGGAACGTATATTGCATCGTTAAAGCCAGTTGGTATGACACAAAGGACAATTGTTATAATTGTTTCTTATATATTTATTTTGAAGACCCTTTTTTTTTTAAAAGTCTGGAATTCTTCCTTCAAGGCATCCGTATGTTTTTAAAACTTCATAGGTTGTTGTATATTAGGAGTGATAATAAATATAAATTTAAAGATAAAGACTGTGGTCTACGAAAGAGCCATAATATTGTTCCCAGGTCAAAATTAACTGCTAATCAGCAGTTTTATAGTAGTAGTGTTCCCTGCTACTTTAATTTGTTAATGCCATATGTTAGTCTTCGGGATACCTCGAGGCGAATTTATGAAATCTATGAAAACATGGTTGCTTTCAGTTTCAAATACTGAAGTAATTTTTAAAATTGTTGAATAAAAAAATAATTATAATGTAATTTTGTTATTGTGGAACAGTATTATTTATTTTATATTATATTGTAATTATTTATATTATTGTATTTTTTTAACACAGCTTGCTAGATTTAGTAGGTTTTTAATTTTAATAATCTTTTTATGTAAATCAAGAAATTCATCTGATTTTGTTTTGTGAAGCGTCAAACGTATGTGAGGGAAGCACAAACACGGTTATTTCTAAGGGCCCCTGTTTTATTCATCACTGTATCGTGTTGTTATAATATTGTATTTGTAATAGTGTAATGAAATGAAGATTTAAAAAAATTAGGCTGCAAGATATTTTTTGCTCCAGGTTGGGGTTTGGGTTAGTGTTATCATATTTGCAGATATGTCGTTGGACTTCAAGTATGTCCAGGCAATTAAGGCATCGCATCAAGTATGTCCAGGCAGGCATCAAGTTATGGCTGGCAATTAAGGTGTACTAAAATTCCAACCTTTCGATGAAAATGTCCAGTGTTAGAATTTTTAGATCGGATACCGTAAGTTACGGTTTATTAGAGTAGATATGGTACAACCATACCCTAATCGTCCGGTAATATTGGCTGAAATTAGTTACAGATTCTTAAATTATGCAGCTTCCTTTTTAGCTTACATGGGTCAAGCTTCAGTTTCTCTCCTACCATCCGGATCACTTCATGTTTCTTTAACACAGTTTCTGTAATCCTTTGCCTTTACGTTCCACTATATTTCGTTTGCTTCATACAGTGAAATTAGCTTATGATGTTACCATTATTAGCACAGTCACTTGGCTCTTCATTTAATTTATCACATTCATTTAACGTGTTCACTTTACTCACCTTCAGCAAGATAGATTTAATTCAGTACTATTCACCAGACACTCAACTCGCGCCGCTGAACTGTCGCAATAATATCTCCCACTGTTTGATATCACGACAGTGCGAGCGCGAGAGCCCAGTAACATGTTTACACCTGCAAGTTGAAGTCTTGGACAGTGCTTCCCAGTTACTCACAACATCATTCCCGACACTGCTTGCGACAGCCGTGCTCATGGGACTGTTTACCTTAGCAACTTGGTCTGTTTAGTCTGTCGGACAGAAAAAATTGTGCGACTTCTCGCCAGTGTAAACATAGCTTTAAAGAAGGAAACAAGGAAAGAGACGCAATTGAAATGTTATAATGTAATGGCCATACCTCAACTACTGTATGGTAGTGAGACTTGGATTAGAAAGGCCAAAGATATATGTAGAATACAAGGAGCAGAAATGAGGTTCTTGTGAGGGCTGTAAAGGGTTGCATCAGGAGAGATCTTATCACAAATGATCATATTAGAATGGAGGTAGGCATAGCTGAAAGCTTAAATGAGAAAATCTCCCAGTACAAAATGGAGTGTCAGTTACACATAGAGAGAATGGATCCAACTAGATTTTCAAGAAGAGTCCTTGGCTATCATCCAAGGGCGAAGAGAAGTGTGGGAAGACCCCGTAGTAAACAATGGTTGGATACATTCCATTGAGATTGGGACAATCTACTAGCCTAACCCGTAAAGGACAACAACGACTGAAATATAAACCATTTGAAAATGAAAAAAAAATATTATAAGAAATATACAAATTTCAGATATGTAAGTGGTGGTGGTAAGTGGAGGGGTCCAAGGTGGTATGCAAGAAGACCTAGCTAGGAAAAAAGTATGTAATTAAAAAAATAAATAAATAAAAATTTATGTTCATAACAACAATAAATTTTCATCAGACATGATTTAAAACGATTATCTTATGAAAACACAACCTAAACATAATACATGACTAGAACAAACTATTCATGTTGTATCAAATTTTTTACTGAGTAAACCCCGATAACCTTTCTGTAAGCTCTGGTGGTACTCGAAACGAACGCAGAAGACCAAAATGGTACGCAGGTTCGGAAAGGTTGTGGGAACCACTGGTTTAGATTATACAACTAACAGAGTAAGATGTTTTTGGTTTGTTACGAGTTTTTTGAACATTCTAGAAAGCAAGATTGAAAAATTTGCTTTTAATTTTGTGTAACGTATAAAGGTAAACAGCTGGATGTATGGTGGTGGTTGTATTTCAGAAGGCTTTTGGTGAGTTTGGTATCCATGAACCAGTGGCTTAGGAATGATATACTAAAGGATTCAACAAAGACAGTCACAAGTGAGTTGAAGATTGCTGTATTTTCTTTACTGAATTTTTCTACAGTCAACACAGAGTAGCCTACTATATGGGCATTTTATGGCACCTAATAATAAAGCTGCTTGCACTGCTCATAGAAAACTTTATGTTACGATGATGTATGAAAATTATGTACCAATAGTGGACAAGCACACATATCATTGCTTCTTAAAGAATTTTATGCAAAAACATCGTAATGGTACTACAGCTGGTGCATTCAGATACAATTTCAATTTAATTTTCACGCTGAATTAAAAATAATGAAAGTATAACATTTTGTGACTGTTAAAGACAATACAAAAATCACTAAGCAAGCTCAACAAGCATTTTATTTCAGAAATGTTTTTATGACTGAAAAAAATTTAGCATAATTGTATCACATCCAGTGGAGATTACATCGAATGGGACAATGTAGATAAATTATAAAACATAGTTTTTCAAATAAACTATAACTCTATGAAACTAAAACTATCAGTGAATGATCAAATCGTGTATGGTGTGAATACGATATTATAACACTTTTGGGCACACAACTAGACAACTGTGCTTCATTTACAAATGCAACTATTAAAAGATTTAAGTATACACCTGTTTTAATACCACAACTTCAGGGGCTGTGCAAGTCTGTCACCCATCATTACACCACTCCCCCAAGTTATTAAACAGCTCCCACCTTGGTGACAACAATGTATCTGGGGTGTGGTCTACTACCAGCCAAATGTTTAATATAAAAATTTCTTAATAACTGTGTCTCTGGCATTACATTTTTCTCGATTTTAGTTATTCACACATTTTAACTCAAATTCAATGCAACTTCTGTAAGAATTGTGTAGAGAGTGTAGTATTCTTTGACAGAAGAATAAATGATGTTTGTGATGATATTTACGTCTACTAAACAGCATGATTGAATACTGCTTGAAAGCAGCATGGGCTGTCCGAGATATATTTAGAAAAATGAATCTAAAATTTCTGACAAGGAAACAAAATTCAATTCACACATAAATTAAAATATTGTCGTACGTATTTACTGTTTAAGAAAGTAAATGCTTAAAACTGAAACATTATCTATACTAATAGACTATAGTATTCTCAGGTGGTAGTTTGAATCTGAATTATCCATAAACATTTCTGAGACAATCACATGCTGGTATACGAGTCTGTGCTGTAAAATTGGAGTATAAATGGCCCTTCTTCAACCAGTGAACAACATTAATGCAGACTACTACAAATTGGCAACAAACTAAAAAAATAACCTATGCAATAGCCAAACCTACCACACACTTTCTACAGCAGAAGAGTAAACATACCTAATATTTCTGATTTCACTTCTTTTTAGTAGTAGTGGGTTAATTTGTTTGTATTAGTGTTAGTTGCTGTATTACTGTTTGTGTTGATCACATCTGCAGAATCAACAGTGTATGAAACACTTGTAAATCAGTAAAGCAATTCCAACATGCCATCTTGTTCCTAAGGTATGATTTACGAGGGGTGTCTGATAAGTCGGTGCAAAAATAGGATGCAATTTTTTTGGAAAATTTTTTTTTATTTGTCAACATAATCTCCTTTCAACACTACACACTTAGTCCAAAGATACTCAACCACTTCGATCCCATCCTTATAGTATGATTTATCGAAGTTTTCAAAATATGCAGATGTTTTGGCAATAACTTCATCATTTCACATAAATCTCTTTCCAGCAAGCCACTTCTTCAAATCTGGAAACAGAGTCCGAAGGTGCTAAGTCTGGCGAGTATGGGAGGTGCGGAAGAATTTCATAATGTAATTCAAACAATTTTGCTGTCACAATCGCAGAAGAATGAGCTGGTGAATTGTCTTGGTGAAAAAGAACCTTCTTTTTCGTCAAATGTGGTCATTTTTTTCTTTATTTCTTCATTTGCATAATATTGCCCAGATATCGTTTTACCCTTCTCCAGAAAGTCAATTAAGGTTATGCTTCGAGCATCCCAAAAGACAGTGGCCATCACCTTACCTGGTGATGGAACGGTTTTTGCTTCTTTTTGGACCATGTTCTCCTACTGCAACTCACTGTTTTGACTGTTCCTTGGTTTCAGGTTGGTAGTGATGTATTCAAGTTTCATCAACTGTTATGACCCGCTTCAAAAATTCTTCTCGATTATGTTCAGACAGCTACAAACCATGTTTACAAATGTTTATCCATTCATGTTTTTGATTGATTGTGAGCAAATGAGGCACCCATCGTGCGGACTGTTTTCGCACATGTAAATGTTCATGTAAAATATCTTGCACCATTCATTTGAGATGCCTATTGTCTTAGCAATTTCACATACTTTCAATCTTCTGTCCTCCATCGTTATATCATGGATATTTTCTGCAGTTGTAACCTCATCAGGCCGTCCGGAATGTTCAGCGTCGTTTGTGCTCATGTGACCACTACGAGAATAACCAAACCATTTGTAAACTATTCTAGTCGATGGAGCTGACTCACTATAATATTTATCCAGCGTGGATTTAGTTTCCTGTGTGGTTTTGCCTTTCAAAAAGTAATGTTTCATCACCACACAAAATTCTCTTTCATCTATTTTTCACAAATCACAATACTTCATCAATTAAAACGATTGGCAACAACAGAATTATGGACGCATGTTACTGAAACGTGATGTGGATATTTTCTGCAGTTGTAACCTCATCAGGCCGTCCGGAATGTTCAGCGTTGTTTGTGCTCATGTGACCACTACGAATATAACCAAACCATTTGTAAACTGTTCTAGTCGATGGAGCTGACTCACTATAATATTTATCCAGCGTGGATTTAGTTTCCTGTGTGGTTTTACCTTTCAAAAAGTAATGTTTCATCACCACACGAAATTCTCTTTCATCTATTTTTCACAAATCACAATACTTCATCAATTAAAACGATTGGCAACAACAGAATTATGGATGCATGTTACTGAAACGTGATGTACTCTTCTAGCAGAGATGCGGGAAACTAAAACTGACGTCATTTATATACTGCGAGCGCCATTTCCTGACTTTGCATGGACTTATCAAATACCCCTCATAAAAATGGTCTTTAGTTCAGGTCATTTCTTTTCACAATATATACTTAAGAAAAAAAATTAAAAAAATATGATTTTACTGCTTTTTATAGCATTTTAGCACGTTGTATGGATACTGAATATCACCTTTATACTATTAATATAAAACGCATAAAAATCAAGATAACTGGACTTCTAACAAAATTTTTTTATTTTTTTTTTATTTAATTTTACACTGCAACTAATCTTAGATAGATTAACGAGTAATTTGACTCTATCAATATCTTAAAACTAAATGTCTATTTACTGGGTTTACCCACTGGTATCCTTCAGATTACTCTAATGGTGAAAACATACACATACACAACACTTCACACTGTAGTCTGCTTTACACACACCACACTAAACCAGGTCAAAAGGTTTGGTCCTCTTGAGCCTTCTCAATATCCCATGTTGGTCAAGCAGCTGAATTGCCTCTACGTTAACGTGGTTATGAAGCCGGTCTTCATGCTTCTGTGCAAATTTCCTAATCTCGTCAGCAACCATTTCCACACCCAGGTCTCTGTGCAGGTCACTATTCCTTATGTACCAAGGGCCATTAACAATATTTCTCAGTACTTTATTTTGAAATCGTTGTATGATTTCGACGTTACTCGCACTGGCACACCCCCACAGCTGGATTCCATAGGTCCAAACTGGTTTGAACACCTGCTTATACAGCATAATTTTATTATGTATTGCAAGCTCGGAGTTTGCACCAAGGAGCCAATACATTTTTTTAAATTTGAGATTCAGTTCCTCACGTTTTTTTTTAATGTGCTCTTTCCATATAAGCTTAGCATCTAGGTTCATGCCTAGATACTTTGCTGTGTTTGCATACGGAATAGTATGATTATTTAAAACGATTGGTATTTGTTCAATTCTTCTATTGGTAAAGTTGACATGAACTGATTTATTCTCATTAAGTTTAATGCGCCAGTTCTAACAAAATGATTTTGTAATACTTTAAAATTGCTGATGATGACTAACGATTGAAAGAGGTAGTAATTGAAGAGGTATGAAAAATTGTATTATTCTCTAGGAAATAAAAGTGATACATCTAATACCAGTATGAAAACTATGTCAGAGGAGACAAGTAACTGACACTTCACAACTCATTAACTTTTAAATAGTTCTAACAATTCAAATAAATTCCTTGTATACTGGACAGTTCTCTGTGTTCTTGTAGATGTTTACACCTGTGTGTGACTGAATGACATATCATCATTGCATTGAAGCTTTCATGGCCGGAGTTATCTTCAGTAAAATTTATTTTCCAGGCTGTTGGGCCATCGTCCTCTTTTTGTAGATCCAAATGTTTCAACTGCAGCTCTGGCAGTCATCTTCAGTGGTCTTATGCTGTGCTTCTCTGGCAACTAAATGACGATGCAATCCTAAACAGGGATATCTGGTACTCAGAGGTTCTCAAATTGCTACTATGGATATAATTTCTAACTCCGCTGTTGACACAGGAGAGCTCTTGGCTAATCAGATAGCAGCCTGCACCCGGATGGCTATATAAGTGCGACGGTTTGGGATTATGTTGTCATTTAGTCACCAGAGGAGCAAAACAGAATACCAATGAAGATGACTGCTGCAGCTGCAGTCGAAACGTTTTTGGATCTACAAAAAGAGGACCACAACCCAAAATAGTCCCAACAGCCTGGAAAATAGTTTTACTGAATGACACAGTTTGAAAGAATCTGATGCTATTTGAGTTAACAGTCAACATATTTATGAAGTTCTCTTGCTCCATAACTAAATCACTACATTAATAGCTCTGCATTATCAACTGCTTTACAGTGATATTAAAGTGGTTATTACTCCCCTACAGGCAAACTTAAAATTGAATATTATTAAAATTCTTTACACCAATATTAACCATTTTAAAGTGGTTACCAATCTGCAAACTTTATATATAAAAATATATAAACTTAGTATACTGAAATATATAAATGTATAAAAATGCAGTAATACAGTATAGTAGTTGCAAACACACATTAACTGTCATGCTATCATCTCAGAATGTGAGGGAGAATGACTTGAGTCAGGAGGTAGCTGACTGCATGGATACAATTTAGGCTTGGCTTTTTGTTTGTTGCCACTTTATGCTTGAGAAAACACATGGAGTATTATATGAGTAAAACGTATTTTACTAAGATGAAAAACTTACATAATTAGCCATATTATTATTATACAAAATCAGGTTAGGAGGAAGGATAAATCAGGTCAGGTTAAATCACGATATGTTTAAAGGCAGTTTACAGGTAGGAAGGCACACTTGGTTTGACACAAAACATTCACTGATTCCCCATCTAAAAACACATAAAAATGACAATTATCAGACATACAGAATATACTTATCACAGAAACCAATAAAATTACTGATATTCATATGCAACAGAAATAAATTTGACATAGTCATAAATCTGATGAACCGCCACATGGAAATACTTATAACACTTACGTGTCAAGCTGAATGAGGTTAGTATCAACAGGAACATTATCTCCACCCAGTTTTGAAGGTGAGGTACCACTTGTTGGGGGAAGAGACGCCTCTTCTTCTGGCTTTGGATGCATCAGTATAAATGGCAACTCTGCAACTAAATCCCTGTACAAAACAATAACATTTATGATTATATAAATTACATAGTTTAAGCCTAAACATTACAAACACCACTGTTTATGGGTGTAACACAGATTTTGTTTTTATTTCTCTCATCCAATGATGAGGCATGCTCAATGTCTATTATCCCGAGCACGGGAGAAGTCCGTTGGGATGCAGCCAATGAGGTGAGAGCGCAGCGTTGTCAAGTGTATAGTAGTTGTCTTCATAGAAAGCTCCAATTATTTAACTACCGGTAAATAAATAACTATATATCTATTCTATTTTTCGCTCATCTATTATCACAGTGTTATTAAATACAGTAATGACATTTTTAATTTAAAATAATTAATAAGTAGTGCATAAAACGTTTATAAAATTATTGTTTCTTATTGTAATCTAATCTGATGTAAAGATGTTTATACTGAAAAACAATTTAATTTTTAAATTGGTTTTATTAAGTCACAATTATTAACAGAATAGTGATATTTTATTCTACATTAAAGAAATACTTATATTCTAATTTGTAAAAGAGCGGACATAGTATTTTATACTATTGTATTTTTATGCCATGATATCTTTGAGTTATTCTTATTGTAGTTGTTTATTAACGTGAAAATGTGCTTTGTAACAATTTATTTTGTTATTTTGATTTATTAAATTTAAATGACAAAATAACTGTCATGTTATTAATGAAATTAAGTTAGACACGTTATATTACACTTTAGCGACACGCTGACAATTTGGTTGTGTGCTTTGCTACACATTGTAGCGCTGATATAGAATGCAGTGTGCCAAAATTCTCTTATCGACACATTTTATATAATTAATTGAATAAAATATTATAAATTTAAGTTAAATATTATAAATATAAATTACTAGGTTTTGACAGCATGACATTGAAGTGAATCTACCTTAAATTACTGTTAGTGTGCCGGTAATATCTGCATCGTCATCGAGGGGGGTGGCTAGCACGGCTAGCACTTCTGACACACTGTCTGTCGTCGTTGTCACACTCAGTATCTGAATAATTGCTGTCCGTATCACTATCATCTACCAGACTGATCACTATTTTATCAAGGTTATCTGCCCTTGCACATTCTTTGTCAACATCATCTTCTTGTAGTTTTTCGGCATGTTTAATGCGCGATTGCAAGTCCTCTTTGGTCACTCGGCCAAGTGCTTCACGGACAAGCGTTTCGACATCAGACAACTTAAATGTCTTGTTATTTTCAGCAACGTCCCTCTTAACCTTTGCCCAAATCAGCTCGATCTGGTTATACTGGCAGTGATATGGTGGAAGTCTAACCACTGAATGACCCATTAAACTGGCAATCACATCCAGTTCGTAAGTTTTTTCTTTGTTCTTAAATGGCTTCACCTTTTCTAAGAGTTCCACCTTAGTTTCATTATGACTAAAAGCAATACACTTTTCAGTAAGCCATTTCTGAATTTCTTCTTTTTTCCAGTTAGTGGCTAGTATTTTTTCTGCCAGCACCGAGTGATAAGGGGCATTGTCCATTACTATTATGGAACCTTCCTCTAGTAGGTTGAGGAATGAGTTTCACCATTCTTTGAAAGACTGAGCATTCATCTCATCATGATAGTCCTGGCTGTTAGTCTTCGATTGGAAAACCCATTCACAGTCTTTCATAAATCCCTCATTCGAGCCAACGTGGCATATTATAAGCCGTCTTCCCTTTCCGAGGGGTACTTTAACGCCAATTGATTCGTTGTTATCTTGCCAACCGTATTTCAGACTATGGTGTTTGTTGACCCATGTTTCGTCCAAATAATAAACAGGGCGTTTATCTTCTGACTGCCTTAACTGGTGCACTGTCCTTAAAAATCTTAAGCGTGATGCCACGATGTCACTTCTCTCGATTAAAAATTTCCTTCCGTCATTCATTTTACGATATTTGAAATCAATTTTTTTTAACAGTCTACGAGTAGACCAAACTGAACCCTTATAGCCTAAACTGTTTCTTAAATTTGTAGTTATTTTTTCTGCTGTTGGAAATTCTCCCTTATCATAATACGAAAATATTGTTCTCCGTACAACGTCCTCATCAAATTTGTCCATTTCAGTCACTTTACATTTTCTTTTTCTTTTTTTTCAGGGGTTGAAAATGTTTTATCAGACGGATCTTCATTCACTGTTGTATTAGCCTCCTTGCAAACTCTGTTTACAGTCTTTTCACTGATATTGCAGGCTAAACTACACAATTTTGCACACTGATTAAAGTTAACAGTTTCCCTAAACTGCGGATTCGAAAGCTTTTTAAAAAAATTGTATACATTCCAAACAATGTTCCTCTCACCACTATGCAGGGGTTTTCCTTTTTTTCCTGTACTTCTAAAAGTATTGGCGTTAACACCTGTAACTTCCATGATTACACAAGGTAAAACACTTTTAAACACTTAAAACTTCACTTCAAAATCGGATAGCACTTGTCACAAACTGAACAGTTCGAACGCTCCCACTCAACTGAATCATAACAAGGAAAAAAACGTTGGTACAGGATGTGTTCAGTCAAGTCACCTTTTCCAGGAATAGTCTAAAAATTGTACGTGATCAGTGTGGTAACACCGCTCCGCACTGATTTTTGTTCAAGGTTGCGTGCTCAGTAGGCTCCGCCCTCAACGGACTTTAGCCGTGCTCTTTAGATTAGACAGTGATTACATTGTATCGCTGACTCCATTCTCATTTATACATTTACATGTGTTAAGCATTAAATTTGGTGTATGCAGGCATGGATCCACGGGGGAGGGGAAATGGTGGACATAGAAGGGGTGCCCCCTTATGGGCCACGATTTCCGGTAGCCTTTGGTCCTCCAACACACAACTGTAAAACTGTAAGGCAGCAGCAAAATATAATCCTATAACAATAGGATACAGTATTACTGCCGACTAAATCCAACTAGATTCTTGCATGTAATACTCCAAAGGTAAGCCAGTCCAGGATCATTTCCCTTATGCCCTAACTTGGTACTGGTGGCTACTGGTGTTCTCCACCAGAAATGTTAATCGACTTGCTGGTCTAGATCTGTACTGTTCTGCATCAACAGGGTCACCTCTTATAAGATGAGGCACTTCACGATACAGTACGAACTTGCCTGGAGATAGGCTGAGGGCTAACATTTGGGAGCTAACATCACTTCATCCAACCCTGGGAACTTGTAGGTTCCAGTGCCAGTACGTTCATAGTTTTCATCTAAAATTACTTTAAATTGTAACTGTACCTTACCACCATGTTAATTTTTGTTTGATACGTAACTTAAATGAGTTGTGGGTATTTTAAACTGTAAGTCTCTATTATTAAAAACAATGAACTATCCAACAGATACATGATTTTATACTTAATAAACATATTGTGCTGATAACACACTTTAATTCCTATCATTTATACTTTAAACCATTAAAGAAACCATTTCATGCCCCCCTCCTAACTGCTCGGTGTATCCACCCCTGGGTGTATGTGTTGTATTTAAGGCCTTTCAAAAGTTCAATTCCGCTAGTCTGAAATGTCCTATAATGTGAAATTGTATTTTGAAATGTAATTTATATAACAAATAAAATGTTAACTTTGATATTAATACAATAAAAATAAAGAAGTAAGATGTAGTAATGTGACGATTTCATTAATAAAAATATGTTAATTAATTAAATTGTTAATGTATAAGCTGAGAAATTTTAAAATTTTAATAAAATCTCACATTTTAAACTAAATCTTATTGCTATCATTAAATAATAATAATATTTAATAAAAAGTCTAATAATAAAATAAAAGGGAATACAACTGTACAGAAAGGGTAAAGCTTGTTAATTAATCCTGCATATACAGGCACTGACCAGAATTAACTTGTTTCTGACCCCTAAACAAACTAAATATAATTGTAAATTTTGTTATTATTTAAATAATTAAATAAGACCACTGTAATGTACTTTGATAACGTCTGTAACTAAGAATATCTCTATTTAATTATTTAATCAAACTTTAGTCCTTTAATTAAATTAGAAACATGGAACTACTTTTATGTTGACTAGTAATTGTCGCGAGATTACTACTCTCCCCCTAACTATTTTTGCCCACTTGCAATGGAGCGCTCACGCCGTAAGCTGCGTACAGCGTTGTTTCGCGACGCGTGTATAATTATGTGAATGGTTGGTTCAATGAATATTTAAATAACTAAATTTGTGCGGCGATGACATCTCTCTCTCAATGAATAAATAACAAACTATGTAATTCATACATTACTACAAACATGAAGGTGATATTCAACTAATCTATAATCATGTGAAGTGTATTACTGTGAAACAAACTTTCTATTTATTTATTATAACTACAAGAATTACAACAGTCGTCTAAGATGAGAGTATCCTACAAGAATTACAACAGTCGTCTAAGATGAGAGTACTTCACCCCGAATGATATAACAGACTTCAGGAACTTCACCGTCACCGGATACTAAGCCAACGACAGACCTTCAGGAAACGCACGAGGACCGAAGAACCAATTCTGCAGCAAATACTGAAAACCAGGTGACATGGAGGCTTGTCTTCCATGGTTATGAGTTACTAAAATTATTACCCACAAAAGACAATTTAACTCACCACTTTTAAGACTTTAAAAGACAGACATTATATGTAACATGTAGTCTGTAATCTAATAACACTGGTTATAGCAAAAGAGTAAATGTTTAAACTAAAAGTTTTCTTGTTTTGAAAGATTAATAAAGTCCATTCTTCAAATGGCTCAATTTTCAATATTGTATATGGCAAGGTGACCATTATTAACTTAATATATATATTCAATCCCGGATCCGTGGAATAAATTAAATAGATGTACATCATATTTTGAGGGCCCTTATGAAAGAGTAATATATATAATTATACTGTAAACTATATATGTTGAGAACTTTAAATAGAGAACTTTATCTCATCATGTAATAAAGAGATGTCATCTGAGTACCGAGTAAACTGAGTGCATAAATCAACAGTCTCCCCTTCCCAATATCCTGATATAAGAATTGTTTTATTTGTTGTGATTAATTTTCAGCTCGTCACAACGAAAGGCAGCCTGTATAATTGGCATAACCAATTAACGCGGGTTCCCTACGTTATAACACAAGTTAAGATGTTATAGTAATTATGATTTAGATTCAGTTCACACTACAAAAACCAAAATACACGTGTATGTATTGCCTGAGTAAAATTAAATCTACATAAACACAGTAAAGTTTCTTTTAAATTGGAATAACTGCGTTATCTGCTTTTATTTTATTTCCCCTCGTTAAAGATTCGATCTACTACTATGCAGAGTATTTATGACTAAAGTGTGATTCTGATCACCCCCCCCCCCCTACACTACATCGCACACTAACAAAGCCAAAGATTAAATAACCATTATCTGTTCATTTACAGTATGATTTATACGAAGTCTCTTCTCAGCGTCATTCCTAAACTTTAGGACCATCTCCCCCCTTTCGCAATATCTCTTTCTCATTTCTCCCTTCTCTTTGATAATGCTCTGACTGATTACTTTTTCCTTTATACGCAAATATTTAATGTTACCACGTTTCTTATTTTATTATCCATATCGTTTTCATATTCATAGCTTACGTCGCACCCTAGATAGCTGTAGTAGGATATTTGTCCAATAATTTTATTGTCTATTACTGTTTTGTCTAATACCATTATTTTACTCTTTGTTGTAGAAATTTTTAAATTATATTCATGGCAAATTTTACTGAGTTGATACACTGCTTTTTGTAATCCATTTTCGTTCTCTTGTGGGATAACTTGATCGTCAGTAAACAGCACAGTGTTAATGGAGAAATTATCAGGAAGTAAGTAGATTCCAGAACCAGTTCGTTGTTTCCATTGCCTTACAACATCGTCAATGTATATGTTAAATAATGTAGGTGATAAATTCCACCCTTGTCTAACACCTCTGTTAACAGTAATAGTTTCTGTTTTCTCCTTCTCGGTGTTTATAGTAATGTCTGTATTTATTATTTTCAAAATACAAGGAAAAGTAGCAGTAGTTTCAAATATTCTCTTGTCACAAACAGCTTCACCAGTCATGGAGAAATATACACAACAAAGAAAATCTCCCGAATTTAGATCTCTCTACAAAGTTTGCCTCCTATTTTCTTGTGCATTGGTATTTTTTTTAAATAACTATTTGTCACTATTATTACACGTTCTGTAGATAAGCAGTTATACTGATTAAAATTCTACTGTACACTCTAGGTTCATCGATTATTATTAAGATATGAATTTTTATTAATGTGTATAAGCTATGTTACTTAAGTTTTAACCATGACCAAAAGCATGTACTCACCCTCCAAGTGGCCCTAAACATAATTTCACTTTCACTTTGTACTGTACAATGATCCCTAGGTTTTCTCGCTGGGAAGGGTCTGCAACTCTGAAAAGAAAACCAATGACTACCGTAAAAATATGTAGCAACCTTTGTACAATATGGGTGATCTCTTACAGAGTATTAACAGTATTCTGATACAAATATTTTGCACAAATGTAAAGAAAAGTTTTCTAATTAGTTCACATAAAATTCAAAATCTCTATAGTGAAATACAAAGCAACAGATTATTTATTTGAAAATTTCATACTAAAAACACAAAAAACATAAGTTTCTTTCGTATGATCCTGTGTTTTTGTGTATATATAATACAGAAATGTTATACGTGTTTTATAAATTACTAAATACATTCAACTTTAAATTATTTACACAAATATTACTGACAGTAGAGAATACTTTTGTTATTATCTTAATCTCTCCATTCAATGACAACTAGTTTTTATGAGAATTATTGTACTACAGAATTGTAGAACTCAAAACATATGAACTGTGTCTGCAAACTGCTTTTCACTCAGATTAAGTTTGTTAACACTTTCTGTTATTTCATTGTCATTCAAAATTAATGAATTGCTTTCTCGCATTGAACAGGACAATGCTCACTGGTGTCTTCACCATTTTCAAATCCTAATGAACCACAAATTTTCAAATTCTACAAGGGTTGATAAGATTTGAAATTAGCGGGGACACAAGACAGCCTTATCAATGGTAATATTTAATTTCTTGTTAATTATTAATTAAGAACTGCTGTAAAGTTAATTATTAATTACTGAATATAAATTAAGTAAGCAACATGTTGTGAATAAGTGGCACAGTTTGTGTAAGGACAAAATTAAACGAAGAACAACATGCAGGACAGTCAAAGATTATAAACGCTCACAAAGGAAGAAACATGACTACATTATAGTAATAAACATGCACATGTACAGGGAACAACAGTAATACAAGAACTGGAAAACTTATTAACAGTTTGTTCAAGTTACACATTTTTGTTTACCAACTACGAGTGCTACCAACTTTGCACAGTAAAATATTGTGAGGGAGGTGATTTACTATGTTACAATGTATTGAAGCTGGTATAACAGACAGTTTCTCAAGGATGTAGAGGGTTTTTAATGATTATCATAACGATTTTTATATGACTCTCAATTTACTAAAGATTTACTGCTTCATTTATGGGAATATTGTCAGGTACTATTGAACCAAATTATAAGTAAATTACAACTGGCAGAATTTAAGAACCTAAAAGGAATAAAGAATAACTAGAAAAGACACAATATAAATGCTGTAACACGAGGATTTCTAGAATTCTAATCAACAACTAGAAGAACAGTCATTTGGCCATCATATTAGGGAAGACAGGATAGCTGGCTGGCACAATGTGTAGATGAAAAAGTGTAAGTGTAAAGCATGCTATGGGGGAGGAACTGAATAGCACAACTGCATAGAATTCAATGAGAAGACATAACAGAGGCTAGAGGATTTGTAAAAAATAAAGTGTAGAGTTAATCTGTACATGCACTTGAAATGTAATGTGTTATTTACACCTACACTTTAGGGTAGCAAGGCTGTGATTGCTCGTGCGCGCGCACACACACATCAGACTTACTGGCAGAGTTGGTAATGCTATGAACACATTATTGGTAACTAAGTAATTTCCTATTTCCGACTGTCCCCATTGTGGAAATTTAATATTGGTACATCCATTCTTATCGATTGTAAATTATTCTGAAGGTCTGAATGGTGGAAACAGTAATATTAAATTTTCATAACAGAGTATGTCCTAAATAGGATATTTACTTACTTTTAAGCATATCAACTACATCTAACAAAAACTATGTTGTATCAAATTAGAGCCATGCTGAAAGTTATCCGATTCTAAATTAATCTGTGTGTATACCAAGTTAATGTGCCTGTGTGTGTGTGAACATTTTTCAGTTCTCCATGTATGAGGAGTCTACAGAAACTACAACTGGATCTACTCAGTCAAACTAACGCAAACGATATAATGTACTTGTACAAGCTTCAAACTGATTTCATGCATTTAACCAAGTTTTTGTTTAGTTTGAGAAATAAGGAGAATTTATTTTTTTGTTAAACATTCAGTTAGGACATGTCTGTCAGGTTAATTATAAACGAATTTTCACTGATATATATATATGTATATAATGCATAGATCTAATAATAGGTATTAATATGTCCCGTAAGAAAATTACAATTTTGATTACTTTTATTTTTAGAACTGGCTGTATAATTTTACTTTTCTGTAAAATACTTCATGATTTTGTATAAACATCATCACTAACACCTTTATCAATTAACATAAGTTTAACAGACATGTAAATTACAATAGTTTTTGATAATGATAAAACAAACAAGCAGCATTTCAGCACAATAATTAAACAGCCTCATTTTTTAAAAATTAGAATAAAATAAGCACTTTGTGAAAATTCCATCTACACTGTGTGTTGTATTTACATAACATGAAACAGCAACGGACTGAGTTGAGACTCACAGCGTGCTAGACGCTAGATTGGTGTCCTCGTGTTTCAACTGGCCATCTAACGCGAGTCCCCACTTGTCTTTGTTATTCGCCAGCAGAGGTGTTAGTGTGAAAACCTTAGATAAAGTGAACCCAGGACCAATAGGACAACCCTCCCTAGAACACAAACAACACAAACGCACAAAAAGTACCACACACACACAGACTACTACAGTGCTGTTTTTAACTAAAGCTCTTTATGTGTACCCCTTTGTGTGTCCATCACCGCAGACCAAAATCATAATATGATGCAAAATGTCTAAACTCATTCTGCCACACGCTCTACTAAAGACTTCTTTTCTAATTAACAAAAAGACTCAAAGTTAATTTGTTCAAAGAACTCATTTTAATAAAATCATCCATAAATGAAATACACTTTAAAATATTTGTAAAAAAAAAAAAAAGAATTCACGTGTGGCAAAAATGAGGTTAATCATATACGGATGCCAAAGACAAAGGAGGTAAACAAAATCACAGCCCTACAACTCACATGGTCGATGAAGCTAAATTTGTGTCTTCATGTTTTAGCTGACCGTCCAGCGCTAAACCTCTTTTGTCCTTGTTGTTCTGCAATGTTGGCCGTACTGTATAAACTTTAGATAAAGTGAACCCAGGCGCCACTGGACAACCTGCTCTAAATCATCATATTCAACCAAACACATTTTTAACAAATAACTACATGTTAATATAAGCTGATTCTAAATGGTTGAAAAATTATTCAAAAACATACACTACACAAAACAGAGCAATTAATATTGATTCCAGACACCATGTTTATATAGTATTATAAATAAATATAATTATTAAAATATATAATTGTCATTATTTTTTCATAATTATATAATTACTATATTATGCATAGGGTACACAAACATACATATTCATATGTAAATGTTGTATTTCATGTATATTCATAAACATGGTAAATTGAAGACCATACATGATTTCAACTTACAGAGGTTACAGAAGAAGAAGAACTAGCCAATTACTAAATATTTCTTAAAGTAATTAAAAAAAAAGTTATAACAATTATAATATAAAAAATTATCTTCTGATAGGCAGAAGCCAAAACTAATGAAAATATGCCTATTAAGATGTAACATATTTCAAGTTTGGTAAAAAACTGTGTTGAACCTCCATTCTTCATATGAACTCTCTCTCCCCCCTCTCTCACACGCATGCATACACACGCGCCCGCACAATGAATAGCACATTTTATCCCAATCCTAAGTATGTGCTAATTTGTTTTATACATTTTTTCTACAAGCACCTGTTAGAAACGTTCGACATTTAAACAGGTTTACACATTTCAATGTGGTGCAATCTGTTGGACAGTTAACAAAGTAAATATTTACTGAGAATGCAAGTGGCTGAAAGTTTCATGATTCGAGTTCTGATTCTGTTAGATTGTTATCTGTTGTGTTTATTCTACAGTTTACTGTTGGAACTACAATTGCCTCATACTTCATACAATTAATGGAAGTGGTCTGCAAAAGTTTCATGAAACCTTTTAATTTTTCATGCTAAAAATATCTGATTCATAACATATCTTTTCCGCTTGGTTATAACAACTGTCTGTAAACTTTTATAGACCTGACGAGAGACTTTGAACAGTCACTTCGCACATGCATACAACAGCCCTGTACATTGTTTCATAGTATGAACATCGGCTGCAAAAGGCTGACAAGGACATTTGTGAGAGCTAGGGAGACGTAGTGTGTGAGTAAATAGCATACTGGTATCACATTGTCTCCCCTTTCTCCTCTGTACACACTTTATGCTATACGTGTAAATGGCGGTACAGTAATTCTTTGGCGGGTTTGGTGTAGTCCATTATTGCAATTATGGGTGAAAGTGAACAGGAATTAAATGAACATATACTAGATGGAATTTTGAGCAAAGAGTCCAATTTAAGAATAAATATTAATAAAACTAAAGTGATAGTCTGTAGTACACACAGACACTTCAATATGAATATATTGCTGAATGGGAAAATGATAATAGAAAGTTAGAGAGTTCACCTACTTAAGAAGTAAAATCACAGGAGACGGAAAAAGTAAGAGGGAAATTTTGAGTAACATTGGACAGGCTAAAGTTGCATTTAATAGTAAATGGAAATTACTGACTTCTAAAGAAATAGCCCTGGAAACAAGAAAGATGTTTCTGAAGAGTTATAGATGGAGCATAGCTCGTGGACAATTGACACACAGGAAAGGAGAAGACTTGAGGCCCTGAAAATGTGGTGTTATAGGAAGTTACTGAAAAGTAGGATGGATCGACAAGGTTTGTAATGATGAGATTCTGACTGGAGTTGGAGAAACAAGATGTTTTTGGCAAAATATTGTGAAGCGAAGGGTTGAACTTATTGGTCATATTATGCATCACGAGAATTTGATAAAAACAATAACTGAAGGTTACATTTGAACGAAAAAGAGGAAGAGGAACATCAAGACTCCAATATACGAAACAAATTATGTAAGCTGTAAGTCCTATGAGGAGATGAATATTGTAGCATGACAGAAAATCTACCTTATTATAATTCAAGAATAAGCAAATATAAAATAAAAACAAACTGGCATAAAGAATAATTACTAAATAACAACAGTAAACTGAAATTCTAGATCCAAAGAAATCAAATTCATTAACCAAACATACAATCTCAAATAAATAATAGGAAGATGATTATAGTCCAACTTATAGTGTAGATACACCCAGATAGAATAGGAGCAGGTAAGGAAAAACCATGGATAAACAAACCCACTGAATCGAAAAATAAATATTGAAAAACAATACCACATTATAAAGGGCCATAAGTACGAATTACCGAAATTATTTAAGAGTCCATAGGAATGAACGGTGAAACCCATAAGAACATGACAAAATAACTAAATATAATTTAATTATAACTCTAAATGTAAACATAAAACCCCAAAAAGATAAAATAAGAAAGGTACAATACCATAAAATAAAAACGATGTAACTTAATTTTAAGTAAAGATGTTAGATATAAGACGACCTCAAGACAAAAGATAAAAGCAATTATGTCATAAGATTATATGACTAAAGGTGGACAAGTGTAACTTATTTTATTGTGAAAAGTGACTACTAATAAGCAGACAGCATAATACCTATCAATGATGAACAAGAAATTGAGTTATTTTTTTATACAATACATAATACAACTTGGAAGTGCAGTTGATAAACAATTAATAATGCAAATTAAGTGATGTTCCTTATTCCCCAAGACTAGATAAAATTAGGGAATACAGTGAATAGTGGGGGGAACCAGGGTAAATCCCTAAATCAATGAACAAAAACAGAAATTAGAGGTATTAGAGGTTCATTGAACCCATAGCATTGAATGCTTGGAATTAAATTTAGTTTAAGAGAATACCTTTGTTATGTTTAAATAATGTTAATTAATCATAGACTATGTTGTAGTTAAGTAAGGGCAATTTAGTTGTTAGGATTTTATTGGAATTGTACGTCAGAAAGGGTAATAGCAATCTGAAATAATTGTAAACTTGGTGATAGAACTAACATCAATACATAGGCCAAATTGTAAACATCACCAACATTATAAATTAAAAGTAAATAAGTTAATGAAACAAATCAAATGAATGAAAAATGTCGATTGTAACACACTAACAATTTATTATAAATGTAACAACACTTTGTGAAAGTAATTAAAGAATGTATAGGATATTATTAGAAAAAGGCAAGTGTACTAACACTGGGGCCTAGAGAAAAGACTAAATTGAAGGTAGGGTTCAAATTAGCTAAGTACATCATCAAATTACTGAGAATTAAAGAAACCAAATCATAATAATTCAATCAATGATCTTGTTTAATGATAACTGGGATCTATCATGTATATAGATCCCAGTATTGTAAACCATTTAATTTGTAATGAAGTAAAGGAGGTATAGGCCTACAAGCAAGTATTACGTAAATATGACTTTTGAGTTAAAACTACACTAAACTATATCATGTATGGTATTAAATTATGCAGAATTAAATAAGGAATTTGATTATGTAGTTAGAATTTAATAAGAATAGATAATAATCAAAATGTAATTTGTAATATAATGTAAAATTCAATTCTTTTGAACAAAATCAAACTTGAGACTTAAGTATCAGCTGACTGAAAACAATGTAAATTTACTAAGAAATCAGCCAGGACCTTTTGAATGATGGAAAAAACTGGGAATTGATTGTTAAACGTCAAAGCGAACGCATCAGAATGTTATAGTGTAAAAGGATAAACATTTTTGACAAGAACTAAGCCTAAGAAAGGAAATCTAACATATGAGTTGTTCATACAAAAATTAACTGATTCAAACCAAACCATTACTTTTATGAAGATTGGCAATTATCAAACAGATATAGAAATGTCAAACATTCTTAAATGTCAAAGCGAACACATCAGTATGTTATAGCGGAAAAGGATAACAATTTTTGACAAGAACTAAGCTTAAGAAAGGAAATCTAAAATATGAGTTGTTCATACAAAAATTAACTGATTCAAACCAAACCATTACTTTTATGAAGATTGGCAATTATCAAACAGATATAGAAACGGTCAAGGAACTAATAGAGAAAATTTCACTGTGAAAATCCTCACGACATTCTGGATGAACTATTTGAAACGAAGACACTTTTAACCAACACCTATTACCGAACCAAAAACAGATCACAAACACGGAATAATCACACTACAACGAAGAACATTAATAACTACTGCTCGGATGAGGGACACTTAGATAATAAACATTTATTTGGAGGAAAGTCTTTGAGAAGCTCTTTGTATAAATACGAGTTGAAGGAATCGGCCATTTTTGATGAGATAATCTGTTGAGACGACTTCAATCAGCTGTGATGACGTCAGCCCAAGCGTAGCCTGTGGTTTGAACATTTCCATTTTACTAACATTTTTTATGATAAATATTATTTCTATATTATTAAGTAAGAACTTTTAGTTGTAAGTATTGTACTTTTCAGCATTGCCCTTTTCTAACTTCTGATAACAGTAAAAAGAACCCTATTAATGTTAAAATATTATTAAATTAAAAAGAAAAATTACTAGATTCAAATTGACCTGAGATAAGAGTTCGAGCCGTGAATAATTATTTCGACTCAAAGTCGACTAATCGCAACAAGATCAATAAATTAAATTAAATATTCCATATTTGAGTTTTATTTCTTTGTAAAGTATATAATTAAAAGAATTTCAGATATTAATTGAAACCTGGATGTCAAGGAGGAAGAGAACGACATCGAAAAGGAGTAAAGACACCGAATCTACAAATACTATAAATCGATTATTCAAATCACATAATCTATTTAATGTTTTTAAACAAATTATTCATCACCAACCAAAAAAAGTACTCTAAGAAAGGAATTAATATAACAACTAGGATTAATACAATAACTCATAAACTAATAAATAATAAAAAAAAAATTTTTTTCTCAATAATTTAAATTAAACAAAATTTTTTTTTAAATCTTTAATTGATCAATAAACAGGATTTATGCATTGGAAACAGTTCATTCATGCATTACAATATGCATGAATGAACTGTAGCGGGTCAATTTTTGGGTGTTTTTGTTGTAACCGTTTGGGGCATTTATATATTTTTATTCAGTTCGTTTTCGGTCGGGAGCTTTATAAAACATTGCGAAATAATTGTATTGTGCAACGTATTTGTCCGTACAACAGAACAGTGTTAAGAAACAGTTCGAAACCAAGCAGTAAGGCGCAGTTGTTGTTGAGGAATGCGGCGGAGCAACTGCACCTCCACAAAATTCTGAGAACTTTGTACCTGTGTGTGGCAGCGCACATACGTAACTGCTCAATCACGCTCAAAGGACGCTCTAACAAAAAACCAAGATGGCTAGAGAGAATAATATTTGTCGTTTTCTTCAAGATCCCCCGGAAGCACTGTTTTAAGTCCCACCCACTTTTATGACATTAGCCAGTGCCTAGTCGAAATCGTCTGCTATCGTCACTCCAACAACTACAGGCATGGCATAGGACGAAACAGCGACGACTAACTGTAAGGCATTGATGTCCGTCGTCTTGACAAAAATGCTCCCGGAGTGGGGAACTGAGAGACGCCAGCAGTTCGTTGTCGACTCCCGCCTGCGCAGGCTGCCCGACAACCAGGGCTCAGAAACAAATTTTTGTAATTAATGTAACAACTAATATAACAGTGTAAAACAGTATAAATTTATATGACCGCGGTCGTGTTTAGAAAAAACATCATCAAGAATAATGTTGGAATAACTTAAAATCACCAATTCTCGGGAGAAGATGCGCGTGTGCGGTGACCGCGTGGCCGGCTTTTGGGGTTTGGAATTTGTAATTTAAAATGTTCAGGGTTTAATCATTTACCGTATGATAGAGTGTGTGGCAAAGCTGGGCGGCTTTCTGTGTGTATTTGTGTTTGCCTTTTATGTTTGTGTACTAGAAAAGATAAGGTAAGCCATAGTTAGTAAGTTCAGTTACAAGCAAGGTGCAATGGCGCACAACATGTGACACATGTAAAACCTATATATGGAAAACGTATAAATTCAATATTGCTGATCAATAAAAGAAAAAATAATTTCTCTTCCAAAAAATTGAGATTTAAATTCTTTCAAAACCTTATTTCGTTATATGTATCGTCAGAGTTCGTCGAACGAAATGGGTTAGTCCACACTATGCGATCCGGCCAGATCAAAGTCGTAAGGTAAGTGGGAGTTTTAATCTGAATAGATTTAATAATACCAAAATTAATAAAGTTACAGAACTGTTTCCAAATGACACAAAAGTTTCAAAAGGCAGTCAAGAATGAGTTGATTATTGTGAGAGCAAGATGAAGATTATGGTATTGTGTTCTACAAATTTTTATCACTAGGTGCTACAGTCAGTAAAAAGTAGTAGTACTTGAGCATTTTGTGCCACTTGTGTGAAGCTACTTGTATATTTTGTTTAACACAACTCCCAAATTGACAGTTCAAGTGACGGGAATACAGTTCTGTCATATTGCCAACCATGTAGTCTACTACTGACAGCTTGCAGCAGTCTAACAACAGGCTTTTGTTTATAACAGAAGCCTAACCCGTTTGATGGAGTTGAAATATATGTTCTCTTTTCAATACCTTTAAAACGCAGTTTGATTAACTGATAGACAACTGAGCAGTTAACTATGCTGGCCACTGCAAGATTTGAAGTGTTTAATAACACTACAAATAAACCAGTGTTTCAAATAAATAACATTAAAATCAAATGTGGAAATTATTTTTCTTATGCTTCATTCCAGTTTTAGTTTGTTTATTGTTGGTAAACACTACTTGCATCGCTGTCACAAATAACAAAGAGGAAAAATTGACAGAACATAAAACACAAGCATACATAAAAACAAATAACTAATTCCGAGACGCCTAGTACTAGTTGAAAACAAAGCTGTGTTTATCCTCTACTGATATGAAGTGAAGTCATCATGTGCTATGGAAGGGGTGACTTAAACATTATTGGTTAATGCCTATTTCAAAGAACACCAAATCTCGACTCGTACATTTCAAAGTTTCAGTTCAGAAGTTATGTTAAATAGATCTTAGAAAATAGCGATAGGTCTTGGAAAATCTTATAGAAGGATAATTTCTGAAATTACTCCGTGTAATGCACCAGCACACATGACTGCTTGCTCAAGAATGTTAGGAAAAAAATCATAATTATACTGACACCATTATGCTCACCAGGTCCCCCCCCCCGCCCATACAATGTGCAATGTTTCCCTTTCTGGAAATGAAAAATAAAAACATGAAAGGACACTTCACAACCCCTGAAACAAAAATTTCTGAGAGGTTTCAAGTTAGTTCATACCAAAACACAGGTTCCACAAATGTTTTGAAAACTTTAAAAACTGTTAACATAATTGTTGTACATACAAGTGAGATCATTTTGAAGAAAGCAATATAAATCTATATGAATGAAGATAAATTACCAAACATTCCATGGCCTCTTTGATCAAACCTTGTATATCAAGGTTACTTTTAGTAAATGATGTCCTGTCAATGTAATGTTAGTTAGACAGGACAGTTAAATAGGGTAAGATATTGTTAGAACAGGATCTAGATTAGTGATGTATATCTCCTTTTTTATACAATGATTATAAAACTAAAATACAGTAGACGCCCTCTTAACCGGCCTCGGATCAACCGGCCGCCGCTTTAACCGTCCAGACTCGTCTGTTTCCCACGCTTTCGATATCCGTTAATTAAACGGATGTACTGTACCTACATTTTCTATTTGTTTTTAGTAGTCAAGCGGCTTTTGATTACCGCTTTAACCAGCCGACCCTCAGACTCGTCTGTTTCCCACGCTTTCGATATCCGTTAATTCAACGGATGTTTATACATTATCTACGCTATGTTTTTAGTAATCAAGCGGCTTTCGATTGTATCGCATAAACATAAATGTGAAATTACACCGACACAGCTCACCGGCATGTCAAAAGTTTCATGATTTGCACTTGTTTATTTTATTGAACGTCTTTAGTCAGTTTAGTGGTTGATTTGTCAATGTGAAGACGTGTCGATTATTACTGTACTGGGTACTACTGTAAGTACAGTTTCATTATTTTTTTCGTGTGCTACAAACATGAGTGACAAAAAACGGAAACGTGTAGTAATCAGTATCGCGCAAAAACTTAACGCCTTAGAACGTTTGGACAAAGGTGAATCGGTACAATTAATATGTAACGAATTAGGCGTGGGAAAAAGTACTGTCAACGACTGGCGGAGAAACAGAAATTCACTTCAGGATTACTGTATGCAAGTTGAATCACAAAAAGTACTCGAGTCCCGTTGCACAATTAGAAAACCAACCAACGAGATTGTTGATGATGCCCTTTGGGTATGGTTTGTCCAACAACGTCGAAAAGGTACGCCGATTAGTGGGCCAATATTAAAAGAAAAGGCCTTATGTTTTCACAAAAAACTCGAAAACCAGGCCGAATTTGTTGCTAGTGATGGGTGGTTATCGAGGTGGAAAAAACGGCATGGAACACATGTGCTTGATGTGTGTGGGGAAAAGCTGTCCGCTAATCCAGGAGCAGTAGATGAATTTACAAAGGAACTCGTAAAAATCATAAACGAAAAAGAACTTAAACCAGAGCAGATATATAACCTAGATGAAACGGGCTTAAATTTCAAACTTCTACCAAAACAAACTTTCGCTATGGCAGATGAAAAATCAGCACCGGGAATGAAAATTAACAAAGAAAGATTGACTGTTGCTCTCTGTAGCAATGCCGCGGGTACACATAAGATTCCTCTTTTTGTGATTGGTAAATCGAAGAAACCGCGTGTGTTTAAACATGTTAATATGGAAGCCCTCCCGGTTTACTATAGATCTCAAAAATCTGCGTGGATGGACTCCTATCTTTTCAAAGAATGGTTTACAACGCAATTCATACCAAAAGTTAAAAGCCATTTAATCAATCTAAAATTGCCTGTAAAAGCTCTACTTGTCATTGACAATGCACCGACCCACCCCAGTGCTGATCAATTAGTATGTGAGGAAGACATCAGCGTTTTATTTTTGCCTCCTAACGTAACTAGTCTCATACAACCTATGGACCAGGGAGTTATTGCAAGTTTCAAAAGACGGTATAGGCGAAAATTGTTATCTGAAATTTTGGGTAAAATGGAAGATGAAAACTCAGGACTTGTAGACGCTGTAAAGACTATAAGCATCAAAGATGTGGTGTACATGATAGCAGCTGCGTTTGAAGAAATTCCCCACACTGCTTTTATAAAATCATGGAGGAAAGCTTGGCCGGGCATTGAGAATTACGTTGACCAGATAACGGAAGAAAATACACGTGTCCCAGATAACGACAATCAAAGTTTACTCTGTGATCTGCAAAAAATAATGGCAGAATGCGAAGAAA